>CM032447.1:54384173-54811673 GCA_019049505.1 Pachyrhynchus sulphureomaculatus
TTTTAAGATAAGTGGACAATAACACAGGAAAAGGTTGTGTGTTTTTGGTTTTAAAATTAACTTATTCAACTTAAAATCACAGAATTACAGAGTTAGAGTATGGCATTTTGGGCACCCCAGTTCAAAATTATAATGGAAAACCACTTGGTGTTTGTAATTTTTATCATCTATAGGATTTAATCATTTTATAATTAATTAGCTGAATTGTCCTTTCCAGTTAGTATAATTCAAAAATGTGGAAGAGACAAATAAATCGAATAGCCGGAAAAATAATTTTGTAAATTTTTCCTAAGAAATTTCTCCTAATCATAGTTTAAAGAAAAAAAAAAATGCATATATAAAACCCCAATGGAACTGTAACCTCCAAATCCAAAAAGTTCCCAAAATTTGGAGAATAGTGTGTATTATTCGAAATAGGTATATATTGTCGAACTCTTCATCAGGTAAACCTTGCACCTTCTCAGTTTAAATGTTTTTTCCGATTTACAAACGTCTAAACGTACTGTCAAAAACCATCCAACATATGATTTTTTTCGAAATTTGTCTTTCTTTACTTAGTCTCTTTTTATGAAATGTGGGGTGGAAGATGTTATACACTCTATTTATCTGTGTTTGTAATATAGTTTGTTTTTTTTATTTTTCTTTAATGTTAGTAACATTCTTCTTACATCTTTATTGTTAATTCTGGCTTATTTAGACGAAGAAGAGAAATTGTTAGCTTGTGAAAACACTAGTTCAAAAATATATATAATGTAATACTTGGGCACACTTTTCTTTGTATTATTTTTAAAAAATTGCGAAAAATCACTGTCCCCCCTCCTTATCTCGAAAAGTACTGATCGAAAAATGTGGAAAAATTCTGGAATATTTTCCGCAAGGTGTAGATTGAACGAAAATTTAAAATATGGCAATAGAATCCGTGTAACAAAAAAAAGTTGAAATTTTGTTGGCCAGTGTAATGTATCTGGTATATAAAAAACAAAAATTTTAAAGTCATCAGTTTTTAGTAAAGATCGTGTTTTGTGAAGTCACTGATCATTATATACTTCCGTAAAAAAAAAATAATATTAGAAGCAATCAACGTACGAAACACATTAATTGTGCAAGTTCAACTTGCACTGGACTGGTTATTTGATATTTAAAATTGTAATCACTTGTAATTACCGTTCGAAAAACCGGTAAAGTGTTTTATCCAATATTTCCCTGGTAAATATACAGTTTAGAACTAAATACTAAATTAGGGTATCTTATACTGAAGAATAAATTGATCCGATCATTATAACTCGATATTTTAAATTTTAATTCTATTTATCTTAAGAAAAAAAGATGAGCAGAGGACGGGGCTTCAGAAATATTTACCTGATATCCTCAAGATATAAAAAAAGGGTAAAATCTCTACTCACGCGGGGAGGTGAACGATAAAAAAAATATATAAAAAAATCACAATTTTTAAATAAGATGCCTGAAAGGTGCATATACCATGATATACTAACATGGGGTGAAAAGTCCGAGACTTTCCGAGAAATGGCAACACAAACACAAAAAACACATGATTTTCAGTTAGTGTCAAAACTCAGAAGATTCGTATAAAATTTTCATGACATTTTGTTTACTAGTTTGCGAGTTACTACTGTTTGTTCGACGCGCTACTTTTGATTCTTGCAAAACGATGGAACAATGGAACGTGTGATTAAACATTGCTTTTTGACGGAAAAAAATACAGCCAGAATCCAAGAGTGTCTTGAGAAGTGTTATATACGCTCTGGCGAAAGTAACTATATGTGGATGGTTTGGTGAACTTAAATGCGGTCACGCAAGCTCCGATGATATACCACGTTTCGGACGTCCAAAAAACACAAAAAAATCGACCACATTGTCTGAATGACCGTCAAGCGAATATATATTAAATATTTAACAGAAATATCAGTAATGGCATCGACACAATTTTTTTTTGTTTTGATGATAAATGGCTTATCGTCTAGATAGGTCAATTATAACTATCGAAAAGTAAACAACTTGAAATATTAATTCACAAGTTTTTTAGGACTAAAATAATGAGTAAGGAAATATATAAACGCTTATATCTTTACACAAGTAAATATTTACTGATTATAAATGGACCGTCCCTCTAACTTGCTAATTTGAAGATTTAGATGACAATGTTAAATAATTTTTTACAGAGTTTCTAAAACAATTTTTAAAGCAGTAAAACGGAAACAATCGCGCATCGCGTTTTTGACATAAGACACAAACTGTCTACTATTTTTTATTTTAATAAAACTCTGGAAAAACCAATAATGAAAAAAACATAACACACCACTAATGATTTTATTTTATTGAATGATATATATATATATATATATATATATATATATATATATATATATATATATATACCAGGTGTACAAGTATGAAATGCGGATTTTTTTTCTAAAAAAAAGAGATGTTAAATTCGGAAAAAAACATGATAAAAAAAATGCTTTATTCAAAGTATGCTCCATCGCTTGTTATACATTTTTCCCATCTTTCGGGCAATTTGTGAATACTACGCCAGTAAAAATCTTCCCCTTTTGCTGCGAACCATTCATCGAGCCATTTTTTCACATCTTCGTAGGAACCAAAGCGCTGGTCAGCAAGTGCGTGACCCCATCGATGCAAACAAGTGGTAATTAGAAGGAGCCAAGTCTGGTGCGTAAGCCGCATGGGGTAGAACTTCCCAGTTGAGTGCTTCCAACGTGTCGCGAGCTGGATTTGCCGTACATGATGGAGCATTATCATGAAGAAAAATGGACTTCGTGTTGCCTCTTTCGGTATTCTGGCCTTTTTTCAAGCAGCGAACGGTTCAAAATTGGTCAATTGTTGTTGGTAATGTTTAGTATTAACCGTTTTCCCTAGGTTTTAACAGCTCATAATAGACCACGCCCCTCTGGTCCCACCAAACACAGAGCATCGTCTTTCTGCCAAAGCGATTCGATCTTACGGTCGACGTGAATGGTGCGCCTGGGTCTACCCATGGTTTTTTTTGCGCTTGGGATTCTCAAAATAAATCCACTTTTCATCCCCTGTAACTATACGATGCAAAAACGACTTCCTTTTGTACCGAGCGAGCAAAATGTCACACGTGTTTTTGCGCTTTTCCATTTGCCTGTCGTTCAACTCATGTGGTACCCATCTACCGGCTTCTGAATCTTTCCCATCTCTCGTAGCCGATTGAAAACAGCTTGTTGACTAACTCAATTGCTCGGCGAGTTGCTTTTGTGTTTGCGAATCATCTTCGTCCAAGAATGCTTGCAATTCCACATCTTTCGTATTTTTTTGGCGGTTTTCCACGTTCCTTGTCTGCAACATCGAAGCCACCACCTTTGAAACGCCGAAACCATCGTTTCACACGTATCTTGCGATGGAGCATGTTCACTATAAGCTTCTCGAAGTAATCGGTATGATTCAACAGGAGTTTTCTTCAAATGAAAACAAAAAATTAATACTGTTCGCGAATGCTCTCTGTTCGGTATAAATTTCGACATATTGAACACAACAACACAACACTATGCACACACTTTTCCAATTTATCACTCGTTGATGACACAACAAAATGGCGCAGTGTCAAATCTTTATAGCACAAATTGCATTGGTGCACCATCTGTTGTCTGGAATCCGCATTTCATACTTGTACACCTGGTATATATATATATATATATATTCTATATATATATATATATATATATATATATATATATACATATATTATACATATATATATATATATATATATATATATATATATATATATATATATATATATATATTATATATATATTATATATATATATATATATATATATATATATATATATATATATATATCTTCACATTTCAGATTTTTTATATTAAATTTAAATATATGAAAAATATTTAGTCTAAAATTATTCAATTACGGTCACGATCATATTTTTAATATAAGTGACAATAACACAAGAAAAGGTTGTGTGTTTTTGGTTTTAAAATTAACTTAAAATCCTAGAATTATAGAGAGTATGGCATCACCCCGGCTCAAAATTATAATGGAAAACCACTTGGTGTTTGTAATTTTTATCATCTATAGGAATTTAATCGTTTTATAATTAATTAGCTGAATTGTACTTCTCAGTTAAGTCGATAATTCTAAAATGTGGAAGAGACAAATAGATCGAATAGCCGGGAAAATAATTTTGTCAATTTTTCCTAAGAAATTTCTCCTAATCATAGTTTAAAGAAAAAAAAAATGCGTATATAAAACCCCAATGGAACTGTAACCTTGTCGAACTCTTCAGCAGGTAGACCTTGCACCTTCGGAGTTTAAATCTTTTTCCGATTTACAAACGTCTAAACGTACTGTCAAACCATCCAACATATCATTTTTTTAGTAATTTGTCTTTCTTTACTTAGTCTCTTTTTATGAAATGTGGGGTGGAAGATGTTATACACTCTATTTCTCTGTGTTTATAATACGGTTTGTTTTTTCTATTTTTCTTTAATGTTAGTAACATTCTTCTTACATCTTCATTGTTAATTCTGGCTTATTTAGACGAAGAAGAGAAATTGTCAGCTTGTAGTCAAAAATACATATAATGTAATACTTGGGCACATTTTTCTTTGTATTATTTTTAAAAAATAGCGAAAAATCGCCGTCTCCCCCCTTATCTCGAAAAGTACTGATCGAAAAAATTTTGAAAAATTCTGGAATATTCTCCGCAAGATGTAGATTGAACGAAAATTTAATTTAATTTAATAACCTTTCTGATATACTATATATATATATAAAAAAAAAAAAAATTTCAAGGTAATCAGTTTTCAGTAAAGATCGGAAAAAAAACTTTGTTGAAAACTAATTTGGAGTGTGTGTTTGGGAGGTCATTGATCATTTTACACGTCCGTTAAAAAAAATTTTTTATTTTAAAAGCAACCAACGTACGGAACACTAATACCTACTTACGCCTGGCTGGTTTTTTAGATAAGGGGCTGTCTGGATGTTTTCAACTAATTTCTATGTATTTAGGTGTTCTGAAAACTAAAAAAATACTCAAAAAAATTCCAGAACGTCAGGTTATTTTGCAAAAACGCAAAAATTTTATTATAAAAAACGGTTTTTTTTTGGGCTAACTTGAAGTCATAAATAAATAGGTACAATTTTATTTTGATTACTGTTTTTAAATGTATACAGGCCATAACTATCATTACTTTCTAAATAAAGAACGCCCTGTGTGAGCTAAATTAACAAACATAAACGTTTGTAACCAGAACGTGCGCGCTCCGATAGTGTAGAAAGTGGCGCGGTACAATTACGTGTTAAACTCGTCATTGTTTTATAGATCTTGGTTCAATATAGTGCAATGTCATCTGTGCGAAAGTGTGTGAATTCGTCTGACAGTTTCTGTTATATTTCTGGCGAATATATGGTATTAAAGCAACAACTTAATATTACGGACTTTGTAAAAAAAGTATACTTCACGTATTTTGGCTTAAAACTTGGAGATCAGGATAAAGTTTGGGCACCTCATAAAGTCTGCAAACGATGTGTTGAAGACCTTCGAAATTGGTTTAAGGGCAAGAAAAAAAAAAGCTTTCCGATATGCGATTCCTATGGTATGGCGCGAGCAAAAGAACCATAGTGATGATTGTTACTTATGTTCGTGTAATGTGAAAGGGTATAATTCAAAATGGAAGCAGTCCATTTCATACCTCAATCTGCAATCAGCTATTCGTCCCATCCCTCATGGGACCGAAATACCAGTGCCCAAGGCTCCTGCTACCTTGGAAGAGATTCCAAGTTCTGATGAAGATGGTGCTGTACCTGAACCCGATGACAAGTCAAGTTTTCAATTTGAAGATGACAGCAGTCCGAAATTGTTTTCCTTAAATGATTTGGTAAGAGACTTGAATCTTCCCAAAAATGCTGCTGAGTTGCTTGGATCAAGGCTCAAAAAGCAGGAACTTACTTTTGCCGGGAGTGTCTTCCTCCTGGTTTAGATATCGTGAGAAGCAGTTCACTTCCTACTTTGCCCAAGAGGACGAGTTGGTTTATTGTACCAATATTGAAGGTTTGATGGATACATTTAAGATCTCATACGACCCAGCTCAGTGGCGTATTTTCATAGATTCTTCAAAAAGAAGCCTTAAAGCAGTTCTGCTTCACAATGGCGGTTTCTATGCTTCCATTCCTGTCGGTCATTCCGTACACCTCAAGGAAACCTACAAGAACTTGAAATTGGTTCTTTGCAAATTAAAATATAAAGACCACGGTTGGCAAGTGTGCGGTGATTTAAAAATCTTGGGCATGTTGCTCGGACAACAATCTGGGTTTACCAAATTCCCTTGCTTTTTGTGTCTATGGGATAGCAGAGACCGAGCAAATCACTGGACCAAAAAGTGTTGGCCTCCGAGGGAGCTTAAAGTTAACGAAAGAACGTCCTACATGAAACTTTGGTGCCTCCTCATAAAGTTCTTCTACCACCGCTTCACATAAAGCTGGGATTGATGAAGCAATTTGTAAAGTCACTTCCAAGAGATGGAAATTGCTTCAAATACTTAATATCAAAGTTTCCAGGCCTCTCGGAGGCAACGTTGAAGGAAGGTGTTTTCGTTGGACCAGATATTAGACGGCTTATGGCTGATCCACAATTCATCACAACCATGACGGATCCTCAAAACGAAGGGTGGATTGCCTTTAAAGAGGTCATAGAGAAATTTTTAGGCAATAACAAAGACCCTAACTACAAACAAATTGTCAAAAGAATGTTAAAAGCATTTCAAGCTTAAGGTTGCCTAATGAGTTTAAAAGTACATTTTCTTCATTCCCACCTCGACTACTTTCCAGAAAAGTTAGGAGATCTGAGTGAAGAGCAAGGTGAACGATTTCACCAAGATATTAAGGAGATGGAAAAAAGATACCAGGGAAGATGGAGCGTCTCAATGATGGCAGACTACTGTTGGACGCTTCAGAGAGACCTGCCAGATGCTTCCTACAAGCGAAAATGTACCAAAAGGAGTCTCACTGGGAAAAAGAAATGTGTTTAGTGCTTACTAATAAATGTATTTTAGATAAAAAAAATAGGTTTTGTTACGCAATTATAAATTTAAAAAATTTTTTTTAGTCTTTATCTTTTATTTTAAGATGATAACTTGTTTAACATAGATACCTACATTGTCAGAAAACGTGACGTTCTATGTCAAATGAAAGTCATTTTCGGATTCAGTACACCTAAAAACATAAGAATTACGCCAAAAAAATCCAAAACAGCTCTCATTTTTTTTTTTGCAGACTTGTGTAATCATTTGATACACAGAATTATTCACGATAATACTGGAAAAAATGCTAAGTTAAACGTTAAAAACATTAAACATAGCAATTTATCAAACTAAAAGTCATAAATATATTAGTTTCTGAAAAGTGGGACTGAATGAACGTAAAAAAAAACTAGAAAATAAGTAAATAATGTTAGAATCGAAATGGGGGTAAGGTTCTTGTACGTTGTACTAAATTTTCAGACCAATTCAGTTTGTTGACGAGTAATAGTTGAGAAAAAGTTAAGCGGAGGAAAAACTGTAAAGATATTTACAACTGAACCTGACATTTCCCTCTATATACTATTAAAATTGGAAATATTGAAAAAAATAACTGTTTAGAGTCCTAGAACCTTGAAAAGCACATATAACGCTATACAGGGTGCCCCATGTGTATGGAATAATGATTCTACAGCATTTATTAATTAGTATATCAAAAAAATGTTTAAACAAGAGTTATATGGCGCTATACGGCGCACATGCTGACGTTGACAACAAAATGTTTTGAAACTGTCAGTTCGAAGATATTGATTTTTTTTTAAATGGAAAGCGCGGTATATTATTTTATTTTTGAGTCCTACTAAAAATTCTAGATATTATTTGTCTACCATACCGTATGTCTAACTTGAACTGTTTTGGAATTATTGTCGTTTGAAATTTAAAATAAAAAAAGACAAAAAACTATTAATAAATACTCTAGGTTTATTTTAAGGAATAATTGCTCAAAATGTCTAGCTTTAACAAAGAGGCAGTGACCCAAACTGTCATAAATAGCCTGAACAGAGTTTTGTAGAGAATCCAGGGTGATATGTGCTACTTCATATTGAATTCTTTGTTGTAAATCTTCTACAGTTTCAGGTAGACTTCGGTAAATTTTGGTTTTCAAATGACCCCATAAAAAAAATCGAGTGGCGTAAGGTCGGGACTCCTTGCAGGCCATTCTACAGCACCTCTTCGGCCTATCCATCGATTAGGAAAAATCGCATCGAAATATCTAGGAACATTGATTTTATAGTGAGTAGGTGTTCCGTCCTACTGATACCACAGTTTCCTGTTAGTGAAAACCAAATTATTTTCACCGGAAAAAGACCTGTAAAAGTTGAAATAACTTGCTCTTGGAGTCACTGTAAATACCGCTGTCCTGTAAGATTTCCATCGATAAAAAAGGGACCAATGATACGACTTCCACAAATCCCTGCCCACACGTTTATCTTTTGTGGTCTTCGAGAATGACTGTCAATTGGGGATTCTCAGTAGACCAGTACCGTTATGACTGTTAAGACAAAAATCTGGCTTCGTCAGAAAAAACAATATTATGAATTAGGTTAGGATCATTATTGATTCGTTCCATCATCACCTCGCAAAATTCAACGCGTCTATCGTAGTCATCTTCAGATAATTCTTGCAATAGAATGGGTTTGAACGGATGCAATTTTTCTTCATTCAGTACACGACTTAAGGTACCTTACTTACGTTGTGGTCTAAGCAAAGCTGACGAGTGGCTGTAAGGGGATTTTCTGTAATTTCCAATAAAAGATCTAACTTTTTATCATCGCTTGTTTTAACTTTTGGAGGTCCAGATTTAGAACGATCCTTAATGACCTGATTGCCTAAATCGTTTTAATGTTTTGGTAACTACAGATTGGGTGATAGGTTCTCGATTCGGATATTTGCGTTAAAAAGATCACACACCTTCTGCTGTGTTCTCCTACGGTCTCCGTAACCAACCGTCATTAACAAAGTGATTCTTTGAGTTTCTGTTAAATGTACCATTATGATATTACGCTCAAATTGCAGTTTCATAAAATGCAGCAATAGCAGCAATAAACGTTTTCGTTAATAAATCATTTTTCTGACGCGTTAAGTCGTAACCTGATAGTAAATGTTTGACATAAGCCAGCTTAAAAAAAAATTAATTTGATCTCCTTAATTTCAGATATCAATAATTCCAAAACAGTTCAATTTAGACATATGGTACATTAGACAAATAATATCTAGATTTTTTAGTAGGATTCAAAAATAAAATAGAATACAGGGCTTTCCATTTAAAAAAAAATTAAGATGGCGTTATTTCTTCGAACTGACAGTTCAAAATATTTTATTGTCAATGTCAGCATGTGCACCGTATAACACCCTATAACTTTTATTTAAACGTTTTTTTTGATACACTGATTAATAAATGCTGTGGAATCATTATTCCATACATATGAGGCACCCTGTATATTCGAAGCAATCTCAGTTATTTGTACTTAAAATTTATTCATTTTCTGAACTATTTATTGACCCCCACAACTCCTTTCCACTCCTTGAACCAATTTCAATCATTAAAAATTTATATCAAATTTCGTGATCTAAAATGACGCTGAAACGTGAAGAAATAAAAAAACTTGAAAGGATGCTTTTTTCACGAACACCATACTATATGCTAATAAAATACCATATACGAGGCTGGTTTGAAAAGTCCGTGCAAAAATAAAAACTACTTATGTGTTTGGGGTAAACCTTTTTTATTTTTCGACATAGTCTCCTTTTAGGCTTATACACTTCGTCCAACGATGTTCTAGTTTGTTGATCCCTTCCGAATAATAGGATTTGTCCAAGTCTGCAAAATATCCATTAGTGTCTGCAATCACCTCCTCGTTTGAATAAAATCTTTGTCCGCCAGCCATTTCTTCAAATTGGGGAACAAATAGTAGTCCGAGGGAGCCAAGTCTGGAGAATAGGGGGATGTGAAACGAGTTGGAATCCTATTTCCATTAATTTTGCGACCACAACTGCTGAGGTGTGTGCTGGTGCGTTGTCGTGATGGAAAAGGACTTCCTTGTGGGCCAATCGCGGGCGTTTTTCTTGCAGCTCGGTTTTCAAACGGTCCAATAACGATGAATAATATTCAACTGGAATAGTTTTACCCTTTTCCAGATAGTCCATGAGTATTATCCCTTGCGAATCCCAAAAGACAGTCGCCATAACCTTTCCGGCCGAAGGAACGGTCTTCGTCTTTTTTGGTGCAGATTCCCCCTTGGTAACCCATTGTTTAGATTGTTGTTTGGTCTCAGGAGTATAGTAATGTATCCATGTTTCATCCACAGTGACGAAACGACGCTTAAAGTCCTCCGGATTCTTCTGGAACAGCTGCAAACCATCCTTGCAACACTTCACACGATTCCGTTTTTGGTCAAGCGTGAGCAATCGCGGCACCCATCTTGCGGATAGCTTTCTCATGTCCAAATGTTTATGCAAAATATTATGTACCCGTTCAGTCGAGATGCCTACAGCACTAGCAATCTCACGCACCTTAACTCTTCTGTCATCCATCACCATATCATGGATTTGATCAATGATTTCTGGAGTCGTAACCTCCACAGGCCGTCCAGAACGTTCAGTGTCACTTGTGCCCATATGGCCAGTCCGAAAATTTTGAAACCACTTATAAACTGTTCTAATCGAAGGTGCAGAGTCACCATAATGTTTATCAAGCTTCTCTTTAGTCTCCTGAGGCGTTTTGCCTTTCATAAAGTAATGTTTCATCACCACACGAAATTCTTTTTCGTCCATTTCTTGAAAATCACTCGACTTCCTTGATTCACACGAATGTCAAACACAAAGAAATAGACCAATATGGCTGAAACTTGGTGTGCGTTCATTCAAGAGATGCTACTAACTAAACATGACCTCGATACGCGCCGGTGGTGCCATCTCTCGGACTTTGCACGGACTTTTCAAACCAGCCTCGTAGTTATCTATTTAATTTACAAAAGCCATATATTGGTGTTTAGGGGCGAATAAAGATCTACGGTCCCTGCAAACCATTTTTTCCTAGATATTTTAGAAAACAAAACGAATGGGACAATTTGAAAATAGACATTGATGATCTCCGAAATAACGGGTGACGTGTGTTTCTTTATATTAAAAATCAAGGTCTGATTTTTAGGGAGACAGATTACTAGTCTGACTAATTTCTCAAAAGACATCTCCCTCTATTAAAATCGGAAATATTAAAAAAATAACATAATTTTCCGAGAACCGTGAAAAACACAAAACAAACACATTTGAAGTAACCTCACTAATCTTTTCACCCAGAAACAGTGTGTCCCAAAAAGTTTTATACAAATGGAGAAAAGGTTTATCTTACATATTACAAACAAATTTATTCTTATCTCCAACTATGAGAACAAATTCAATTTTATCTTCAACACTCAATTTTACTGGCATTTCTAATTATTGCAAATACAGACTGACGTTAGCTTTGAAGTTTATTGACAGTTGTTAGGTATTTCCAAAGATATATTCATTTATTTTCACCTTAAACTTTGTAGTGATTTCGTTATCTTTTATTCAATAAATAATCCAACAATTACTGACGTGTTTACTGGAGTTTTTTTTGAATTTCTAACTAGAAAGGCCACAAATCTAAACGTGAGCATAATTTTTTTAGTTCCTATTAACATTTTCAATTGATACTTCGCTCTGTATTTAAATTTAAACACACTTTACTCTTATTAATTTTTTCTTGATAAAAAGTTCTGCATCACATAGAAATCCATAATCAAGCATCAAAAGTTTAAAATATTTGATGGTATACAGGGAAAATAAAAAATAATTATTTATTATAAAGGGTAAAGTATGTTTAAATTTAAATACGGACCAAAATATTACTCAAAAATGTTAATAGAAACTAAAAAAATATGCTCACGTTTAGATTTGTGGCCTTCCTAGTTACAGTCCCTGGCCAAATTATTAGACGCACTGCAAGATTTCCTGTAAAATATTAATTACCGAGTGATATTGTACCGTTTTATTTTTAAATTGATTTGTTTTTTATTTTTATATTATCCAATCAATTACCTATTTATTTGACATAAATAAAACAGCATTAATTTAGAAAAGCATAAGTTTATTAAGTTTTAAAGAAAAGTGAAATTAATGTTAGTAAAAGTCAATATTTAGTTGAGCCACCTTTAGCCGCTATCAAAGCTTTAATTCTGCGCGGCATGCTATCAATGCAAGATTGTACTGTCTCCTGCATTTGAGGATGATGATTCCACACATGAATAATCTTTTCTAGGAGCTGGGTTTTGTTGGTATTCACATCTTTAGCCACTTCTCTTTTCATCAGCTCCCACGGGGTTCATATCAGAGCTATTACCCGGCCAATCCAACAGAGGGATATTTTTTTCTGCAAAAAAAGCTTTAACAGACCGAGCAGTGTGGCAGGGAGCTTCATCTTGCATGAAAGTGAATGGTTCCCCATTTGGAAACCATTCTCTGAGCTGCGAAATCAACCGATTTTGTAATACTTCTTTGTACTGATCTTGCCTCATTATTCCTTTGACGACGTACAGACGTCCAGTGCCCTTGCCGCTGATGACTGACCAAATCATCACTTTGGTGGGATGTTTAACCGTCGGGACGACACAATCAGGATGAAACTTTTCTCCATGACGACGACGCACATACTGAGCTTTATTCTGCAAAATTTCGAATGTGCTTTCGTCACTGAAGCAGACCTGTCAAAAATAGGAAAAATATATAAACTTCCATGTTTATTTGCTTTATTTAACTGAAAATGATAATAATGTATCAATTATTGATTAAATTGCTGTATCTTACCGATCTCCAGAAGTCCACATCTTTGTCTTGCCATTGTTTGGCCCACTTCAGGCGCTTTGCTTTCATTGCAGCTGTTAACTTGGGCTTCCTGGCGGGGCGACAGGCCTTAAAATCTAATTCTTTCAATTTTCTTCGAACAGTGCGCTCAGAAGCATTTACGCTAGCATCCTGGAGTTGTGATTTTTATTACCTTTGTGGTAGCAAATCTGTTTTCTACACAAATTTTCTTCAAACATCTCTCTGACCGTGGAGTGAAAATTGGTTTTCTACCGCATCTTTTCTTTCTTTTCGGGCTTAATTCCTTCCCTGACTCAATTTTCTTTTTTATGCGTCGTACACTAGCTTCAGAAACCTCCAATCTTCGTGATATTTCTCGATTTGTAAATGTTTTCGCAATCACAAGGGCCTTCACTTCAGCTTTTTTACGTGGTGAAAGATCGCCTTTTCTACCCATAATGAAAATAGTCCTATTACTTTTTTAAAACACTGCATACAAATAAACTAATAACTGAGTAGTATAAAACTGTTAAACAAACAATCACAGTCCATAAAGCCACAGAAACACGTCCGTACCGGACTCGATTCCGATCGCGACTGATACAGGTTTGTACTTATTTACGTTCATGTATCACTTTGTCAACACAGTGTTACCATATGTTAAAAATAAATACAAATATGTAGTCTACAACAATTTTTTTAAATAAAAATCAATAATATTGTAGTTTAAATATACCATTATTGCATAAAAACACTTAAGAAACATAAAATTACTAAAAAAAAATACAGTGCGTCTAATAATTTGGCCAGGGACTGTAAAAATTCAAAAAACCGTTTTCCTGTATTCAATACATAATCCGACAATTACTGACGTGTTTACTGGAGTTTTTTTTTGAATTTTTAACTATGAAGTCCACAAATCTAAACGTGAGCATAATTTTTTAGTTCCTATTAACATTTTCAATTAATATTTTGTTCTGTATTTAAATTTAAACAAACTTTATTCTTCATTATAAATCGTTATTTTTTATTTTCCCTGTATACCATCAAATATTTTAAACTTTTGATGCTTGATTATGGATTTCCATGTGATGCAGAATCAGGAATAAATTTTTTTTGTAATATGTAAGGTAAACTTTTTCTCTATTTGTATAAACCTTTTTGGGACACACTGTACAGAGTGAGTCCACGATAGAGTAAAGTTCATTACCTCATTTGTTTCGGGAATGACGAAAAAATGTTAAATACAATAGTTTTAGGGAACGTAAAGGTGCACAGTTTAAAATTACTTTTTTAGTATACAGGGTACTTCAAAAAAGTGTGGCCGATATAACATATGTTTTTTAAATGAAACATCCTATATTCTAATTTATTTTAAGTTCTGCGTAAATTTAATAACTTTTTTATTAATAATGTTATATACCTAAACCTAGTAGTTTTTCTAATATTTCAATTTTTTTTCTTTAAAATACTAGTTTTCAGTTTTGTAAAAGATTGCCAGTAGCGCCATTGTTTCTGAAGGTGGAATACTCATAATTGGTACGAGCATTCTATAGAGATTAAAAAAAAGAGATACGTAAAGAAATTTGAGTTAGATGCTACAGCAGTGATTCCCAAAGTGGTTCAGGTGGACCCCCAGGGGTCCACGGGAGACTCGACGGGGGTCTACGTTCGCGTGAAAAAAAAAAAGAGGGTTCACAAGTTGTAAGTGGGGGTCCACGAAAATTTATCTGGTTTCGATAGTAAAGAACAAAAATGTTGGCTTGGCTTTACCTATCAATGTAGGCAGATAATACACTACTCAAAAA
The DNA here is from genome assembly GCA_019049505.1 of Pachyrhynchus sulphureomaculatus. Classification (NCBI taxonomy): domain Eukaryota; kingdom Metazoa; phylum Arthropoda; class Insecta; order Coleoptera; family Curculionidae; genus Pachyrhynchus; species Pachyrhynchus sulphureomaculatus. The sequence goes on from CM032447.1 coordinate 54,398,909, forward strand.
AATTCCAAATTTTTCGGTGATTTTTGACAGGCTGTATTTAGGTGAAAAAATGGTCGTATTGAGACTTTAAAAAAAGCATTTTGAAGCTTTAAGATTCTAATTTTCAGATTTTTTGGCTAAAATTTTTTAGGAGCTACGGTTTTCATGCAATCCTAACAGATAGCGCGAAAAAATAATATTGCAAATTTTTTTTTTTTTTTTGGTCCACGGGCTTGAAAAAAAAATTTTTCAGTTAGGCCGGCATATGGATCAGATAGCCTGTTTATTTAGCATTAATTTCCTTGTTTTAAAACCTACCTTAATTTTTTTGAGTAGTATATTTTAAGAAGGTCAGCGACTGTTACTTGTAAAAACTTGCATATTCGATATTCAGTACAACGCGCGTCGAGACTTGCAAAGCGCTGCCCGCCCACCCGCCCGCCCGCAACGCAACCCGTTCAGACGTGCAAAGGGACGAAATACGACTTGTGCTGCGCTTCCAATCTTGCATGAACTTGTTTGCTCTTCACCAATATAAATATGAAAGCCAAGGACAAACGTTACTCATTTGTTTCCGGAATTTTGAAAAGAAAAGTGTGAGTGAATCGATGTCAGTGTTTGCCAGTGCCGGAAAAAGTAAGTACCTGCCTATTTGTTATTCATACTTTTATTTTATGTATATTGTAATAATATTATATTATGTTATGTTGTTAAATACTGAACAGGGCCATTATTCGATACTTCTATAAAAGAACAGAAAGCCGAGAAAGATTGAACTTTTAGTACTTTTTATTATAAAATTATTTATTTACCCGACTGTGGTGTTTCACTAAAGGAGAGATATATGATTGACCTGCATGTTTGTAGATATTTCAGTGCCCTCGTAGTTGCTAATGCTAAATGACTAAAAATATTTTCATAAATTGTACGTGTCTTTATGTACCACTCGTAACGTACATCAAAGTAATAAATAACTCATTAAAATCACAGAGTTTTGATGTCAAAATATTCTTTAAAAGTATTTTCTCTCGAATTTACAGAAACGTATCAAAAATATAATTAATCAAAAAATATTTTATATTACATTAAAATAGGTTCAGCCTATATGGGTCTTAGCAGTTTATTGCTTTTAATAATTAAAATTTTGGTTTTTTCATTGCAATAATTAATTAATCCTATTTTATTCTGTTAAAATAGCCATATCCTGTTAAAGTCGCCTTATGATTACTAAAACAAACATTTTTTTCTTTACAGGTACTGATACGAAACATGGCTGAATCTAAGAAGAAATGTCGACAGTACAGTGTTGATTATTTGAAATTTGGTTTTCTTCCATCAAAGGCAGACAAACGATTGCCCTTGTGCCTTTTATGTAACAAAGTTTTGAGCAATGACTCTATGAAACCATCGAAGCTCGAAGATCATCTAAGAAGGTGTCATCCTGATAAAATAGGTAAAGATTTAAAATATTTTCAAACATTGAAGGAAAAATATGAAAAGAGACCCACCGTGCACAGTATGTTCGCTTTAATGTCTCAAAGTAACGATGATGGCTTGCGGGCATCTTACAATATCTCATTGCTTATAGCGGAATCTGGAAAACTGCACACCAACGGAAACAGTTAATTTTACCCGCTGTTGAAGAGGTTCTAAAAAAAAACTGTTCTGCACAAACCTCCATTTGACGTACTTTGAGTAACAACACTGTACAAAGACGTATTGATGAAACGAGCTCTGATATTGAAAGCTTCTTGCGTAATTATCTGCAAACAACTCATTTTTCTATTCAACTGGACGAGTCAACTTTACCTGGTAATGAAGCATTATTATTGGCATATGTTCGATTTGTTATGGACGAAGACATCCATGAAGAGCTGCTATTCGCGAAAACTTTGAAGACGGACACTAAAGGCGAATCAATATTTAATGTCCTGAGTGATTTTTTTAAGGAAAAATCGATTCCATTTACAAACATTATTTCGCTGGCAGCAGATGGAGCTCCTGCCATCGTCGGGTGATATCGTGGGTTTATAAGCCATCTTAAAAGAATTATACCAGGAGTAACTGCAATTCACTGTGTCATCCACCGACAACACCTGGTAGCCAAAAAATTTGAATGCACCAATCGCTTCAATTTGTGATTAAAGCAGTTAACAAAATAAGAAGCAATGCGTTGAATACCCGTTTATTTGCACAATTGTGCGACGAAAATGATGAAGACTTCCAACGATTGCTCTTACATACTGAAGTACGCCGGTTGTCGAAAGATGTATGTTTAACAAGATTTTACTCACTTTTTGAATTCGTTTTAGAGTTTCTGGAAAGTAAAGATCCAGATTTAAAAGAAAACCTGATCAAATTGAAAGCAGACAGATTTGTTCAAAAAATCTAATGACATTAACTTGCAGTTACAAGGGGACAGCCTAAATTTAATAAAAACAAAGGGTGTAATTTCGACTTTTCTTGGAAAATTGAAATTTATGAAGCAAAATATTAGTCGGCGCGAATTCTCCCAGTTTCCAAACTTGTCACAGGCAGAATGTCTTGATGAGGATATTCAGACATACGTTCAACATTTAAATGTCCTGCATGATGACTTCAAAAATAGATTTGAAGATATTCTGACGATGGAAATACCACCATGGATCATAAATCCATTTGATGAAACGGAAGTGGCGAATGTGGTATTACAAGAGGAGCTACTCGAGCTTAGCACCAATGAGGAGCTGAAGGTGAAATTTAAAAAAGGGTATCAAACATTTTGGCTGCAGGCAGAAATACCCGAAAAATATCCTGGGCTGTGGGAAATTGCGAGAAAACTTTTGATAGCGTTTCTCTCGTCATACCTTGTAGAAAAAAGTTTTAACCTATTAACAAAAAAAAGGAGCAGATTGAACATCACAAAATGGCGAGATTTGCGGTTATTCCTTACAAAACTGAAGCCAAATATTGATAATTTGCTGTCAATCCATCAAGTACATCCCTCTCATTAAAATTATGACTATTTTTTTTAATTGTTGATTTGCATTGTTGAAGTTACGGTACGTTATTAATGTTTAATTTTAATTCTATTAAGTCTGTAATCATATTATTTTAATAATTAGAACACAAGAAAATATGTTATTTTTCTTTTCATTTTTACCACTCCGAATTTAGGGTTGGAACTCAGCCACGACGCAAATTTCCATCGTTAGATCTAATCTTCACATTTTTTGACGAGTTTTGGGAATATGGTAGAAATGTAGCAGCAGGAGGTCCACCGAAACCAGTAAAATTTTGAAAGTGGTCTACGAGAAAAAAAGTTTGAGGACCTCTGTGCTACAGGATGTTCAAAATAATTTTATACATTTCGACTTTTATATTGAAAAATCTCAAATTTTTTAAATGGCACACTGAATCAAAAAAAAATCATAAAAAAAAAATCATAAAAAAGACATCAACCGTGAGGTTTTTTTTCAGAAAACACACTTAAAGTTGCCAAAAATCCATTACAATAAATAAAATGTAAAACTGTAAAATCATTAAAATTATGGAATAAAACTATTATTTGGGACATCTTTAAATGTTCTGAATAAACATTTATTATAAAAACTTAAAAATATTAGGTTTCAGTGTTTCTGTTTCACAAAAACACACATACACCACCTTTAACTAAGCTACGCAGCAAAATGTTTAAAATAAATTTGTGCAACCGCTAAATTAAAAAAAAGTTGTTAATTTTTATTAATATTAAACAAAACACTCGCTTGCTCAGTCACTCGCTCACTCACTCACTCACTTCTACACTCACTCACTAACTCGCTCGCTCACTCACTCACTACCTCATTCACCCACTCACATTCCCCCGTATTCACTCAATCAATCTGTCAACAAAATTGACTTTTAAAACTGTCAAGAGATATACATCAGACTGCATTTTGCAACCTTTTGTTTCTCAATAGTAAATGGAATTTTTTTTTCAACACTAAACACTATTCCTCATGTTTTGATATCAAATTCGAATTTGAAACTTAAAAACTACTAGAAATGAGTTTTGTTCGAAAAAAAAATTCGTGTTTAGCTGTTGCATTTATTTACTTAAAAAAAGCATTTTACCAACCATATAGCACCCTTGTAAGTGTTAAAAGCGAGTTTTTGTTGAAACTGAACAAAAAATATATATTTTTTTTTGATGTCAAGTCAGGATTAAGAACTTCAAAAAACACTGGAAATAATAGTTTTGTTCAATATTAACAAAAATTAAAAATAATTTTTTAATTCAGCGGTTGCACATATTTATAAACAGCATTTTGTTACGTAGCTTAGTTAAAGGTGGTTTATGAGTGTTTTTTGTTAAACATGAACACTTAAACCTAATATTTTAAAGTTTTATGATAAATGTAGATTCAGAAAATTTGAAGATGTCCGAAATAAGAGTTTTAGCCCATAATTTTAATGATTATAGAGTTTTACATTATTTATTAAAATGTATTTTCACTTAAATAGTTTCTGGCAACTTTAAGTGTGTTTTCTGAAAAAAACCTCAAGGTGGATGTCTTTTTTTATGATTTTTTTGGATTCAGCATAAAAAAATACGTAAGAAAACACGTGTCTCACTTAAAAGACAGAAAATTTTTTTATTTTATATGCCTGTGTGATCAAAGGTAATACACCACACGTGATGATTTTCGTTCAATATATTATTATAAATATATATATATATATATATTATATATATATATATATATATATATATATATATATATATATATATATATATACGAGGGCTGGTTTGAAAAGTTCGTGCAAAAATAAAAACTACTTATGTGTTTGGGGTAAACCTTTTTTATTTTTCGACATAGTCTCCTTTTAGGCTTATACACTTCGTCCAACGATGTTCTAGTATGTTGATCCCTTCCGAATAATAGGATTTGTCCAACTCTGCAAAATATCCATTAGTGTCTGCAATCACCTCCTCGTTTGAATAAAATCTTTGTCCCGCCAGCCATTTCTTCAAATTGGGGAACAAATAGTAGTCCGAGGGAGCCAAGTCTGGAGAATAGGGGGGATGTGAAACGAGTTGGAATCCTATTTCCATTAATTTTGCGACCACAACTGCTGAGGTGTGTGCTGGTGCGTTGTCGTGATGGAAAAGGACTTTCTTGTGGGCCAATCGCGGGCGTTTTTCTTCCAGCTCGGTTTTCAAACGGTCCAATAACGATGAATAATATTCACCTGCAATTGTTTTACCCTTTTCCAGATAGTCGATGAGGATTATCCCTTGCGAATCCCAAAAGACAGTCGCCATAACCTTTCCGGCCGAAGGAACGGTCTTCGCCTTTTTTGGTGCAGATTCCCCTTGGTAACCCATTGTTTAGATTGTTGTTTGGCCTCAGGAGTATAGTAATCTATTCATGTTTCATCCACAGTGACGAAACGACGCTTAAAGTCCTCCGGATTCTTCTGGAACAGCTGCAAACCATCCTTGCAACACTTCACACGATTCCGTTTTTGGTCAAGCGTGAGCAATCGTGGCACCCATCTTGCGGATAGCTTTCTCATGTCCAAATGTTTATGCAAAATATTATATACCCGTTCAGTCGAGATGCCCACAGCACTAGCAATCTCACGCATCTTAACTGTTCTGTCATCCATCACCATATCATGGATTTGATCAATGATTTCTGGAGTCGTAACCTCCACAGGCCGTCAGAACGTTCAGCGTCACTTGTGCCATATGGCCAGTCCGAAAATTTTGAAACCACTTATAAACTGTTCTAATCGAAGGTGCAGAGTCACCATAATGTTTATCAAGCTTCTCTTTAGTCTCCTGAGGCGTTTTGCCTTTCATAAAGTAATGTTTAATCACCACACGAAATTCTTTTTCGTCCATTTCTTAAAAATCACTCGACTTCCTTGATTCACACGAATGCCAAACACAAAGAAATAGACCAATATGGCTGAAACTTGGTGTGCGTTCATTCAAGAGATGCTACTAACTAAACATGACCTCGATACGCGCCGATGGTGCCATTTCTCGGACTTTGCACGGACTTTTCAAACCAGCCTCGTATATATATATATATATATATATATATATATATATATATATATATATATATATATATATATATATGTATATATATGTATATATATATATATATATATATATATATATATATATATATATATATATATATATATATATATATATTCAAAATATGGAGAATATTCCAGAACTTGTTCGAAATTTTTTGTTTAGTACTCTTAGAGACAGAGTGGAGGGACAGCTTTTTTTGGTAATTTTTTAAAAAATAATATAAAGAAAAGTTTGCGCGACTGTATATAGTGAAGGCAAATGCTTTAAAATGTTCATGATTTTTGGAAATTTTAGGATACAGCTTGAAAATCGATTTAACTACTTTGAAACAGTGCCAACATAATGTAAACGGGTTTTCTCAGCCTAATTCTGACCGCAAGACCACTTTTCTTCTATTTTAGTGCATTTTTCACATTTTAACGCTTTCGGCTCACTATTTCTTGAATATCATAATTTTATTTTAAAATAGGTAGTATTTGTTTTAAAATCACTTTTTAATGTTATATTTAAGATAAAATATTGAATAGAAATGAAGAGAATGAACCGGACCTTTTCTAGAGAAAAATCGAAAAAAAGGGAATTTTTCGTAACGAAAAAATTAAAAAATAATACAGTTTCTGTATATTCTTAATTATTTCTTCTAATCATCTTGAAGAGCATAAAATTTCGCATATTTAAAAAAAAAGGTTCCTACGACCTTTTGCCCACAAGAAAATCCATAATAAGATTTGGACTAAAATGCGAATTTTGACCAATCCTCTTAATATTTTTTAATAAAATTTGGCACATTTTTTTATTAATATAAAAGCTATATTTTCCTATTTACTTGTAAAAAAACATTGTTCAATATGCCGTGGTAAATATTTTTTTTGCATGAACTTAATATTTTTTACTGCAATATGCAGTTTTTTAGGCAATTTTATGGCGAGTAAAATGAATTTTTCTGCCGCCTAACAGCCGAAAGCTATAAAATGTAAAAAATGCACTGAAATAGAAAAAAAGTGGCCTTGCGGTCAAAATTAGACTGAGAAAACTCATCTACATTATGTTCGCACTGTTTCAAAGTAGTTAAATCGATTTACAAGTTGTACCCAAAAAAATTTCCAAAAGTTTTACGGCCTCCGCTAGTATATTTTTGAACTCGTGTTTTCACAAGCTCTCATTTGACCCTCACTGTTGATGACGATCTTGAAAAATAAATTTTTCACTTCCGATTTCATTCCCCAAGTTAAAATTTAACTTTCAAAACTACACGACACAGGTCATCAATTATTATATTTGTGCCAAATTTCAACTTACTATGGCAAATAGTTTCTAAAAAAATTGCCTGTGGCCGACAGACAGACAGACACCGAAGTGATTCCATAAGTGTTTCGGTTATCAATTTTGATACGGAACACTAAAAATTACAAAAAATAATAATCCATTGGTTGGTTTAACAGTACGTTTAGACGTTCTTAGACCGGAATAAGATGTTAATTCAAGTCTACCTCATAGAAATTTGGACAATATACTTATATCGGAAAATGCACTATTCTTCAAATTTGGAGCAGAAGAAATTTCATAGGGAAAACTGACACAGTATTACTTTCAAATGATTCGATCTCTGCCTCTTCAAAATTTATGATTTATCGACTTAACTAAGTTGTATAATTCAGCTAATCAAATATGAATACGACTAAACTCTTATAAATAATAACAATGACAAGCACTACGTGGTTTCCATTATAATTTTTTAACTGTGGCGACCAAAGGCTACGTAAATGCGCAAAACTTCTAACGGTCATGGTCCTACTGTCAAACTCTGTAATTCAATATTTTAAGCTGAAATAAGTTGAATAAGTTTCTATTAAAAGCACAAACACGTCTATTAAAAAAGATATACGATAATATTTTTTTATTATACAAAAAATTACAGAACTTACATTTGAATTCTTCTGATAACGGCAACGTGTTGAAATTTCTTCGGTCGTCATAGGATAAAAATATCAATATGGGTACTATTAATAGAATAATCACAGCCACAAAAATTTTTCCTAGGTGGTGCACCTAAAACAAAGTACCAGAGTGCAGTATAATTTAATTGTATTAATAAAAATGTGGGGCACTCAAAGGCTGAGCCTTACATACTTTAAATAAGAAGAATCTCTCAACTTGCGCATGCTAAAAAATCTTTATAAGCACTTTAAATGGTTTAAACCATAATTCGAGCATACTCAAGAGTGTAAAAACCAAGCCTAAATATTTAAAACTGGATGAGAGTGAAACATCACTAATACTAAATCACTGAAAAGAAAAATACGATATTTTATCGAATGGCAGTGTGAAAATAACTGTAAGCACTTCAAAGGATGTGAATAATCAATCACTTGATAAAAAAGACTGATATGGCGATACAGATTTGTTTAAAGTTATCAGTACCCCTCAATTTGTTAGTGTTCTACATAATATATATATATATTTTTTTGTATTTATTCACCACAACCGTAGATTAGCTACAAATTTTAATTACAATTAATTAAAATAATTGATGAAATAATTATATACTTGTATAGGTTGGTTCATTTTCATCGTAACAGAGAGATTTTGACGCCTTTTTATCCTCAAGCTTTTGAGAAGCTAATAGACCAAGAAGGCGACCCGAAATTTTTACCTGTCGACTAACCGTCTGCCTAGTTGTTAATTCTATTGAGCGCATAGAATAAAAGCACTTTAACGTTGATTTTGCAGCCCCCATGCCCTGGAATGCCCAGATAAGGCCCAAAATGCTACATCCAAAAATAGACTGTCGTTCTGAGTTCAGCTTCGTCCTCCGGTATTGGCGGCGTCTGCCTTTGGCAGGTTCCCTCTTATTTCATCAAGAAAAATCTAAATTTATTGATTTTATATGGTTAAATGACAGTCCATTTTTGGATTGACGTTTTTTGGACCCTAAAGCTAGATCCGTCTCGCCGACGTCTGCCTTTTGAGGCGCTCGACTTTTTTAGTGTTAACAAATGTTATAATACTTGATTCAAGTGGTTAAACGACAGTCCATTTTTGGATATAGCATTTTGAGCATTCCAGGGCACGGAAGCCGCAAAATCAACGTTAAACGTTCAACGTTATTCGACCCGCCCGATAGAATGAACAACTAGGCAGACGGTTTGTCGACAGGTCAAAATTTGGAGTCGCCCTTTTGGTCTCTAAATATATGGAAGCGTATTGACAAGTTTTTAGCGTAGCACAGAAAGAACAAGCAAATGTCAAAAAAAAAAGTTGCTTGTTCTTGTAACTCTAGACCTTTACGCCTTCATTTAAATGAAGTATGCGCTCTTTCAAATGTTTTTTTTTTAAATTTTGGGAATTGGTAATAGTAGAAAAAAGAACTAAATTAGGGGAACATGAGGATGATCAATCGGTTCAAAGTCTAATTCGTTTATTTTTTGCAAAACTAACAGCCATTTGTGAGTAGGCGCATTATCTTGCAAATAAGCACCCCTTGAGACACTTTCTTTCGACCTTCTCTTACAATTTTTTCGCGAGGTTTAGTTCATAATGAAGAATAATATTCTTCAGTGACCGATTTGTCAAATTTCAAGGAATTTGTAAAAAGTGTCGCAACCTTTATAGATGGAGATACATCTACATCTATAACATCTATAAAAGAAGCATCTATACATATTAAAATTGACGAAACAATTGGCACTAACAACAAAGCATTAAAAAGAGCAGTACGACAAGGAGATACTATTTCACAAAAAATAATTTACGATGGACGTTGAAGACGTCTTTAAGGAGTTAAATTGGGATAAGAAGGGCATCAACATGGACGCATTAGACTAGGTCACCTAAGGTTTGCAGACGAGATAGTAGTGATAGCTAATGACACCAATAAGTTACAGGTAATGTTGAACCAGCTAAATACGGTCTCTGCAAAGGTAGGCCTTGAAATGAATTAAAAAAAAAAACAAATTTATAAGCCTTGAAGATACCAACATACAGATAGGAAATAACTCCATAGAACACGTCGACGAGTATATCTACTTCATAGGTCTAGGTCACACTATTAAGATCGGAAAGGAGAGCCAGCATGCAAAAATTACCAAGCGAATAAGACTGGCATGGGCAGCTTTTAAGAAACTAGGACATATCTTAAAAAATACTACAATACCCATAAACCTAAAAACTAAAGTTTACAATTCCTGTGTTCTACCGGTCAGCACATATGGGCTGAAAAAGATGTGTCTCACCAAAGCATTTGTCAAAAAGCTCGTGACTTCACAGAGAGCAATGGAGAGAAGCATGCTTGTTATCTCCCTTAGGGATAGAATTTATAACGAGCACATAAGGAGACGAACCAAAGTCACTGATATAACTCTCGAGGCGGCAAAGATAAGGTGGCGATGAGCAGGCCATGTGGCTAGATCATCCGGAGACAGAGGGGTGTATAGGATCACGGAATGGAGACCAAGAGAAACAGGAAGAAACGTTGGACGTCCACAGAAACGGTAGGTCGATGATATAACACGTAGGCTGAAAAATTCTTGGTCTAGCTATTTAAAACACATTCTTTTTCAAAATTCAACTTTAATTATCCACATAACCTCCTTTAAGAGCGATACAATCAGTCCAACGCTTTTCTAACATTTCTATACGTTTCTTTGGTCGCTTCGGGCGGCATTCACCGGCTGCTGTTCACTGAGCTCACTGCCGATTTGATCCCGGTGAGTAGTGGAGGATCCATGCTTCATCCATTGTCACATATCGCATAAAAAATCCTTTTTATTGCGCTTAAACAGGTCCAACCAGCGCTCAGAATCATCAACACGTTGTTTTTGGTCCACTATAAGCAAACGCGGTACCCATTTCGGACAGAGCTTTTTCATGCCATGTTCATGCAAAACATGACCAACATGATCTCCCGAATAGCGTGCACCTGGATGGAATTATGGCGCACTCCAATGTTGACATTGTCAACTTATTTGCGAAGCACTTTTCCAGTGTGTATATTGACAATGACTGTCGGGTGCCTGACTTCGAACAGCACTGTTTTAATGACATATTGTTAAGGAAGTTCAGTCTATCTGAGATTTTTTCCAAAGTTGAAAGGCTGCCATGCTGGGTTTTCTTTTGAGAAATTACAGGCAGTTCTCTATGACTGTTTTAAGAGTGTTGTATTGTGCTCTTGTGAGAGCAAACTTGGAATATGCGATGGTAATTTGGTCTCCATTTTATGAGTTGCACAAGGGAACAATCGAAAGAGTGCAAAATAAATTTTTGAGACTTTCCGCACTCAAGTGCAACGGTACACTTGTGAATTATCCTAAGACTGTCATGCGGAAGACCTTAGGGTTACATACTTTGGAAATGAGAAGATCCCTTTATGATGCATGTTTTATCTTCAAACTTATTAATGGAATCACTGACTGTCCTCAGCTACTCGCTAAAATAAATTTTAATATACCCAGAGGCAATCTTCGCTATCATGATCTCTTTTGCATCCCCTTCCATCGCACGAATTATGGGAGGCACTCTCCCATTCATACAGCTTTGAGGACTTGGAATTCATTGGATGACCGGCTCGTTATGTTTAACAGCTCTCTTTTGTTATTGAGGATGTTTATGTGTTTGTTGAATATTTTTATTTAGACATAGTCTTTGTCACGTGTTTGTCTTTTAAATTTTTAATATTTTTTGTATCTGCTTTTGTACCTGTTTTAAAATTGTACTACAATGGGGTTTCCCGTAAAATTTGTATACATAAATAAAAAAAAACACGTTCTTTTGATATCTTTATGGTGTCAGCTATCTTATGCAATTTCACTTTACGGTCATCCAAAACAATTTTGTGGATTTTTTTGATGTTTTACGATGTAACCGCCTCATTTGGGCGTCCAGAGCGTTCAGCCTCATTTGTATCTGTACAACCGTGTTTAAATTCAGGATACCAGTAAATTATGAGTGATTTTCCAGGAGCAGAGTCTCCGTAACACTTATCAAGCCATGGCTTAGCTTGAAAGGCATTTTTTTCCCATCAAAAAACAGTGTTTAATCAACACACGAAATTTGATTATTTCCATTGTTTTGAAAATATCAAAAGTAGCGTCAGTAAAACTACTGTAACTTGTAAACTAATCGTTGAAATTTTGACACGTATCGTTTGAAGGTTGGTACTTCCTAAAAATCATATGGATTTGTTGAAAAGGGAAACATCTATGTGTCAGACCAAAAACTTTTTAGCCTACGTGTTACAAGTTACAATATGCTAACACTACAAAATCGATTGTCGTTATTTTTCAACAGTAAATATTTTAAATAATGCTATTACTTTAGCCCCCTTTATCACATGCTATTGGTTAGAAGTATCAGAAGTCACAGTTACGGTATAAAAAAGTGCAAATGAATGGAAAAGTGGGACCAAATAGCATGATGAGGCACCTGGATACAAAAAATTCCGGAGGTAAAATAGCCCCCCGTTCGGATCTCCGGGTGGGGGCTGGTTCAGGGGCGTCGACATGCAGAGATCAGAATTTCAAAATGGATTTTTGCAACATACGAGGTTTAAACACGAACATAAATTCAGTGCACCAACACCTGCAATCAAATAAACCTCATGTACTCGCTCTCTGTGAAACTAAGGTCAGTTCATCGATCAGCACAGTAAACTATCTTTATCCTGGGTACGACTTCTATTCCCGATTTAGGCGTAACTTTGGAATCTGTCTTTATGTCAGAAGCGACCTCTCTTGCCAACGAGAAGAGGCTCTGGAGCCCACAAACTTTGATGCTATGTGGTTAAAAATAACGACTCAACCAACCACAAAGTTCATCTGTATCCTCTATCGACCACCAAGTGACACTAACTTTAGAACACTTTTCGCTTCCCTTGCAGACACCATCGATCATTTACAAATTAACTATCCAAATGCCGAAATTGCTATCCTGGGCGACTTTAATGTCCACAACATCAACTGGCTTAAATATTCAAATACTACCGACGAACAAGGTCGTGAAGCCGAATCATTTTCAATCAGTTGTGGCTTAACTCAGCTTATTGACGAACCAACACGGATCCCTGATCGAGACGGAGAGTTTGCCAGTCTTCTTGATCTCTTTTTAACAACCAATCCGGAGACTTACACAGTCAGCGTAAATCCGCCGTTAGGTTCTTCCGACCATAAACTACTTTCGACATCGAGTATTCTACCAATCAATGACAGAGAGGCGCCTAAACCGCGCAAGATTTGGCACTATAAGTCTGCTAAATGGGAAGATCTCATGGAATATTTTTCGAACTTTCCCTTGGTTAGACGTTTGTTTTCGATCCGACGACCCATCTGACTGCGCCAGGGAGGTTTCCGATGTTATTTTGGCCGGTATGGAGGCTTACATCCCTTTTTCGAAGAAATGCCCTTCCAACGGCAAGCCTTGGTTTGACCGAAAATGCAAAGAAGCTGTTGCTTCTAAACATCTCGCATACCGACAATGGTGCGAAAATCCTAACACCATAAATCGTAACACATTTGTTCGTGCCAGGAACAGATGCAAAGAAATTATCGACGAAACCAAGAAGGTACACAGTCAACGGATTAGAAACAAACTTCTCGCTTGTCCCGAAAATTCCAGGTCCTTTTGGTCGGTCGCTAAGGCAGTTAGTCAAAATTTCACCAAATCCACCATACCATCACTTACACCAGATAATTCTATTGCAACGACACCTGTTGAAAAAGCGAACTTGGCTGAACTCTTTGCTTCACATTCTACTGTCGATTTCCAAGGAAAAACACCACTTACTATTCCCATAGTGCAGTCAAGGATGCCCGATGTTGTCTTCAGATAGCGTATCATAAAGCGTATTCTGATGAAGCTAGACACCAAAAAGGCTTCTGGCGCTGACGGAATACCTGCCGTAGTTCTTAAAATCTGTGCGAGGGAACTAACACCAATTTTCTGTAGACTTTTCAACCTATCCTACAGAAAGGGAATATTTCCTTCCTGCTGGAAATGTGCTACAGTTCAGCCGATACCTAAAAAAGGCAAGAAGACCTTGCCAAATAACTACCGACCAATCGCACTGCTTTCAATAATATCGAAAATCATGGAAAAGGCTATCAATCAGCATCTACTAAAATATCTTGAAAGATTCCACATTATTAGCGATCACCAATATGGCTTTCGTAAAAATAGATCAACAGGAGATCTTCTGACTTATGTAACACATGTTTGGAACAATGCAATCGAACACTTTGGAGAATCTCGAGCGGTTGGTCTTGACATATCCAAGGCATTCGACCGTGTTTGGCACGATGGGCTGTTGGCTAAGCTACGTTCTTATGGTATGTCGGAAAAGTTCTGTTTGTGGCTGTCATGTTTCCTCAGAGAGCGTTCTTTACGAGTGGCAGTTGACGGATTTCTTTCTAACGCCTTGACTATCAACGCCGGTGTACCCCAAGGCTCCATACTGTCTCCTACTCTCTTTCTCATTTACATTAACGATCTGCTGGAAAAGACCGAGAATCCAATCTACAGCTTTGCAGATGACAGTACGCTTATCTCTTCATTCACTTTGAACGTTCAGACATCGGCTACTCAGACGAATATCCGCAGACAGCAGGAAGTCATTCAACTTAACAAAGACCTGGAAGAAATTCTATCTTGGGGTGACAGTAACCAAGTGGAATTTAACGCTACAAAAACCCAGGCGGCAGTTTTTTCTAAAAAAGTTAACGTTGCTGAACCCGACATAGTTATGTCGGGGCACTCCATTCCTCTAACATCGTCACTCAATTTGTTGGGTGTTAATTTGGGGGCAAATATGCCCTGGCATGAACATGTTGCAGGCATAGCAAGGAGAGCTTCTCAAAAGTTGGGAATATTATTTCGAACCAGAAAGCTTTACACTCCACAACAACTGTTAATTCTTTACAAAGCTCAAATTCGACCAACTATGGAATACTGCTCCCATGTTTGGAGCTCCCGCTCCCAAACATACACTGCATTTGTTGGATTCTATTCAGAGAAGAGCTGTTCGTCTGATTGGAGATCCGGAACTGACCGTCGGCCTTGATTCGCTGGAACATCGAAGAACGGTTGGCGACTTGAGCCTATTCTACAAGTATTTTCATGGAAAGTGTTCGAAGGATGTGGCCCGCTTAATTCCTCCCAGAGCGGTGCATGTTAGAAGTTCACGTCGCGCTAATTCTTCACATCAGTATGAGGTTCAGCTTGTTACTCCTCGTACAACGCTTTTCAAGCAGTCTTTTATATGGAGAACATCATCATCATGGAATAATTTGCCCAGGACTGTGTTTCCCACCGAGTACAATCTACAGCGATTCAAGAACAACGTGAATCGCTTTCTCCGCACATGTGTCGCTCCTGTAGCGCTTTAGGGACTTCCCTGTGCTAGACCCATAAAAAAAAAAATAAAAAATAAAACCTATTGATGAAGTGTGAAATTTGAACCCAAAAGTCTTGCATATCTTGATTATCTATCTTGCAATCCCTTGATCCCTGATTATTGTAGCAGAAAAAAATGTTGATTTTTGAATTTTTTTCAATTTCATGATAAATCTTCACAATTTTTCAAATTCAAATTGTATACCTTGCTTACTTGATAATTCTTCTTACATTGCCAAAGGTTCATTTAGTTTGTAGGCGTTCACATGCTCACATCTCGCTATTTCAAGAAACGTCCTTAGACCACCTCTCGGTAGTCCTTACTCAGGGAAGTAGGAATGGTGGCCGGGAGGAGGAACTGTTAAGGCAGACGACGATGGATTAAGAAGAGTTTCTGGAACTCTAATAGAAGGTCCACATCAAGCCACTTCAAGAAAATGATAGGCTACCAACGAACCTTAAGGAACAGATGAGATGTTAAGGACAGCCAGACAGATTTGCGACCCCCGACCCGACTCAAAAAGCTTACAACTAGGGTCATTAAAGGCGTGAGACAAATTCTGAGTGACTTTCACCTTCGCCGTTGGTATAGAAAACTGGAGGAATAGGGCACAAATGACCTCGCGCTGGAAGATGACCAAAACTTTTACAAGAGGAAAGAGAGAAACAACCCCAATAAACACCTTGCAACGCCGGGTGCGAAAGCAAATCTTCTGGCAGAGATGTTGAAAGACCAGTTTTCCCCGAATATACCACGGTGCCCGGAAATGGAGAGAAAAGTCAAGATAGAAGATACTATATGGATCATCTTCATTCAAATTCACCTACAACCACGTAACGTCTTCTGCTTCCCCCCTCCCACCGGTAATCAATGAAGTCATCAAAATCAGAAACCCCAGAGCGCGATGACATCACGGTGGGAGCGTTGAAAAGCCTGCAGCAAAAACTAACCATGGAACTCACTAGTAGATATCCCTAAACCGTAACACATAAACTTAGTGTTATACGCTGATAATACTGTCATTACCGCCGCATCAAAAAGACGTGATACAATAATCCACTGGCTCCAGGCTCGGGTAACCAAATTTTCGATTTGGTTTGGTCACTGGTGGATCAAGGTATAATTGGCAAATACTTAAGCGACATTTCTCTCGAAATTAAGAATAATTCCGCAGGGAGTTCTCTTACTTGGGAGCACCAGGCCTGCATAGCAAAACAAAGTCAAATATGTGGACCTACTCTATTACAAGAAACTGGAATGGAAGGACCAGACTTCAACTAAAGCATACGGTCCAGGCTCTACCCACTGCTAAACCGTTCCAGCAAGCTGTTGCCCTGGAATAAAATGACCATCTACAAGACGATCGTTAGACATGGATCAGCATACGTGAGATAAGCAGAAAATACATGCAAGCCATGCAGAATAAGACCCCATGTATAACAATAAATGCCACATACTTCATATCTTACAACCAGCGGCACCAGGATCTAAAAATCCAGGAAGTACTACTGTACAGCAGTGAGCAACAGCAGAGGTTTCTGAATAAGGCAGCTCAGTATGCTAATCCAACGGTAGCCCGAAGGCTTTAGGCTAGATCCCAACACGGGGGAAAGCTTCCTGTCACCGAGTGCCCTCGTACCAAACGCCTGTTAAGAGAGTAGACCCTGCTTGATACAGACACAACCCAAACCAGTCAACAACTAAGATACACAAACAATAACAAGTGAAGGCAGGGCGCGACCCTAACCATAAAGCCAAGTAATGCTATGCGATGTGATATGTTCACATGCTCAATGGGCGATAAGACATATGTCTTTTATCTTCTTCTAAATAACTTATTATCGATATTGCACCGCTTCAAGATGTTGTCAAGTCATAAGTATGATGCCTTTTTTCATAAGTGTGTATCACACACACACACACACACACACACACACACACACACACACACACACACACACACACACACACACACACACACACACACACACACACACACACACACACACACACACATATATATATATATATATATATATATATATATATATATATATATATATATATATATATATATATAAAACCTTTACCTAAGCTAAGTTAATTAGGTCCCTAACATGTACATATCTTAAGATCCATGTATTTTAGCTCACGTAATAGTAGTTACAGGTCTTAGTTAGTTTGTCAATAAAGGCAGTTGGAATTCGAAACTAAAAGTCCAAAAATAAACCTTTACCCAGGTATTCTTTTTAAGTTTGGAGACTATTAACAATAACACTAGTCTACAGCCATTTTGCGACTAAACGGATAATAGTGTTTTTCCGTTAATTAATGAGTACACAACATGAATATAATATTAGAAATTTCATATGACGTAAAATCTTCGAGATTTCCGTTGCGTTTTTTAAGCAATTTTACTTTTGTTAGTATGGTAAAAACTCTTCTATTTATCGGTAATTTTTTGTCTTAGTGGTGGGTAGTCGATTCATTTTGTTATTTATGTGGCCAGTATACACTTAATTCACAAGCCAAAACAATAACTAAAGCAACTGAATTTGCTTATCTTAAGCCATCGATTGCTACTTTTGTAATAACAAATAATTGGGAAACTCATTGAAAAATAAACGTTCAAGTATCCAGACATTCCTTCAGCTAAACGACCTGTTCCTCATGACGAAAGTTTACCGGTTTCAGCTCCACCAATGGACTTCGAGGGTGAACTTAATCGTTTTGATACTGATACTATTGAAAAGCAGACAATATCTCAGGATTTCCCTGTGTATATTCCCGAAGAAGTTCAAAAAGAACCACATTTGATTGAGCAAGATGAACTTAATGATTTAGTGCGTAATCTAAACTTATCTAAACAATATGCTGAACTATTGGCATCAAGATTACAGCAATGGAAATTGCTAGCCAAGGATACAAAGGTCACCGTGTTTAGAAAACGGAATGAAAAGCTGAAATCTTTCTTTACATTTCAAGACAACATTTACTTTTGCATAGATCCTGCAAGTGTTATGGAAAAGTTAGGCTTCCAACATGATCCTGAGGAGTGGGGTTTATTTATAGACTCGTCTACTATATAATGGAAACACAAAACCATCAATTCCACTAGCTCAGGCAGTTAATATCAAAGAAACATATGAAAATATGTCATTGATATTGAATTTTATAAAATGCAACACCTACAAATGGTAGATATGTGGCAATCTTAAAGTCGTAGGGCTGCTACTTGGACTTCAGGGAGGGTTCACCAAGTACTGTTGTTTTTTATGTCTATGGGATAGCAGAGCAACAGAAAAACATTATAAAGTAGATAAATGGCCACAAAGAACTGAGTTTGTACCAGGTAAAGCTAATGTCAAGTATGTGCCTTTAGTTGACCCAGAAAAGGTTTTGCTACCTCCGTTACATATAAAACTCGGCTTAATAAAGAATTTTGTTAAGGCGCTTCTACAGATGTTTGAGTATTATATATTCACATTATTAAGTAGTAAACAAATAATTCAAAAAAATAATAATCATGATTTTTTTTTTAATTCATCTAAGCTTCCTGTCACCGAGTGCCCTCGTACCAAACGCCTGTTAAGAGAGTAGACCCTGCTTGATACAGACACAACCCAAACCAGTCAATAACTAAGATACACAAACAACAAGTGAAGGCAGGGCGCGACCCTAACCATAAAGCCAAGTAATGCTATCCGATGTGATATGTTCACATGCTCAATGGGCGATAAGACGTATGTCTTCTTATCTTCTTCTAAATAACTTATAATATCGATGTTGCACCGCTTCAAGATGTTGTCAAGTCATAAGTATGATGCCTTTTTTCATAAGTGTGTATCACACACACACACACATATATATATGTTATATATATATATATATATATATATATATATATATATATATATATATATATATATATATATATTTATATATATATATATATATATATATATATATATATATATATATATATATATATATGAAGAGTGATTCATTTAGAGGTACTTTTTGTGATGGGGATTTAATTGCAGATTGCGCATGCGTCGTGTCAACTGAAGTGGCATTCCTGTTCAGTAGTGTTTGACAATTCATAATGGAAAGACTTAGCCCGGCACAGCGTCTACAAATTGTTCAACTTTATTACTAAAATGGGCGTTCTACGAGGAATGTGTATCCGGCGCTTAGAGCAACTTATGGTCCACATAATCGGCCTACCGAACGCACAATTCGCTCTACCATCAATAAGTTTGAGACCCAGTTTTCATTATTGGATAATGCTCGACCGAATAGACCACATCCAGCACGTAGTGAAGAAAATATAGGGGCGGTAGCGGAGAGTGTACGCGAAGACCGTGAAGTGTCGATTCGTCGCCGTTCTCAACAGCTTGGCCTGTCTTATTCAACAACTTGGCGTATTTTACCTAAGGATCTTTCTTTAAAAGCATACAAAATTCAACTAGTGCAACAACTGAAGCCGACCGACCTTCCGAATCGTTTCCGTTTTAGTCGTTGGGCTCTTGACAAGCTTGCAGAAGATCCACTGTTTTCGAGAAAAATTTTGTTCACCGATGAGGCCCATTTTTGGCTTAATGGGTTCGTGAATAAACAAAAATGTCCGTATTTGGGGTGATGAACAACCTGAAGAGGTTCAAGAGCTGCCATTAAATCCAGAAAAAAACAACTATTTGGTATGGTTTATGGGCCGGTGGAATAATCGGTCCATATTTCTTCAAAACAGAGGCCGGCCGGAATGTTACTGTGAATGGTGACCGTTATCGCGCCATGATAACAGACTATTTGATGCCAGAAATTGAAGCCCGTGGTCTCGACGAAATTTGGTTCCAACAAGATGGCGCCACTTGCCATACAGCCCGTGAAACCATGGCTTTATGCGAGAGCAATTCGGCGAACAGATCATTTCACGCTTTGGACCAGTGAATTAGCCGGCTAGATCATGTGACATCACACCTCTTGACTTTTTCCTTTGGGGCTATGTAAAGTCCAAAGTCTACATGGATAAGCCAGCTACAATTGAGGCATTGGAGGCCAATATTACTCGAGTCATTGGCCAAATACCACTCGAAATACTCACACACGTCATTGAAAATTGGAACTTCAGAATGGACGTTGTTAACCGTAGTCGCGGACAACATTTGAAAGAAATTATCTTTAAGAAATAATTGTAAAGAATCGTTCTTTTATATGATAATAAAGATTATAAAATAAAATTGTTTTTATTCATTTTTTTTTATTTAAAAAAAAGTACCTCTAAATGAATCACCCTTTATATATATATATATATATATATATATATATATATATATATATATATATATATATATATATATATATATATATATATATATATATATATATATATATATATATATAAACCTTTACTTAAGCTAAGTTAATTAGGTCCCTAACATGTACATATCTTAAGATCCATGTATTTTAGCTCACGTAATAGTAGTTACAGGTCTTAGTTAGTTTGTCAATAAAGGCAGTTGGAATTCGAAACTAAAAGTCCAAAAATAAACCTTTACCCAGGTATTCTTTTTAACTTTGGAGACTATTAACAATAACACTAGTCTACAGCCATTTTGCGACTAAACGGATAATAGTGTTTTTCCGTTAATTAATGAGTACACAACATGAATATAACATTAGAAATTTCATATGACGTAAAATCTTCGTTTTTTTTAAGCAATTTTACTTTTGTTAGTATGGTAAAAACTCTTCTATTTATCGGTAATTTTTTGTCTTACTGGTGGGTAGTTGCAACAAATTACACTTTCTTAGTCTGTATTATCGTTCTTTTTTGTTAGTCTAGAAATTTTAAAATAGTAATTAGTTGTAAATTCACTGTGGCAACTGCAGAAAGTGGTTATTTAAAGTTAAAAATTGAGTTATTTGAAGTTAAACATGTCTAAAATACGGAAACGTGTTTATATTAATTCAGTGGATTCATTTTGTTATTTATGTGGCCAGTGTACATTTAATTCACAAGCCAAAACAATAACTAAAGCAACTGAATTTGCTTATCTTAAGCCATCGATTGCTACTTTTGTAATAACAAAGGTATTGGGATACTCATAGAAAAATAAACGTTCAAGTATCCAGATATTCCTTCAGCTAAACGACCTGTTCCTCATGACGAAAGTTTACCGGTTTCAGCTCCACCAATGGATTTCGAGGGTGAACTTAATCGTTTTGATACTGATACTATTGAAAAGCAGACAATATCTCACGATTTCCCTGTGTATATTCCCGAAGAAGTTGAAAAAGAACCACATTTGATTGAGCAAGATGAACTTAATGATTTAGTGCGTAATCTAAATTTATCTAAACAATATGCTGAACTATTGGCATCGAGATTACAGCAATGGAAATTGCTAGCCAAGGGTACAAAGGTCACCGTGTTTAGAAAACGGAATGAAAAGCAACATTTACTTTTGCATAGATCCTGCAAGTGTTATGGAAAAGTTAGGCTTTATTTATAGACTCGTCTAAGATTAGTTTAAAAGTCGTTCTACTATATAATGGAAACACAAAACCATGAATTCCACTAGCTCACGCAGTTAATATCAAAGAAACATATGAAAATATGTCACTGATACTGAATTTTATAAAATGCAACATCTACAAATGGTAGATATGTGGCAATCTTAAAGTCGTAGGGCTGCTACTTGGACTTCAGGGAGGGTTCACCAAGTACTGTTGTTTTCTGTGTCTATGGGATAGTAGAGCAACAGAAAAACATTATAAAGTAGATAAATGGCCTCAAAGAACTAGCTAGCAAAGCTAATGTCAAGTATGTGCCTTTAGTTGACCCAGAAAAGGTTTTGCTACCTCCGTTCCATATAAAACTCGGCTTAATAAAGAATTTTGTTAAGGCGCAGATGTTTGAGTATTATATGTTAACATTATTAAGTAGCAAATAAATAATTCAAAAAAATAATAATCATGATTTTTTTTTTTAATTTATGCAAAAATTTTAATTCAAAGTAACTAAAAATCTATACGTGATGGAATTTTTTCCCATGCATATTCAAACTAAGTGATCTTCAAATATAACAAAACACCTATTTGTTTTTTAGATAAGGTATACCAAACATCAATGCAATCATGACATATGGATAACAGACATCGACCCTCACTAAAGTAAATATAGACATAAACAATTCATTTTAACAAAGACCCAGAGGGCCATGAAGAAAGCAATGTTGAACATAAAGTTGTCTGAGGGAAGAATAAATGAATGAATTAGGAAGACTACAGGGGTATCAGATGTGAAAGAATGGATTGCCAGACTTAAACGGAGTTTTGCGGGTCACAATGCCACACAGGCGGTTGATCGTTGGAACGCGGTGGTCCAGTAGTGGAAACTTTGGTTGGGAAGGAGAGTCAGGGGCCGAACTCAAATGCGTTGGGGCGATGGTTTCAAAAGAGTCGACTGCCTGCATTGGAAGCGCATGGCTCAAAATAGAGGCAGATGGAGTGAGTTGCGAGAGACCTATGTCCAGGGTTGGATGACAGAGGGCTAAAGAAGAAGAATACCAAATACCAAGCTTTTTATTAATCATACTATAAAATTTTATATTTGATAAAAGTATTCCAAAAATTATACCATACATAAACACAGGATGCTAATTAGGATGCTTCGCGGTTTTCATTAGTGTTCTTAATATTCTTTAGATTTTTTTAAAACCCAAAAAAGGCCTAATTCTTAGCCCAGGGCTACAAATCACTTTTAAGTTAATATAGCCTGCTGAGCTAGTATTTAAAAAAATGGTAAAATTAGACAGGTATAGAAAAAAAATCTGTCTTTTAAGTGAAACACGTGTTTTAAATGAAACACGTGTTTTTAAATATTTTTGTGTTGAATCCAAAAAAATTATAAAAAAAAATCAGGCTTGAGGTTTTTTTTTTTCAAAAACAGGCTTAAAGTTGCCAGAAAATTATTAAATTGAAAAAATACATTTTAATAATGTAAAAATCATTAAAATTATGGAATAAAACTGTTAGTTCGGACATCTTTAAATGTTCTGATTCTACATTTATCATAAAAACTTTAAAATATTAGGTTTTAGTGTTCATATTTAACAAACAAACACGCATACACCACCTTTAACTAAGCGACGTAGCAAAATGCTGTTTAAAACAAATATGTGCAACGCCTAAATTAAAAATGTTTTTAATTTTTATTAGTATTGAACAAAACTATTATTTCCAGTGTTTTTTGAAGTTCTTCATCAAAAAATAAAGTTTTATATTCAGTTTCAACAAAAAACTCGCTCTTAACACTTACAAGGGTGCTATGTGATTGGTAAAATGCCTTTTTAGGTAAATAGATTTTCTTTTCGAACAAAACTAGCATTGTAGTTTTTTAGGTTCAAAATTCGAATTTGATATCAAGACATGAGGAATAGTGTTTAGTGTTGAAAAATCAATATCCGGGTTTGAGTGAGCGAACGAGACAGTGACTATTTAGGAGTGGGTGACAAAAGGTTGCAAAATGCAGTCTAATGTATATCCCTTGACAATATTAGAAAAGTCAATTTTGTGGTCATAGATTGATTGAGTGAATATGGGGTGTGCATATGTAACTGTCGTTTATACCGAGTGAGGTAGTGAGTGAATCATACCGATGAGAAGCGGTGCGAGTCAGCAAGAGTGTGGACGATGGTTTCGAGGGTAGAAGGGAAAACCAACAAAAAAATACGAAGATGTGGAATTGCAAGTGAGTATGAGGATAACTGGAAACAAGCTGAGTAAGTGGGAAAGATGTGATGTGGGTGAGTGACATGAGGGAGCGAGTGACAGTGAGTGGAGAGGAAATGAGTGAGTGAGCATGGAGGTATGTGTTAAAACTTAATGAGTGAAAAAGGCCAGAATACCGAAAGAGGCAACACAAAGACATTTTTCTTCATGACAATGTGAACGACTTGCGAGTGAGTGACTTGCTGTTTGGTTAGTGATAAGTAAAAAATGATTGGGTGAGTAAAAGTATGATGATATACGAGTGAGTGAATTTGAATAAAGCACTGTGATCATTATTCCGAATTTAACATGTTTTTTTTTAGTGTACATTTACTACACCTGGTATTTTGAACTACTTATTTGAACTGTTTTACATGAAATAAAAATTAAATCTTTCGTTTATAAATTCTGTTTTTAATTTTCTTTTTTTTTAGTTTTTTTATTAGATTTTTTTTATTTATTAAAGATAATTTTTTCTTTTCTTTTTGGGCCTTTTCAATTTATCTTCAAATGACCAAATATATTTGTTTTTTCTTTTATGATTTCAATTTATTAAAATTTTTTTTTTCAATTTAATAGTTTCTTGACAACTTCAAGTGTGTTTTTTGAAAAAAAAAACACACGATGGATGTCTTTTTTTGAACTTTTTTGGATTCAGCATAAAAAAAATACTTAAGAAAACACGTGTCTCTCCTTAAAAGACAAAGAATTTTTTTTTTGTGTACCTGTGTTATTTACCAATTACTTTCCTGACAACCAGGCAATTCTAAAATAAACACTGAATTTTACTTTAGGAATAACTTATTCTAAGCATTACACTCTATATTTCAAATGAAAGATGCGAAAAAATCATATAATAAAACTACGTGAAGCGAAGAAAGGGGGTTATGAAAAATTAACATAATTTTCCTATTCCTTGACTCGAAGAACTTTGGAAAGGATATTCCAATATATATATATATATATATATATATATATATATATATATATATATATATATATATATATGTATATGTATATATATATATATATATATATATATATATATATATATGTATATAAGAATTGTGTTTAAGATTTATTGATTATCTTAACCAAAAGCCAGTTGAAATTCTCATAATATAGTACAAAATTTATCAGCGCCCACATGAAAAACAATCCTCCATTTCTATGTTTGTTGTAGAGATGAGCGATTTTTTTTTATTATGTAACTTTTACTTGTGACTTAGTAAGTCACAAGTAATACCTGGGACCCAGTTCTTCGCAAAGCAGCGATTCTAGTCGCTGTTTTAAATACTCGCTGCACATTCAGATGTTGCAGATCCGCCCGACCTGAATTAATTATCGGCAACGGCGCCTATCGTTTCGTTATAGACAACGATCGGAGTCGGCCGACGATCGACGACTCATGGGTCACGATGTTGGATCGTCTCGGCGCCGTTGGAAGGCAAAACGCTGTTAGCTCAAATAACTACAAAGTAAAATTTTGTTGTATAAATTTATATGTAAATACTTTAGTAAATACTTATATACGTACGTTTAGGCAGAAAGATGTTAATAAAAAAACTAATAAAACAACAAAAGTACTCTAAAAATGAATAAAAAAAAATAGTCAACAGTATACATACATGAAAATATCAGAAATAATGGGTCATAAAATTGTGGCTGTGACTGGTGCCGTTGTCGATCAGTAAGCAGCAGTAGTTTCGGATTTCCGGAGATTTCGAATGGACCGAAGCAACGACCTAAGTCGCTGTTAAGCTTATCGCTAATCTGTTGGCACGACATCTCTCGAACGCGATGTAATGCCATTATTAAATTTAGTATTCATATACTACTTTTTAGTGTTCCGTACGGAACACTTATAAGATGACTTCGCTGTCTGTCTGTCTGTCATACCGGATTTTCTCCGAAACTATTTGTCATAGAAAATTAAAATTTGGTAATAGTAGAGGAATTGATGGCCTCATTAGAGCCATGTAGTTTTGAAAGTTAAATTTTGACTTAAGTGGTTAGTTTTGGGGGGTAAAATCGGAAGTGAAATAATTTTTTTTTACTAGGTCATCGAGTGTGGTGTCAAATGAAAGCTTGTGAAAACACGAGTAAAAAATTTATATATACTTGCGCACACTTTTCTTTGTATTATTTTTTAAAAAATTACGAAAAATCGCTGTCCCCCCCCTTATCTGGAAAAGTACTAATCAAAAAATTTTGAAAAAATCCTAGAATATTCTCCACGGGGTGTTGATTGAACGAAAATTATCAAGGTCATCAGCTTTCAGTAAAGATTGGAAACAAACTTTGTCAAAACTCATTTTTGGTGTGTTTTGTGAAGTCATTGATCATTTTATACCTCCGTAACAAAATTTTTTATTTTAAAAGCAATCAACGTACGGAACACTAATTGCGCAAGTTCAACTTGCACTTAACCGGTTATTTTTTTTACTAGTTTTTGTGCGATATTGCCCCAGAGGAAGGGGGTTAAAGAGATGGAGGCATAGATTTTGTATAGTTTCATTTGCATTATATTTTTTTTCTGATGTTTTGTTGAGATAATAAACAAATAGTAAGTATAATAAAATTATTGACAGACACACATAACATATAAGAGGTAAACGGGAGGAAGACTGGGAATAAAGGTATTGCTTCATGTATGTTTTATTAAATGTCGTTTTAAAAGTCTATATTAAGTCGAATATAATCTGAAAATTAATATATTTTTTTATTATTATTTCCAGTTATGACAGAAATAGCTTAAATTAATTCTTTAGTGTGAGAAAATCAAATTCAATACTTATTTTAGGCCTACGTGTCTGAGTAAATTACTTAAACTATTTTTCAACATCTCTGTGAAGTACTTTTTTTTTTCGCAGGTGTCTATTTACCATACAATCATAAATTATCACAGCTACCTTAATTAATATTTCTCAATAGTAACTTAAATTTACTGAGTATTTATTATCTTATTTTTTTATATCTTTCTGGGAATCGCTGATGATTTGATTTTTTATACAAAGTGTCCCATAAAAATGTGTAGTTTTGAAATATTTATGGTAACAAGACAACTGATAAACTTTAGAAAATGATTTCTTGAAAATAATATCATCAACCGTTATGTTCCGAGAACTCTTCTAAGCGAATTGTGGACTTATTGTAGACGTCGTTTCCGTGATCGCTGCGACTTCTTAACGACCTTTTTCTTTTAGTTAATCGAGGAATGGAGCAGCGTTATTGTCAACAACAGTTCTCAGTTATCCTTACAAGATAATGTACATTCGTCAAATCAGGGCTAGGTGGGGTGAATTGTCACCTCTTTTAGAAATTAATTAGTCGAATCTCACATGCCACCAAAGATTTCTTTGAAGTATATGATGTCATCTTGTCCTTCTAAAATCAGGTTTTCTGGTTATAAACATAAAACTTTTGTTAAGTGGGTGTCGAAATTGACGATTAATATGCGGCCTCTGCAATTCTGATAGACGTAAGAGCCGACCTGTCGCTATTATGACTCAAGCCATCACTTCAGAGGAATGGAAAGATTTTTAATGCTTTAATTTTTAATTTGAACGACTCAAATAACGGAAATTCTGTTAATTGACGAGGTCGTTAAGGTGGAAATGTTGATAAATATTGACAAGTGTTCAAACATGAATCACGAACTATGTTGAGAATGTGGGATCTTTGGTGACGCTACTCAGTACATATCACCACTACACCAAACACTTTATTTTTGCACTCGACGCGCATTTCACTAACCATGTTAGCTCCATCAGGAGTCAATAATCGCTTCTGATGAAGATAACATGGTTAGCAAATCGCGCGTCCAGTGCAAAAATAAAGTGTTTGGTGTAGTCGTGATATATACTGAGTAATGAATAACGAAGTTGGGCATATGAACAGTTTGGCTTTCAATCTTGTACCAGCGGTATTTTGTAGAGGTGCAGGCATATATTTTTACGAGATATGCGTTGTAGCGAACTCATATGCAAATTTGTGGGACTTGTGCGTTAGCGTATCGAGAGACCAATTTTTTTCCTAAGGTTAACTTTCTTCAAACTTCTGCACCCATTTTTTCATGAGTTAGACGCCCAGAGCCTCATTTACGCTGTATCTATCTATCTATCTATCTATCTATCTAATAAGCCTTCTTCCATCCAGTGTCAGATATAGGCGTCCCCTACGTTTTTCCATCCTTCTCGATTTTGCGTCTTTCTTAGCCGTTCTTTTTCAGGTCATCTTTCCATCTTGTTTGGGGCCTTCCTGTGGATCTTTGTCCCAACCATGGCCTCCATTCTTGAATTCTTTTATTCCATCTCTCATCTTGTTGTCTCATTGTGTGACCTGCCCATCTCCATTTTCAACCTGCTACCTGTTTTCTTACGTCTATCACTTTGGTATTTTGTTTCTTGTAATCTTATATTACGCATCTGGCGTTCTATTGCTCTTTGTGTTTTACTCAGATCATCCTCCTAGTCAATGTCCATGTCTGGGCCGCGTAGGTGAGAACCGGTAAAATGTATTGATTGAATACCATCTTTCTTAGTTTCAGAGGAATTCTTTTGTTGGTTAGTATTTTCCTTTTTTGCCAAATGCTGCCCATGCCAGTCTGATTCTTCTCTTTGATTTGCTTTTCCATAAGTAATAACTAGTCCTAGTTAGATGTATTCCTCTACGTATTTAAGTGCCCTCTATTCTCAAGCCTCGTGGACTGTCTTCGTTTGTCATAGCCTTTGTCTTATCTTTATTCAACAATAATCCTACCCTCTCTGATTTTTTTGTAGTTCAGCAATCATTTCCTGTATGTCATCAAAATTATCCGATATTAGCACTACATCATCAGCATAAAGCAGATGATTTAACTTTTGTCCATTTATACTGATCCCCTTTTTTCCCATTCGAGTTCCTTAAAAACTTTCTAATGCTGCAATAAATAGTTTTGGGGTCATGGAATCTCTCTGGCTTACTCCGCGTTTGATAAGTATTGGATCTGTTTTACTATCCGTTTCCACTATCATCTGAGCCTTATTGTAAATTGTTCTTATGAGCTGAGTATACATATAGTCTATTCTGCTGTTATACAAGTCTCTTTCGACGGCCCAGCTTTCGATACTATCAAAAGCCTTTTGATAATCTATAAATACCAGATACAACTTCAAGTCATATTCTGTTGCTTTCTCTATTAAAATTCTGATAGTTAAGAGATGATCACAAGTACTAAAACTCTTCCTGAAATCAGCCTGTTCTACAGATTGGCTTAATTCCAGCTTGTTTTTCAATCTATTAATTATTATTTTGGTATATTTGTGAAAGTAATGATACTGGAGGTAATTGTCTAACTTAGTCTTATCACCTTTTTTAAAAAGTAAAATTGTTGAAGCTGTGTTCCAATTTTATGGTATCTTCTCTTCTTCTAGACATTTATTGAATAGGAGTTTCAGCACCTGTATCACCAAGTCTCCTCCTTCTTTCATTAATTCTGCTAATCCTCCGTCAGATCCTGGTGTTTTATTGTTTTTCATAATTTGTAGTGTTGCTAATATTTCTTCATTTGTTGTATCTGGTATTTCTTCTCAATTAACATTTTGATTATCTTTCTATTTCGACGTTCTTTGAGATCATCCTTTAAGTTGTATATTGTAGTTTTTCCTAGGCTTTGTCGAAGTGCTTTCATGTTTTTGTTCTGTTCTACAATTTTTTCTATCTTTGTCTCTAACTGTTGTCTTTCATATTCTCTAATGAACTTTTTAATGGTTTTGTTAGTTTCTGTCCCTGGGCTAACAGTTTACGTCTGTCTTCAAAAAGGTTCTTCCATTTTTATGCTCCATATTTTTATTTTGT
Source organism: Pachyrhynchus sulphureomaculatus (assembly GCA_019049505.1). Taxonomy (NCBI): domain Eukaryota; kingdom Metazoa; phylum Arthropoda; class Insecta; order Coleoptera; family Curculionidae; genus Pachyrhynchus; species Pachyrhynchus sulphureomaculatus. Next base: position 54,428,962 of record CM032447.1, read on the forward strand.
TGTTCTTTTTTCTAGCTACTTGCTCTCCTGTTTTCACCAAGTTATTCGTCAGTATTTCATTAAATTCGATTATGTTTTTGTTATCAAGGTCATCAGTTTTAGTTAATTCCTTTCTTATTTCATTTTGGTATTACGCTTTCTTTACTTTTAAGATATGTGAATCAATTTTTGGTTTCTTTCTTGTTATGAATTTTTTTTTTTCTATTCTTTCATTTTCTATTCTTCCTCGGACCATTCTGTGGTCACTTCCTGTGTTTATCCTATTTATAATACTCTTATATCCTTTACTATATTTTTTTCTGATGATAATATGTAGTCTATTTTATTTTTTACCACTCCGTTTGGACTTACCCATGTACATTTTCTATGTGATTTTTTGTAGTAAAAGGTATTCATAGCGAATAATTGTTGTTGTTCTAAACAGTTTATTAATATTTGACCACCTTAATTTCTTGTACCTAAACCGAATTTACCTGTATAAATGACATTAAATGCGAAATTTTTCTTGCACGGTATTTATTGTTTTAGTAACACTCACACTCAAAGACCAGGATTATGACCATTATGTTCGCCTTATCTCTCTCCCCTCGTATTCGCGCAATAAATAAAATTAATTTGAACTTATTTATAAGATGCCCTGTATTTCCAAACAGTTTTATGATAACATATTTTTTTTATTTTCTAGTTAATTAATTCCCGCGATTATATTTTGCCCGTAACCAGAAAACTGATAATTACATTTTTAGGAATTTTTATTATAAATATATTTAGGTTGAAAATTTATTTTTAACAGTAATATCAGGGGCGTGTGGGTGGATAAAAATAACAATAATTTTTATCCACATGTTGCTAAGTAAATAATACAAAATAAAGAAAAAATATTATATGATAATGTTTACAAGAATTTATTTTTTTTTGCATTATGGGAGGACTCTGTATACAGGATGTTTTCTAAATTAAGATACTATTTTTATCTTCTTTTTAAAGTGCCTATTCGGTTTGAATGTTGGCAATCATTCGGGCTATTATTACTTTATCCACTGCAGCTCTGAAAAGACCGGTAGTATTTCTTTAGAACCAATTTCGTTTGTTGCCAGGAGAGGCGTCTGCGTCCTGGTCCCGTTTTTCTAGATACCTTTCCTTTTAGTACTTGCTGTATTAATGCTTGTTCATGCGACGTAAGACATCCTCATTGGTAATATGATCAGTAGTTTCCTTAGACGTGGCTTCGGTCAGCGTTCAAAATTCCACACTGTAAAGAAGTACACTGAAGACATAACATCTTAGGAGACTTATTTTTGTGCTTCATTTTATTGCTGACCTTTTGAAAAGTTATGTCATTTTGAGGAACACTGCTCTAGCTTTTTTGATACGGCAACGAATTTCCTGCGAGTGATCCCATTGTTCGTTTATCATGGTACCGTTCGTATGATACCATACGTTCATATGTATGATATGAATATTGTGGAGTTCTTTATATTTGTTGATTATTAACCATCAACAAGATAGCAGGAACCGGAGACTTGCTGATTACCCTGTACTTTGTTTTGCTGATATTAAGTTCCGAGGCCGTATCGATTGATGTTGTACACCAGGGGTGCTCAAACGGTCGATCGTGATCGACAAGTCGATCGCGAGTGCTTTTTGAGACGATCTCGAGAAAAAAATTCCGATATAGAACTATTCTCAGATTTTGTTTTAGGTAACTAAAACAAAATGTAATAAATAAACTACTCAAATTTATTCGATCCACAATTAGGCCAGAATAACCCCCTCATCACTTTTCACATCTTTTATCGTAATAACCCCCTGCTAGCGGCAAAAGGCGGCTTTATCAAAGGAACGCGCGGTACTTGTCAAAGAAAAGCCGCGTTTTTGATTCCCGCCATTTTTCTAGAAACTTCGGGCGGCGTGTTTGACGGGAACATTCGAGACTTCGTTCGCGCCGATATAAATGTTGCGCCTGCAGGAATAGGAGTCAGTCTGAGTTGTAACTTGAAGGCGATACATCGATACAAAGTTTATTAATAAATAGTCCAAAATGAGTGCGGCGAAGAAAAGTAAAACTTATCATTTTAATAACGATTGGGAGGAAGAATTTTTCTTTTGTATGGTAAAGGATAAGTGCATTTGTCTCATTTGCCGTGCGTCAGTTTCAATACCTAAGCGTGGGAACTTAGAGAGGCATCATAAAACGGTTTATAAAAACTATGAAAAGGATTTTCCGTCACAGAGTGAATTAAGAAAACGAAAAGTACGTGATTTGATAACTTGTTTGAAAAAAGAAAAAAACCATGTTCACAAGACCAGCCAAACAATCAAAAGCTGCAACGATCGCATCATTTAAAATATCTCATATATTGGCGAAACACAAGAAACCATTTGATGATGGATTGGTTTGAAGGAAGCATTTATTGAAGCGGGTGAGACCTTTATTTGGAGATTTTAAAAATAAAACAGAGATTATGTCTGCTATTAGAGAACTTCAGTTATCTCGTCCGACTGTGACAAGGCGTGTTGAAGTCATAAGTCAGGACATGGCAGATAAACTAAAACATGATATCATGGAATGTACATACTTTTCTTTACAGTTCGACGAATCCCCCGATATGACAGACACTGCCCAGCTGTGTATTTTTATTCGAATGGTATTCAATGACATGTCGGCTAAGGAAGAGTTTTTGACAATGATTCCTCTGAAAGGAAAGACCCGTGGCGAAGATATATATGACGTTTTCTTCAATTTTGTAACAAACTACAAGCTACCAATATATAAACTAGTGTGTATTACAACCGATGGAGCACCAGCAATGACTGGAAACGAAAACGGTTTTGTGGCATTGTGTTGAGCTAATGATGATTTCCCTTCATTTTTCTCCTTCCATTGCATTATACATCAACAAGTTTTGTGTTTCGAAAGTTCTAAACATGGAGGAGATTATGGGTATTGCAATAAAAATTGTGAATTCTATCCGTGCACGTAGCTTGCAACGACGGCTCTTTAAATTGCAGTTGGAAGATAATGAGTCAGCTGAACACACTGATTTAGTTCTTCACACGGACGTCAGGTGGTTGAGTCGCGGAAAATTCCTAGAAAGGTTTCAAGAATTATTGCCCGAAATAACAGCTTTTCTGGAGGAAAGAGGTGATGACACTCAGATGCTGAAAAACGGAAAATGGCTGACTGATTTGGCATTTTTGACAGTCATCACAATGGATTTAAACACCATTAATTTGGAGCTTCAAGGTAAAGGAAAAACTATTATTGAGATGATTAGCGCAATAAACGCATTCAAAAGTAAATTGCAACTTATGATAGATCAACTGAAAAGAAAGGATCTGAAAACTTTTCCGTCTTTGAAAGCAAGGATTCCTCAGTTGAATTATGATATTTATGAGGCAGAATTATCAAATATTTTGGGCCAATTCGAAATACGTTTTTATGATTTCAGTAAATTGGCAAATATCGCATCATTTATGAGTTATCTTTTTTCGTGCAAAAACATTGATTAATTAGCTACTGAAATAGCAAGTCAGTTTAACATGGACTCATGTTCTGTTGAAAATGAGTTAGTGCAGATTATATCAGATATACATCTCAAAGCCACAGCATCTGATACAAAATTCTGGTGTTTTATATCTGAAGATAAATATCCGAATCCAAGGCTAATCGCCCTTCTACTGACGTCAATGTTTGGGTCAACTTACTTGTGCGAGTCTGCATTTTCTGAAATGAAGATAATTAAGTCAAAATATCGCAATCGACTAACGGACGAACATATGTCATCATGCTTGCGATTAGCACTCGGTAATTACGTACCATCTTATGAAAAGTATGCTGAGGACATGCAGTGCCACGCTTCAACATCCAAAGTCACTCTTTAGTTAAGTTTAGACACTAGAACTCATTTGTTTTGTAAGAACCAATAAACTCACAATTTTGAATAATTATGAGTTTTTTCATTGACATTTTAGAGCAGACCTACACTTACCTTAACTAAAAAAATGCATATTGTGCGGAAAACTAATATCTATGCCACGATACACCCTACCTAGACGACAATCCTGCATCACACTTACTTGTAGCCTCTCAGAGTCGATCGATCATAGTCTAACAATATTGAGGTAGATCGCCAGCAGTTCAAGTTTGAGCACCCCTGACTTAGAGTATATATTAAACAATAGTGGAGACAAGACACAATCCTGCCTTGATCCACGCTCAATCGATATCGCTTCTGAACGCTCCTCTTCTGTCTTAATAAATGCCATCTGGTTCTAATAGAGGTTACTAATAATTCGCAGATCCTTTCCATTTAGCCCAAGGTCTTTCAGAATTCCGACCATTTTGTGATGTTAGACTTTTGGTAGTCGATCAGGCACAGGCTTTTCTGGTTCCCATGACATCACGAAAGCCGAATTGTGTAGCTTCACACAACTTGTATATTCTTCTGTGAATGATTTTCAGAAATGTTTTTAAAAGATGAGGCTAATTGTTCGATATTCTCCGCATATTTAGCGCTTGCATTTTTTGGGATCGTTATACACTCAGACTTTAACCAGCTTTCTAGTACTCTTCCTAACAGATTAAAGTACCCAGTAAACTAAGTCACTTCGAAAAAATATAGAATAATATATGGAAGATATAATATTAATCGGGATATCAGCTTATGGAATTATTTAAAATTTTTCAATAATTACACCTCTACACAAATCCCGTTTGGCTGTGAGTTTAACAGGTTACTGAACTCAAACATTCTTAATCGTTGGTTTGTTTATTATGTGGATCAAATAGGACAATAATATCGTGGTGTTAACGCAATTCATTGTGTTTGTTTTTATACAGTTTTTCTCGGGTTGGATATGTAAAATAATACAAGAAAGGATTAAATACAATTTTAAACAATTTTAGCATCGCTTTGTTCGATATTGTTTTTTTAACTTCTAGATAAATAGGTATACACATGAAAAGTAGCTTGAATATCTATAATATTTAAGCTACCTTAAAGGCCCTTTATGCACCTGACTTATGTTAGGTTTGCGTTTTTAAAGAGGACAACAACCTTCCCTTTAATACACTCGTAGTACCGAATTATTGTAGATCCCAGGTGAGTATATCAGGCCCTCGGGATAAATAGTTATTTTTCCCTTCTCCAAGCACAATCTACAATCTGGATCATCTTTGGCCTCATCGTGGGTGAGGTGCTCATTTAGGTGGCAGTGTCCTGTAAGAATTCCTGTCACCGTAGATAAATTAATTAGTTCTTATCGCCACTGTCAAGTATTTCTTGCTTATCGATAGCAAAGACCTAGTGTATCCAGGGTTAGGTCCCCTTATGAGACTTTTAAAGCGTTTCATTCTAGTCTCTGATAAACTTATAATTCAATACATCTACGATCGCGGCACTAAATTGTATTAAACATCTTATTTTCGTGGTCCGCCCGTATACCATCTTCTAACACACATGATAAAAATAATAATAAATAATAATAATAATAAGAATCAAATGAGAGGAAAGACACCACCAACAACCTCTTCCGAAGAAGCGAAAAAACAGTTCCTAAGTACCTCACAGATTATTGGAAAAAGTATCTGGTCAGAACCCAAACAACACAATAATAACACCCCCTGGATCAAAGCCGAAGAAGACAAACATAAACATGAGACAGAACAAGAAAATACCACATTTAATACACAAGAAATTTAAAACAGTTTACCACCACACACGTCGCACACCAAATCATTACTTTCCCAGTAACATACGTTAAACCCAAAAGCTCAGACACCACAAACCCGTCAAACTACCGACCTATCACCTGTCTTTCCAACCCTATACAAGATCATCACAGCCACAATATCGAAGAAAATATAACAACACCTAACAGATAAACTTAGTCGAGGATGCAAAGAGCAGCTGATTATAGATAGCGTGATTATGGGACAAACCAGAAAAGAACACAGAAACCTTCACATCGGTTACGATCGCGCTGCACCACCTAAAAACACAAACCGAACGGATTGTATTATATTTCAAACTCGCTCAGTCTTATTTTCGTGGTCGCCCAAAAAGTATGGACGACATAAAAATCACAGAAATCTTAGATGTTAAATTCAAAGTGCTCCACATCAACAAAGGCCAATGGAAGCATTCACCCATCTGAAACGCTCGATAACACGATAAAGAAACATGATAACCACACTACATCAAAACAGAGCTCAAACCGAATAATAAAACTTTTGCAAACAAAACTCAACTCTAAGAATCTCACTAAAGCCATCAACACGTTCGCTATACCTATACTCACATATTCATTTGGTATCATCAAATAGTCAAAACAGACATAGAAAATATTCACATCCTTATACGATCTCAATTCACTAAATACAGGAAATTACACCCCCAACGCATGCAAAGAAAGACTTACCATCGAGAGGAAGGCAGGAGGAAGAGGAATTATAGACATTAGATTACAAACACTTAGGAAATTCACAGCAAGCAAACCAGCCTCCACACAGCGACAGTGAAAGCAGACAAAAAACTAACACACCCTCTCGACTTAGCCCGGGCAGACCACTCAGCAGACACACACACAGTCACACCCAATTACAACAGGGAAAAGATGAAAACGTGGTCAGAGAAAACACTCCACGGAAAACACAGATACCACATAGAACAAGACCACGTAAATAAAAAACAATCATACAACCTGGTTACGGGATGGGCAGCTATTCCCTGAGACTGAAGGCTTCTTACTTGCCATCCAGGATAAAAGTCATATTAACCAGAAACTACCAAAAGCATATCATCAAAGACCCCGACTATTACAGAGGACAGATGTAGGAAATGCCACCAGCAGAAAGAAACGATCGAACACATAACGAGCGGATGTAAAATATATGGCCGGAACGGAGTACACAGCCAGGCATGATTCAGCTGCCAAAGTGGTTCACCAAGCACTGGCCACAACATACAGACTCATAGAAAACACAGATCCCCTACTACAAATACACGCCAACATCCATACTTGAAAATGAAGATTACAAGCTCTACTGGGATATCGTATCCATACAGATAAAACAGTCTCCGCCAATAGACCCGATATTACTTTTCAGTGCAAAAAAGGAAAAGTCAACCTATCTGATTGACATAGCTGTCCCCAACGACACAAACATCCAAGCGAAATACACAGAAAAATTTCCAAATACACAGACCTTGCAACGGAAATAAAAAGGCTATGGAGACAGGAAAAAGTCATCACCCCCTCATTATTTCAGCCACAGGCCTTACACCAATAACATTCACACCACATTTAGTGCAATTGGGACTCAACACGGACAACACAGAAACATTCAAAGTCAGTGATTTGAAAACATGTAACATTGTCAGGTCATTCCTTAATACGGAATGGTAATAGCGTTTTGTGCTGACTTGGTTTGGCCCGTCAGCCAACATGGAACCACATTGATCAAATGTGAGAAAGAAGAACTTTTTTTTGTAATAATCTGCAAAACAATACAAAAAGAAGAAAAAGGAGCTGAAAACAATTAAAACTGTTCAAAGTTCAACCCCATGTAAACTACATCATCTAGCATAAATGTTCATGAATTTAAAAAAAAAATAATAAAACTAAACGAGATAGAGGTAGAGGCAGAGAGAGAAATGCGACAAAAATTAACCTAATTAACTAATTGGTTTAAAATACTTTTTATCCGCTTTCTAAATATCTCAGGTTTAAGGGTTTTTAAAGCAACAGGTACGGTATTATAAAGTTTATAAATATTGTAGGAAAAGGTGGTGGAGATATAAGTCCACCAAATCTTAAATTCAACCTATAAACTTCTGTTCTATAAATACTTTTATTTGTTAGGTATGGTGGGCAGTTATTAACAACAAAAACATGGAACATTACCAAAGAATGTAATCTACGTCTATCCTGCATGTTCAACCACTTAGCATTCTCTAATTTGTGCGACACGGGCTGAAATTTTCTTATACCATAAATGAAACGTAAACAGCTCCTTTGCACTTTTTCAATTCTATTTAAGTTTACTTTATCTAAACAAGATCCATACATAATATCACAATAATTAAAGTGACTTAAAACAAGGGAATCTGCCAATTTTATCTTGAGAGATTCTTCCAAAAGTTATCGATGTGGGCAAAGCATTTTCAGTGACATATAGGCTCTCTTTGTATAATATACCCTAAGTGTTCTTTGAAACGCAAATCTGTATCTATTATAACACCTAAATTTCTTGAACTATTTTGCAATTCCAAATGTTGACCAGCAATGTTTATACTGATACATGAGGATGGCATAGGTTTCTGCCGGAAAAATATATGCATATGTAACGTTGATAATTATCTATCTATGGGCAAAATGCACCTCCTTCCATGTTTTTTCTAGTTAGATTAATCTGAATACGAGATGATTTCTTTGAAACGAAACCTTTCACGTTTAGGTTAGACGAGAAATTGTGGTTTTTGGTATTAGACCTTTCAATCGTAGGCATAAATTTGGAAAGTGACTTTAAATTGGCATAATCTAATCTCAAAAACCTACGATTTTTCAGGTAAGTCCATACTTTGAGAAGACAGTTTCGTTAAAGCAGACTTCTCTCTCGGGTATCAGAATTTTTAGGGGTTTATTACTGAATACTTTTTGAGAATGGTCCTTTCTCACCTACAGTAGCCATTGTTCTAGCTCATATCCTACAATATCCTTAGATCTCCATGCCCTCGGACAAGCAGCTGGTAAGAAGCAGGCTCGGTTTCAATTTTATAAAATGATGTAAGGGCGATATGTTTCTGCGAAAACGTTAATATAGGCTATATTCGACCAATACCTTTATTTAATGAGTCCTATAACTAAATAATGCCTCAATCTACAAAACACCCTGTATATATGAATTATGTTACCATAATATAAAAAGTTTTTTATTGGTTATTATAAGTTTAGAAATACGTCATGACTAGTTAATTCATTATAAATTTACTCATCAGAAATTGGAACAGTATTAGCTGCAAATCGTACAAAGTATTTTAATCCAGTTGTTTAACTTATCTAATTTATCATACACTTTTACTATAAGTCAAACGCTAGCAAGTTAATTGCGTCATTTTAAATTCTTAAATATTTATTTTTTGTACGTCACGGATAAGAAGTTAATAATAATAAAATTTATCACAAAATCCAAACTAAAAAAAATTTTACCCCGCACCGGGCCGTATGAGTATATTAATTAGCAGTCAGGTCAGCCTAGACACAGTCGGAGCAAAACCATACTTGATTGGCACTAAAATTTAATTAGATCAGATAAAAATAACCGGTCAAGTGCAAGTTGAACTTGCGCAATTAGTGTTCCGTACGTTCATTGCAATTTTTGTTACGGAGGTATAAAGTGATCAGTGACTTCACAAAATACACCCTAAATGAGTTTTCAACAAAGTTTGTTTCCGATCTTTACGAAAAACTGATGACCTTGAAATTTTTTTTTTTTTTATATACCAGATAGATTATTAAAGGTAATGAATGCACTCGTGATATTTTTCATTCAATCCACACCCCGTGGAGGATATATATACATTTTTTCAAAATTTTTTGATGCAGTGCGTTTCGAGATAATTTGGCCAGGGACTGTATATTTCGCGATTTTTTATATATATAATATAAAGAATAATATATATATATATATTATATTATATATATATATATATATATATATATATATATATATATATATATATATATATATATATATATATATATATATATGTATATATGTATATATATATATATATTATATATATATATATATATATATATATGTCCCTGGCCAAATTATTAGACGCACTGCAAGATTTCATGTAAAATATAATTACCGAGTGATATTGTACCGTTTTATTATTTTATATATTGATTTGTTTTTTATTTTTATATTATCCATCATTACCTATTTATTTGACATAAATAAAACAGCATTAATTTAGAAAAGCATAAGTTTATTAAGTTTTAAAGAAAAGTGAAATTAATGTTAGTAAAAGTCAATATTTAGTTGAGCCACATTTAGCCGCTATCAAAGCTTTAATTCTGCGCGGCATGCTATCAATGCAAGATTGTACTGTCTCCTGCATTTGAGGATGATGATTCCACACATGAATAATCTTTTCTAGGAGCTGGGTTTTGTTGGTAATCACATCTTTAGCCACTTCTCTTTTCATCAGCTCCCACACATTTTCAATGGGGCCAATCCAACAGAGGGATATTTTTTTCTGCCAAAAAAAGCTTTAACAGACCGAGCAGTGTGGCAGGGAGCTCCATCTTGCATGAAAGTGAATGGTTCCCCATTTGGAAACCATTCTCTGAGCTGCGGAATCAACCGATTTTGTAATACTTCTTTGTACTGATCTTGCCTCATTATTCCTTTGACGACGTACAGACGTCCAGTGCCCTTGCCGCTGATGACTGACCAAATCATCACTTTGATGGGATGTTTAACCGTCGGGACGACACAATCAGGATGAAACTTTTCTCCATGACGACGACGCACATACTGAGCTTTATTCTGCAAAAATTTCGAATGTGCTTTCGTCACTGAAGCAGACCTGTCAAAAATAGGAAAAAATATATAAACTTCCATGTTTATTTGCTTTATTTAACTGAAAATGATAATAGTGTATCAATTATTGATTAAATTGCTGTATCTTACCGATCTCCAGAAGTCCACATCTTTGTCTTGCCATTGTTTGGCCCACTTCAGGCGCTTTGCTTTCATTGCAGCTGTTAACTTGGGCTTCCTGGCGGGGCGACAGGCCTTAAAATCTAATTCTTTCAATTTTCTTCGAACAGTGCGCTCAGAAGCATTTACGCTAGCATCCTGGAGTTGTGATTTTATTACCTTTGTGGTAGCAAATCTGTTTTCTACACACAAATTTTCTTCAAACATCTCTCTGACCGTGGAGTGAAAATTGGTTTTCTACCGCATCTTTTCTTTCTTTTCTGGCTTAATTCCTTCCCTGACTTAATTCTCTTTTTTATGCGTCGTACACTAGCTTCAGAAACCTCCAATCTTCGTGATATTTCTCGGTTTGTAAATGTTTTCGCAATCACAAGGGCCTTCACTTCAGCTTTTTTACGTGGTGAAAGATCGCCTTTTCTACCCATAATGAAAATAGTCCAATTTACTTTTTTAAAACACTGCATACAAAATAAACTAATAACTGAGTAGTATAAAACTGTTAAACAAACAATCACAGTCCATAAAGCCACAGAAACACGTCCGTACCTGACTCGATTCCGATCGCGACTGATACAGGTTTGTACTTGTTTACGTTCATGTATCACTTTGTCAACACAGTGTTGCCATATGTTAATATAATATAAATATGTATATCTATAACAATTCTTTTAAATATAAATGATAATATTGTAGTTTAATATATACCATTATTGCATAAAAACTCTAAGAAACATAAAATTACTAAAAAAAATACAGTGCGTCTTAATAATTTGGCCAGGGACTGTATATATATATATATATATATATATATATATATATATATATATATATATATATATATATATATATATATACGAGTATATATATATATATATCTATATATGTATGTATATATATATATATATATATATATATATATATATATTTTACTCGTATTTTCACAAGCTTCCATTTGACACCACAGTCGATGACCTAGTAAAAATTTTTTTTTTCATTTCGATTTCACCCCCCAAAACTAACCCCTCAAGTCAAAATTTAATTTTCAAAACTACACAGCGCTGTTGAGGCCATCAATTCCTAAATTATTACCAAATTTCAACTTTGTATGACAAATAGTTTCAGAGAAAATCTGGTGTAACAGACAGACAGATGGACAGACAGAGAGATAAGACACCGAAGTCATCTTATAAGTGTTCCGTACGGAACACTAATAACCGGTCAAGTGCAAGTTGAACTTGCGCAATTAGTGTTCCGTACGTTTATTGCTTCTTAAATAAATTTTTGTTATGGAGGTATAAAGTGATCAGTGACCAAAACACACCCCAAATGAGTTTTCAACAAAGTTTGTTTTCAATCTTTACTGAAAACTGATGACCTTGATTTTTTTTTATATACCAGATATATTATTAAACTTGTGATAATTTTCGTTCAATCCACACCCCGTGGAGAATATTCCAGAATGTTTTCAAAATTTTTGGATCAGTACTTTTCGAGATAAAGTGGAGGGGACAGCAATTTTTCGCGATTTTTCCAAAATTATACAAAGAAAAGTGTGCGCTTGTAAGACATTATATATATTTTCAAGCTCGTGTTTCTACAGGCTTTCATTTGACACCCCACTCGGTGACCTAGTAAAAATTTTTTTTTCCACTTTCGATTTCACCCCCCAAAACTAACCCCTTAAGTCAAAATTTAACTTTCAAAACTACACGGCTCTGATGAGGCCATCAATTCCTATGTTAGTACCAAATTTCAACTTTCTACGTCAAATAGTTTCGGAGAAAATCGGGTGTGTGACAGACGGGCAGACAGACAGACGGACAGGCGGACAGACACCGAAGTGATCTTATGTGTTTCGTACGGAACACTAATTAGGTATGATTTTACAAATAGCCAGTCGTCAGAAGCAAATTTTAACGAAACGCTCTTATTAAATGTTAACAGGCTGCATTTTGTCATACAGGTAGTTTTATGGACGTAGAATACCATAAAAAAAGTTTGCTGATCTAAAGTGTACGCTAAGCCTACAAAATCGAAAATAAAATAAAAAATTAGGTTTTTCGCAAATATGTCTAAAAATAAAGAAGATATCGAAAAAACTAATAGCACCACGTGAAAGAACGGGAAATTTTACAAAAAAATAGTAGAATGATTATTTTTTTTAGTTTTACCGTAATTTAAAAACATTATTTAAAATAAAATGGCTGATTTAACAGCTTCAGATGTAGTGAGAATCATGCTTCCAACCTCATTTATGATTAAATTAACGTTCCTGTATACCGTTAAATATTTTGAATTGGCTATTGAGAAGTTTCTCGGGGTGTTGATTAAAAATCCGATGACAGATTTGAAAAATTCAAAATGGCGCATCCAATATGACGGCCAGAGAGTACGTAATTCATTTAATTTCTTCGAGTAATTTAGAATTTCTGTGTTTTCAATAATCTGAATGTTTAAATGAAATATAAATACTTTACTTAAACTTTTATCTTTCATTTCTCACCTTTAATTTTTTTTATTATTTTAAGTTTAAGTTGTATGGTTATAATAAGCAAAAAAATACGAGGATGGATTGAAAAGTTCGCTGCCTAGTTAAGAAAACAAAATAAAATAAAGTAGCTAATCTCCATGCATTTCTTCCACTGTTTTCCAGAGCTTCCACTCCTTTTTGAAAAAAAGATTCCTCAAGGTCTTCAAAATACTTGTTAACTGCAGCTTCGACTTTTCATTTGATGAAAATTTCTGGCCACCGAGGTGTTTGTTTAGGTTTGGAAACAGATGAAAGTCCGAAGGTGCCAAATTAGGAGAATAAGCCGGGTGGGGCAGCAATTCGAAATCACAATCACGAATTTGAGCCATAGGCTCAACAGACGTGTGAACGCAAGCGTTGTCCTGATAGAATAAAACTTTCTCAGTAATCCTGGGCGTTTCTCCTTAATTTCTTGACTTAAACGACGCAAAAGGCTGCAATAGTAAGTCGAGTTAATTGTTTCGCCTTTCGGAAGGTAGTCAACCATAATAATACCTTTAACATCTCCAAAAAACCGACGCCATCACTTTTCCAGCCGATAGAATTGCCTTCGCTTTCTTTGAGGTCCGTTCACCAGATTTTTTTCCACTGCTTGGATTGTTGTTTTGACTCTGGAGTATAGTGGTGAACCCAGGTTTCGTCCATTGTCACAAACCTGTTAAGAAAATCATGTGAATCAGCCTCAGACATCTCCAAATAGTCGCGAGAAATCGTGACTCGAATTCGTTTTTGTTCAGCTGAAAGCAATCTGGGGACCCACCTAGCGGAAACCTTAGAAAATCCGAGTTTGTTGGCAATGATGTTTTGTGTTCGTTCATACGAGATGCCTATAGTGTCTGCAATCTCCCTGATAGTTATCTACGGTCTTTCAATATGAGATCACATACTTTACCGATGTTTTCTTCAGTCGTAGACGTCGAGGGCCGGCCGGAGCGAGGATCATCTTCGATGCTCTCTCGTCAACGTTTAAATTCTGCAACCCATTTTTTCACAGTGGTATATGACGGAGCAGATTCCCATAGTGTTGTTTTCATATCATCGTGGATCTTCTTTGGTGTTAATCTTTTTTTTTAAACAGGTACTTGATGACCGCACGTTGTTCAATTTTCTCCTTTTTTCAAAAACGTTGCACTTGGTCTTTTTCAAAAACGTTGCACTTGGTCTCACTAAACTCGTTCTAACCTAAAAACCACAAATTCTACAGCAACAAAATTTTACACTGTGACAACCAAAGAAAGTATGAACTTATTGAGGGTACTATAATAAAAATATTATACTTATTTTTTGGTGAGGCTGCGAACTTTTCAATCCATCCTCGTACGTTTATCATGAACATTTTTTTTAAGAGCAAAATTACGAAAAAGGGAAAGTTTTTTTTAAGTTTTTTAATGATTGTTTAAGTATACTTTTAACTGTAACTTACCATTTCGTACTGCTTTGAACCTAAAATTCACTCATTCAGCAACTCAATTTTTAAATAACACAGACAATGTGGGTATTTTTAATTATTCTTATATCGAAACTTCAGGTATAATAATGATATATGCACAAGGATTTTTTTTTTCAGTAGTATATTTTGTTAAATATTTGTAATTTACTGTATGCCCGTTAAAATCATGCAAACAAAAATTTCGTTTTAATCTTTACAAATTGTACAGCTAAAAAAATATTAGTATCATCGGAAAGCTGGAAGTCTTCTTTCCAAAAAGCTAACATTTAATTTTCTTTTTACACTTTGAAAACAAATAATATCGATTAACCTTCGAGCGGTTAACCTGTTTGGCTCGCTACAATTTTTGAATCACCTAACCAAATTTTTAATAAATTCTCACGCTAATAAAAAAAAAAAACTGGAAAAAATTTATATACTATTTTTTATAAAATTTCCCGCTCTTTCATGTACTGCTATTAGTTTTTCCATATCTTTTTTATTTTTTGAGATATTACCGAAAAACTGAATTTTTTATTTTATTTTGGCTTTTGTGGGTCAAGGTCACAGCTGAAACAGTTTTTACTTTAGTTTAAGAATTAATTATTTCGTCTATGCTTGGACAAAAATTTTATTGGGTTTATTTTTAAAAACATCCCAGGCAGACTCATTAACGTTTACTAAATGCAGTGAAAAGTTCCAAGACTCTCATAAGATTCGAGTAAAATTTTGTCTATTAGTTAGTCTCGGGACTTTTCACCCCATGTGATAGTAAAGCTACTAATCCGTAATACATTAAATTTGTTAGTTATTTTGTTTTATCGTAGCTTGTACCACCTGAAGGTATGACTAGGAAGAATGCTGGTAAAAATTCACACCTGACAAAACACACTATCGAGCCTTGATATGAAATTATTAATAACAGTGGTCATCATAAGTAATTCTATTAAAAACAGGGAGTTTGCTCTCTACTTCCGGTTAAACGGTAAGTTATAAAATTTTGTCAATATTTTCATTAGAAGGAATATACTAATAAACCCTCATATATAAATTTTCAGGATTCTATCCATATTATTTCCCCAAATACAGTTTAACAACCCATAATGATAACTTAAACCACACGCACATAGAGAAAAATAACCGGTCAAGTGCAAGTTGAACTTGCGTAATTAGTGTTCTGTACGTTGATTGCTTTTAAAATAAAAAATTTTGTTACGTTTAGTATAAAATGTTCAGTGACTTCACAAAACACACCCCAAATGAGTTTTGAACAAAGTTTGTTTACAATCTTTACTGAAAACTGATGACCTTGAAATTTTTGTATTTTTATATACCAAATAAATTATTAGAGGTGATAATTTTCGTTCAATCTGCACCCCGTGAAGAATATTCCAGAATTTTTTCAAAATTTTTTGATCAGTACTTTTCGAGATAAGGGGGAGGGCCCAAATATTACATTATATATATATATATATATATATATATATATATATATATATATATATATATATATATATATTTACTTGTGTTTTCACAAGCTTTCATTTGACACCACACTCGATGACCTAGTAAAAATTTTTTTTTTCACTTCCGATTTCACCCCCTAAAACTACCCCCCTTAAGTCAAAATTTAACTTTCAAAACTACATAGCTCTGATGAGGCCATCAATTCCTATATTATTACTAAATTTCAACGTTCTATGACAAATAGTTTCGGAGAAAAATCGGGTGTGACAGACAGGCAGAGAGACAAACAGACACCGAAGTCATCTTATAAGTGTTCGTACGGAGCACTAAAAATCAGAAAATAAAAATAAAATTACCTTGACAGGAAACATGTACTTGTGTGATTTTTTCGACTTAGCGGTATAGCTTTCTAACAAAACATTGATTTTTTTTTTATTGTTGTGTATATGATTATAACTATAATCATATACTGTAACATTATATTCACATAGTGCAGGAATATTATAATAATAAATTGCTATTTTTACAATTATTATTACTCTTTATACTATTTTCAAGGTGCAAAAAATATAAAATATATTAATAATAAGTTAATTTTAAACCTAGTGTTTGTAATTAATTTTAAACCAATTGTTCTTAACTATGTTGGGAATGTGGAATCTTTGGCACAATAACACTACTTAGAATTTATCACCACTACACCAAATACTTTATTTTTGCACTCGACGCGCTCCTGATGAAGCTAACATGTTTAGCGAATCACGCGTCGAGTTTTAAAAATAGTGTTTAGTGTAGTGGTGATAAATACTAAGTAGTCCAATTGTTCTTGTAAAATAAAAAGATTTTAAGTGTATACTGTATGTTGTTCGTGACTTAAATTATTGTCACATTTTAAATTGAAACTGTGATTGCATATTTAATTTTAATTCCAGAAATAGCAAAATACATCAAAAAGATTTTGAAAAATGCCCTAAAACAAGAGTGAAACGTCAATAAAAAGTTTTTAAAAAAGAATCAGATGTGTTAATTAAATGAACCTATATCTAAGATTATAACAAAAGATATATATATATATATATATATATATATATATATATAATATATATATATATATATATATATATATATATATATGTATATGTGTGGGGGTGATTCTTCAGCCCCGGTCTTTCCAAGGATCCGGGGTCTATGTAGGGGGAGGCGGGCGATTTTCTTGAAAAAGACTTTTATTGATGGTAAAATTGTGGTAAGAGGTAAAGTAAGAGAAAAGAAGAGATAAAGTAAGAAAAAGAAGTAAAAAAATTGAAAAAGAAAAAGGAAAACTGTTTTTTTGAAAATTCCCCCCCCCCCCCATCCTGAGTCATGAATTTTAGAAGGTGGTAAAATTTGAGTCTAAAGAAATGTTCTTTTTTCTCCCTTCCCATCACTTTGGGACGGTGGAAAAATTCAGCATGAAAAATGTTTTTTATAACTCTTTGTTGTGAAACTCCCTCCCTTTATCCTATCATCACTCTGAGACGATTGCACAATTTTAGTAAAAGGAGAGTTTCCTTTCTTAATACCCCCCCCCCCCCCCCCCCCCCCCCCCCCCCCCCCCCCCCCCCCCCCCCTATGGCCCAGATTGTTTTTCACAACCTTGGTATTACGACCAGAGACAGCGACAGGTAGAGATCTGTGAGCCTGAACTGTATCTCTACAGTATAACAAAAAGTGAATGATGGAAGAAAATAAGTAAAAAGATAACATTAATTTAAAACTTAATCGAAAATTTTTCCCAATACGTTGCAGTGCAGGTCAACTCTCTATTAACTATCACCTTTTAAATTTTTACAAACCACTAGACGACGCTATTGAGATGTGGCATTACCATTGTTGTAAAATTTGACATTTGGTCTTGTTAAAATAGTGGCAGCTCAGAAATTGGCCAAGTAGTTTATTTACAGTGAGTGTTTAAGAAAACAGTTTTGGAAATTTCATGTGAAGGTTTCTGTTGGATGATTTTTTACGATTTTAGTAAAGGCCTAACTCAATAATAAGGTCTTTGATTATATTAGCCGAAACTTGTTGGAAATTTATAATAAAATTATATAAAAACAACACTATGTTTTAATTTCCAATATATTTAAAGTAACTTGACAATTGTTTCACCATACAATGGCTTCTTCAGAAGTAAATAAGAAAGAAAAATATTTGGTAGTAATCCTGGTTATATAGTGCTTAAAACTATCCTTAATTACCTAAGATTATACTAATCATTTTATTATATTATTTACAGACAGAATTAGTTTAAGAATCTAAATCTGTGGTACTACTTCAGAGAACTAATAAACATTAAGTAAGGGTGAATGGTTTAAATCTACCTGTTCGTTTAATAATAGATTAGAGTTTTTCCGTTTGTTAATTTCAGGACATTCAAGCAAATTTAATTTTTTTGATTTATTTTCTACATGTAGGATTTTTAACGTATCATCAAAATTATAGGATTCGTTTATTATATGGGTTGCTTAATGTGAATTGTTCTTATTTTTTAAATAACTATGTTTATGTTCTTTAATGCGAATTTCAACAGATCTACCAGTTTGTCATAGGTAGATTTTAGTACAAGATCCACAATTTATTAAATAAACTCCTGATTTTAAGGATTTCTTAGATTTGGTTTTGTTATTCAAAATTATATTCCCTAAGGAATTACTGGTTTGGAATGCTATTTTATTGTTCTTTTTTATTAAATGGAAATTTTCATGTATCATTTAGAACTAAAAATTCATCAAAACGCGGTCAGCAAAAATATTGTTTACTGGTATAGATATGTTGACGATATCATTTCCAGTTTCACGGGAACAGATAGAAAACTAACAATCCTCCTTATCTTCCTAAATAATTTGTATCCTAATGTTAAATTCACCTTACAATTAGAATTAGTAACCAATAACTCTATAAATTTCTTAGACATCTATATCAAAAGTGAACAATAAACACGATTTCTCGATTTTTCACAAACCTTCACATATACAATAGTTCATCTCACAAAATGGCAGCTTTTAACTCTTTCATACATAGATTGTTACATATCCCTATAACTAAAACTAATTTTAACAAAGAATTTAACATAATCAAACAAATAGCAATCAATAATGGATATGACCCCAACATTATAGATAATATCTTGAATAAAAAATCGTTTAAACAAGCAATCTCTCTAATTTATCCCACAATTAATGACAAAAAAGGAAAATTTAGTACACTCACATACACAAGGAAAATAACTAGAACAATTTCCAAACATTTAATAAAAAAGAACAATAAAATAGCATTCAAAACCAGTAATTCCTTAGGGAATATAATTTTGAATAACAAAACCAAATCTAAGAAATCCTTAAAATCAGGAGTTTATTTATTAAATTTGTGGATCTTGTACTATAACCTACGTCGGACAAACTGGTAGATCTGTTGAAATTCGCATTAAAGAACATAAACATAGTTATTTAAAAAATAAGAACAATTCATATTACGCAACCCATATAATAAACAAATCCGATAATGATGATATGTAAAAAATCCTATATGTAGAAAATAAATCAAAAAATTAAATTTGCTTGAATGTCTTGAAATTAACAAACGGACAAACTCCAATCTATTATTAAACGAACAGGTAGACTTAAACCATTCCCCTTACTTACTTAATTTTTATTAGTTCTCTGAAATAGTACCACAGATTTACATTCTTAAAATAATTCTGTCTGTAAATAATATAATAAAATGATTAGCATAATCTTAGGTAATTAAGGATAGTTTTAAGCACTGTATAACCAGGATTACTACCAAATATTTTTCTTTCTTATTTACTTCTGAAGAAACCATTGTATGGTGAAACAATTGTCAAGTTACATAGTGTTGTTTTTATTTAATTTCAATAATAATGCCTCAAATCGCTTTTAGTAATAAATCACTATCAGAAAAGACTGTTTACAGTTGGCTTGCAGAATTTCGTCATGCTTCCGTCAGCGATCAATTTCGTGAAGTTAGATCAAAATCGGTTGTTTTTCCAAAAAACGTCGATGCTTTGCGCAAAATGATTGAAGAAGATCGGCATGTGACACCGTGAGTAAGAGACATCCTTAAGCATATCGAAGACTGCAATACGTTTGATTTTGCATGAACATTTAGCTGTGAAAAAGATCTGTTCCCGATTGATTTCGCATAATTTGATCGAATCTCAAAAACAGGCTCGTGTCAGTTGGTGTAAGGAAATGCTCAAAAAATCGACCGATGAAACTTGACTATATTCGTACGAGCCGAAAACTAAGCAACAATTAACTATTTGGGTGTTCCAAGATGAACCGAATCCAACACAAGTGATTCGTTCGCGATGCATTTCCAAGAAAATGATAGCTTGTTTCTTTAGTTACACTGGACATATTGCAACTATTGCTTTAGAGGATCGAAAAACAGTTTATGCTGAATGGTATACAACAATTTGTTTGCCAGAAGTCATCGATGAAATGAAAAACAACCAAAAAAACCATTCTTCATTATGATAATGACAGCTTTCACACAGCACGTCAAACAATGGATTATTTGATGGAGAAAATTTCGAATTAATGTCTCATTGCCCGTATTCACCTGATTTATCGCCTAACGACTTCTTTTTGTTCCTGAATATCAAAAAAAAATGCACGAACAACGAGTTTTTTCACCTAAAGGAGCTGTTGAATTCTTCCAAAACCATGTTTTTGAGATACAAACTTCCGAGTGGAAAAAATGTTTCAAGAATTGGTTCGAACTCACGAAAAAGTGTATAAATCTTAAAGGTGACTATTTTGAGAAAAATAAAGCAATTTGTACCAAAAAAATTTTTTTTCCATTGTTTTTGTAAAATCTTAAAAGGTAGCCCTCGTAAGCAATTATGCTGGTTTTTAATATCCAAAAAATTCTATAATTTTTACTACATTATTTCTGGCTTCTATATAAATATATTCCATTTTGTTGTGAGAGGTTGAATCTTTTACCAAAGTCAACAGATGACGAGAGCAATGTGAAGAAGTAAAAAAAATATGATCACTGCAGACACTTTCAGAAATAGTTCAACCTGCGCTAGTCTCGTATCTCTTCTACCCTCCCACTTACCTACGGGATACCTTCATATAAATATATTGTTTTATTCTTGTCGCCCTAGTCGTTCCGCTAGCGTCGCTTGCGACAACACGTTCAGGTAGAATACAAAGTAAGAAAAAACATGTTTTAAGCATTTATCAGGTTGCCATAATCAACTCTCTATAATATCCGCCACTGGAAACTTAATTATCGCAGATGGTAACTTGAGAGATATCGTTAGAATGAGTCAAGCAATTGTTAACAACATTTCGTTATTTAAAAAAAAAAACACATTTTTATCTTCACGTGATTACAATCTGTTCTCTGGAAATTTAATACTGGGGAGGCAAAAATATGTTTGATTTTCCTAAAAGTCGTCTAAATGCAGTAAACACACTTTTTTAATTTTAAAGGCCCCAGATGGTAGGCTAAATTTATTTGTAACTCTGCGCGCGCCACTCTGATTCTGATGGGAGTTTTCTCGCAAACTATTAATAATTAAAATAATTTTGTACTATTTTATATTGGAATCTAAAGAGACGAACATTCTGTTATTAAATATTTCACAACTTTTAAATATGATTTTTATTCTTGGTATTTCGTTTTAAAATATCTTCGTTATAACTGAGATTTCCCAAAAACTTCATAAAACTTCTTACTACAAACATAAACTACCACCAGTACAAGTATTTGCACTAAAACCAGTTACACTCTGTACTGTAATATACAGGGTGCCTCATATGTATGGAATAATGATTCCACAGCATTCATTAATCAGTGTATCAAAAAATGTTTAAATAAAAATTATAGGGTGCTATACGGCGCATATGCTGACGTTGACAATAAAATGTTTTGAACTGTCAGTTTGAAGAAATTACGCTTAAGATGGCGTAACATCTTAAACATTTTCAAATGGAAAGCCCTGTATATTATTGTATTTTTGAGTCCTACTAAAAATTCTAGATATTATTTGTCTAACATACTATACGTCTAAATTGAACTGTTTTGGAATTACTGAAAGTTGAAATTAAGGAGATCAAATTAAAAAAAAAATTAAGCTGGCTTGTGTCAAACATTTACTGTCAAGTAACGACTTAACGCGTCAAAAAATGATTTATTGACGAAAACGGTGATTGCTGCATTTTGTGAAACTGCAATTTGAGCGTAATATCATAATGGTACATTTAACAGAAACTGAAAGAATCACTTTGTTAATGATGGTTAGTTACGGAGACCGTAGGAGAACACAACAAGAGGTGTGTGATCTTTTTAACCCAATCCGTAGTTAGCAAAACATTAAAACGATTTAGACAATCAGGTCATGTTAAAGATCGTTCTAAATCTGGACCTCCAAAAGTTAGATGTTTTGGAAATTACAGAAAATTCCCATAAAGCCACTCGTCAGCTTTGCTTAGACCACAATGTAAGTAAAGGTACCTTAAGTCGTATACTGAATGAAGAAAAATTGTATCCATACAAACCCATTCTATTGCAAGAATTATCTGAAGATGACGCGTTGAATTTTGCTAGGACATGATGGAACGAATCAATAATGATCTTAACCTAATTCATAATATTGTTTTTATCTGACGAGGCCACATTTTGTTTTAACGGAAGAGTTAACAGGTATAACTGCCGGTACTGGTCTGCTGAGAATCCCCACTGGATAATCGACAGTCATTCTCAAAGACCACAAGAGATAAACGTTTGGGCAGGGATTTATGGACGTCATATTATTGGTCCCTTTTTTATCGATGGAAATCTTACGGGACAGCGGTATTAACAGTTACGGCAAGAACAAGTTATTCCAACTTGTGCAGGTCTTTTTCCGGATGAGAATAATTTGGATACCTCTAACAGGAATCTGTGGTATCAACAGGACGGAGCACCTCCTCACTATGAAATCAATGTTCGTAGATATTTGAACGCGATTTTTCCTAATCGATGAATAGGCAGAAGAGGTGCCGTAGAATGGCCTGGAAGGAGTCCCGACCTTACGTCACTCGATTTTTTTAGGGGGTCACTAGAAAGTTTACCAAAGTCGATCTGAAACTGTAGAAGATTTACAACAAATAATCCAATATGAAGTAACACAGATCATCCCGGATTCTCTGCAAAACTCTGTTCAGGCTGTTTATGACAGATTGGGTCATTGCCTCGCTGTTAACGGTAGAAATTTTGAGCATTTGTTACCTTAAAAATAAACCTAGAGCAGGGGTGCTCAAACTTGAATTGCTGGCGATCTACCTCAAAATTGTTAGACTACGATGATCGACTCTGAGAGGCTGCAAGTAAGTGTGATGCAGGATTGTCGTCTAGGTAGGGTGTATCGTGGCATAGATATTAGTTTTCCGCACAATATGCATTTTTTTAGTCAAGGTAAGTGTAGGTCTGCTCTAAAATGTCAATGAAAAAACTCATAATTATTCAAAATTGTGAGTTTATTGGTTCTTACAAAACAAATGAGTTCTAGTGTCTAGTGTAAGATGGTACGTAATTACCGAGTGCTAATCGCCAGCATGATGAGATATGTTCGTCAGTTAGTCGATTGCGATATTTTGAATTAATTATCTTCATTTCAGAAAATGCAGACTCGCACAAGTAAGTTGACCCAAACATTGCCGTCAGTTGAAGGGCGATTTGCCTTAGATTCGGATATTTATCTCCAGATATAAAACACCAGAATTTTGTATCAGATGCTGTGGCTTTGAGATGTATATCTGATATAATCTGCACTAACTCATTTTCAACAGAACATGAGTCCATGTTAAACTGACTTGCTATTTCAGTAGCTAATTCCTCAATGTTTTTACACGAAAAAGGATAACTCATGATGCGATATTTGCCAAAACGTATTTCGAATTGGCCCAAAATATTTGATAATTCTGCCTCATAAACATCATAATTCAACTGAGGAATCCTTGCTTTCAAAGACGGAAAATTTTTCAGATCCTTTCTTTTCAGTTGATCTATCATAAGTTGCAATTTACTTTTGAATACGTTTATTGTGCTAATCATCTCAATAATAGTTTTTCCTTTACCTTGAAGCGCCAAATTAATGGTGTTTAAATGCATTGTGATGTCTGTCAAAAATGCCAAATCAGTCAGCCATTTTCCGTTTTTCAGCATCTGAGTGTCATCACCTCTTTCGTCCAGAAAAGCTGTTATTTCGGGCAATAATTCTTGAAACCTTTCTAGGAATTTTCCGCGACTCAACCACCTGACGTCCGTGTGAAGAACTAAATCAGTGTGTTCAGCTGACTCACTATCTTCCAACTGCAATTTAAAGAGCCGTCGTTGCAAGCTACATGCACGGATAGAATTCACAATTTTTATTGCAATGCCCATAATCTCCTCCATGTTTAGAACTTTTGAACACAAAACTTGTGTGATGTATAATGCAATGGAAGGAGAAAAATGAAAGGAAATCATCATTAGCTCGACACAATGCCACAAAACCGTTTTTGTTTCCAGTCATTGCTGGTGCTCCATCGGTTGTAATGCACACTAGTTTATATATTGGTAGCTTGTAGTTTGTTACAAAATTGAAGAAAACGTCAAATATATCTTCGCCACGGGTCTTTCCTTTCAGAGGAATCATTGTCAAAAACTCTTCCTTAGCCGACATGTCATTGAATACCATTTGAATAAAAATATACAGCTGGGCAGTGTCTGTCATATCGGCGGATTCGTCGAACTGTAAAGAAAAGTATGTACATTCCATGATATCATGTTTTAGTTTATCTGCCATGTCCTGACTCATGACTTCAACACGCCTTGTGACAGTCGAACGAGATAACTGAAGTTCTCTAATAGCAGACATAATCTCTGTTTTATTTTTAAAATCTCCAAAGAAAGTCTCACACGCTTCAATAAATGCTTCCTTCACAACCAATCCATCATTAAATGGTTTCTTGTGTTTCGCCAATATATGAGATATTTTAAATGACGCGATCGTTGCAGCTTTTGATTGTTTGGCTGGTCTTGTGAACATGGTTTGTTCTTTTTTCAAACAAGTTATCAAATTACGTACTTTTCGTTTTCTTAATTCACTCCGTGACGGAAAATCCATTTCATAGTTTTTATGAACCGTTTTATGATGCCTCTATAAGTTCCCACGCTTAGGTATTACAACTGACGCACGGCAAATGAGACAAATGCACTTATCCTTTACCATACAAAAGAAAAAATTCTTCCTCCCAAGCGTTATTAAAATGATAAGTTTTACTTTTCTTCGCCGCACTAATTTTGGAATATTTATTAATAAACTTTGTATCGATGTATCGCCTTCAAGTTACAACTCAGACTGACTCCTATTCCTGCAGGCGCAACATTTATATCGGCGCGAACGAAATCTCGAATGTTCCCGTCAAACACGCCGCCTGAAGTTTCTACAAAAATCGGCGGGAATCAAAAACGCGGCTTTTCTTTGACGAGTACCGCGCGTTCCTTTGATAAAGCCGCCTTTTGCCGCTAGCAGGGGGTTATTACGATAAAATAAAGTGATGAGGGGGTTATTCTGGCCTAATTGTGGATCGAATAAATTTTAGTAGTTTATTCATTACATTTTGTTTTAGTTACCTAAAACAAAATCTGTGAATAGTTCTATATCGGAATTTTTTCTCGAGATCGACTCAAAAAGCACTCGCGATCGACTTGTCGATTGCGATCGACCGTTTGAGCACCCCTGACCTAGAGTATTTATTAATAGTTTTTGTTTTCTTTTTTTTTATTTTAAATTTCAATTGACAATAAGTCCAAAACAGTTCAATTTAGACATATGGTATGTGGACAAATAATATCTAGAATTTTTAGTAGGACTCAAAAATAAAATAATATACCAGGTTTTCCATGAAAAAAAAATCAAGATTGCGTAATTTCTCCGACCTGACAGTTCAAAACATTTTATTGTCAACGTCAGCATGTGCGCTGTATAACATCCTATAACTTTTATTTAATCATTTTTTTGACACACTGATTAATAAATGCTCTGTGAAATCATTATTCCATACATATGGGGCACCTTGTATATGCCCCACAAAGTGGGGTATATATATTAAATATTTAACAGAAATATCAATAGTGGCATCTTTTCTTCCGATGATAAATGGCTTATCATTCAAATAGGTCAATTGTAATCATAGAAAAGTAAGCGACTTGAAATAATAATTTACAAGTTTTTTAGGACTAATGGGTGAAAAAATATATACCGTTACAGAAGTAAATGGTTACTGATTTACAAGGACCGCCCCTCTAACTCGCGTATTTGAAGAGTTAGATGAAAATGTTAAATATTTTCTTGTAGAGTTTTTAAAACAATTTTTACGGCATTAAAACAGGAACATCATCATGAATCGCGTTCTTGACTTAAGACACAAACTTTATAACTTTAAGCACAACATCCGGTATATTATTTTTCAATTTTATAGAACCCTGGAAAAACCAATAATATAAAAAATAATGTAATACGTGTACTATTATACACATTTACAGCAATATAGTGTGTTATTATTCGAATTCAAATACAGTCATGCTCGTACAAATATTATTTTAAATTTAAACGTAAAATATGATCCATCAGAAAATATGATGTGATTGTTGATAAGTATTTTCAGTGTTCCGTACGGAACACTTATGAGATCACTTCGGGGTCCGTTGTCTCTGTCACACCCGATTTTCTCCGAAACTATTTGACACAGAAAATTTAAATTTGTTATAAATATAGAAATTAATGGCCCAATCAGAGCCGTGTAGTTTTGAAAGTTAACTTTTAACTTAAGGGGTTAGTTTGGGGTATGATATAAAAAAAAAAAATTCAAGGCCATCGAGTGCTGGTGCTGAAAGCTTGTGAAACCACGAATTCAAAAATATATATGATGAAATACTCCCGCAAACTTTTCTTTATATCATTTTAAAAGAACCGCCAAAATTCGCTGTCCTCTCACCGCATCTCTAAGAGTGCCAATTCGAAAATTTCGAAAAAATTCTGGAATATTCTCCATAAGGTGTAGATTGAATGAAAATTATCACGAGTGAATTATCTTTGATAACACAGCCCCACAAAAAAAAAGTGGGGTATACTTTTGATGCGATATATCAGATCCGTAGTATTTTTGCCCGCTGATCACGAATCTGACGTCAGAATATCGCCATCACATCTCAATTCTTTTCTAACCTCAAAAAATAGGTAAAAATTAGTAAAAATTAAGAAAAATATACTCCTAAAAAATTGATTCAAGCTTTTTCATGAATCCAAAGATGTATTAATATGTATTCGGACACGCTAAGCTAATATTCATCGGTTGGATTAAGCCATACAGTTCTGTTTTCTTTCTAACCCCAATAAATCAGACAGATATAGTGCTTCTCGAATGCAAAAACGAATTCAAATTAAAATTCAACCGATTCTTACCAAATTTGGTACACGGGGATTTGTTGGGTTGCTGATCATGAATCTGAGGTCGGATTTGCAAAATTCAAAATGGCGGATCCAAGATGGCGGACAAAATTTTTGAAAACCAACCGATTCCTACCAAATTTGGTATACAGTTGGGGAATCCTCAAACCTGATACTCTTAAACCCTAAACCCTGAAACCTTAGACTCCCACACCCTGTAACCTCAAAAAATAGACCTCAATAACCCTGTAACTTTAAAAATGAGACCCAATAAACTCAAAACCAGGATTTTTAAACCATATACTTTCAAATAGTAGACCCTTAAGCCCTAGAATTGCGAAGGTTAGACCCGCGCCTAACTTTCCTTTTTTTGGCTGTATCTTGTTCTTTTTTCCGCGAATGACCTATTCAAAGGCTTTCTACCCAAACGCTTTTGAGGACTTGTTTCTCTTTTTAGCGACCAGCAATAGTCCGCTAGCATATGGTCATCCCATCGTCCTTGATACCAATTTTCTATGATTTTTCAGATCTTGGTGAAAACGTTCCCCTTGCTCCTCACTGTAGTCACCAAGATTATCTGGGAAATCATCGATGTGGGAGTCCAGGAAATGTAATTTTAGATTCATTAAGCAACCTAATGTTTTCAAAATTTTTTACCATTTTCTCGACTATTTCTTTGTACTTAGGACTTTTATTATTTCCCAAAAAGTTTGTTGCGACTTCTTTAAAACTAAGCCAAGCAGCTTTTTCAACTTTATTCGTTTTAGTAACAAATAATGAATCTTGAAACAATTTTCTTATTTGTGGCCCGTCAAATACGCCTGCCTTAATTTTAGCTTCAGAAAATTTCGGAAACTTTTTATGCAAATATTTGAAACATGGGCCGTTTGTATCTAATGCTCTCGTGAATTGCTTCATAAGCCCAAGCTTAATGTGAAGCGGGGGAATAAGAACTTTTCCTGGATCTACCAATGGTGGAAACAATACATTATTTTCACCAGGAGTGCACGATTCTCTTGTTGGCCAAATTTTTTTCTTATAATGACGTTCCCTGTCTCTGCTATTCCACAGACATTTATAACAGGGATAAAGTGTAAACCCTGACTGTTGGCCAAGCAATATTGTTACAATTTTCACATCTCCACAATTTTTCCAGTTATGATCAGCATATTTTATTTTTATCAAAAGCTGCTTCATTTTTTCATATTGCTCTTCCATAACTGTGGAATGAGCAATCGGAATGGGAGCGTAAACGTTGGTATTATGCAACAAAACTGCCTTAATGCTCCGTTTAGAAGAATCAATGAACAGTCTCTATTCTTCAGGATCGTATGAGTTATTTTGAAATTCATCCATTAGACCTTTTACATCGGTACAATATGAAAGTGACAATTCCTCGTCCATTGTGAAATATTTTCGAAATTCTTCATCTCTGTTTCTATAATAAGAAATCGTAGCTTCTGGCTTAAGTAAATGTCTTTTCTTTAAAAAGGAAGCAAGATGCTCTGAACCATCTTTGGATAAGCCTAAATCTCTGACTAGATCACTAAGTTCTGACCGTGATACGAGTATTGGTTCTGGTTTACGGTTGTATGGTAGAAATTCTTTATCTGTGTCACTAGTATATGATAGGTTGTCACTAGAACATTCATTAGTAACAGTGTTTGAATCTTTTTCGACAGTCTCAATGTTTTCGGCATGAACTGATAAGGTGAAATCATTTGTTTCCATAACATCAGCATCAAGTGGTTCAGGAGGCGGAATTAGTTTAGTTGGTCTTGTTACTGTCGAAACATCGTTATAAGTAATAGTGCTTTTATTTTTTCGGTTATGCCTAGATACAACATTCATACAAAAGTAACAATCATTTTCACTGTATGGTCTATTCCATATTGCTGGTCTGGAATATTTAATCGCCTTCTTATTGATGTACAACATTATTTTGCAAGATCTGCAAATGATGTGGGGAACCCAATCTGTATCCTGGTACTGTATTTCAATGTTAAAACAATCCTTATATAAGGTTTTAATCTTATCTGTTATCGGTGACCCCATTTTACTCAATACGTGTTGACAGCAAATATAACAAAATGAATCACTGTTTTTATCGCACTTATGAAAAGTCCTTGTACCGTGAGACCGCTTTCTTGTAGCATTATACTCTACATGAGCCAAGTCACCCACACATGAAGAGCTACGGTCGCTGGATGACGACGGCTGCGGGCCCGCTTTCCTACCCTGACCAACCGCCGATACTGGGTTTCTTCTTCTACCTGCCATGACGGCATCTAAGCCGTTATCCAGGGACTCTGCCGGCTAGTGGAGTAACACCGTTGCCCACCGTCACCACGTGGAGGTGCCCTGGATGCAGGTAGAAGAATAAAAATCGACCCATGAATTTTCTCGGCGTTCAAAATGGCGCGAAAATATCTGCCATCTTGAATTTTGCAAATCCAACCTCAGATTCGTGATCAGCGACCCAAAAAATCCCCGTGTACCAAATTTGGTAAGGATCGGTTGAATTTTAATTTGAATTCGTTTTTTTGCATTCGAAAAGCACTATATCTGTCTGATTTATTGAGGTTAGAAATAAAACAGAACTGTATGGCTCAATCCAACCGATGAATATTAGCTTGGCGTGTTCGAATACATATTAATACATCTTTGGATTCATGAAAAAGCTTGAATCAATTTTTTAGGAGTATATTTTTCTTAATTTTTACCTATTTTTTGAGGTTAGAAAAAAATTGAGATGTGATGGCGATATTTTGACGTCAGATTCGTGATCAGCGGGCAAAAATACTACGGATCTGATATATCGCATCAAAAGTATACCCCACTTTTTTTTTGTGGAGCTGTGTAATTTATCTGGTATATAAAAGAAAAATAACTTCTTCAAGGTCATCGACTAGGGTATTAAATGAATGCTAAAAATTGCCAAAAATTGCGGTCCTCCAAATCGATTTCTAAAAGTACTAATCAAGAAATCTCAAAAAAAAACTGGAATATTCTCCATAAGTTTAGATTGAATTAAAATTAGAACGAGTGCATTACCTTTGATAATTTATCTATATCTATAATATATATATATATATATATATATATATATATATATATATATATATATATATATATATATATATATATGTATATATATATATATATATATATATATATATATATATATATATATATATATATATATATATATATATATATATATATATATATATATATATAATATATATATATATATATATATATATATATATATATATATATTTATATATATATATATAAATATATATATATATATATATATATATATATATATATATATATATATATATATATGTATATATATATATATATATATATATATATATATATATATATATATATATATATATATATATATATATATAATGCAACGTCTCTCTGTCTGTCTGTCTGTTAGTGCGCTTATCACTGGAGAACCACTTATCCGATTTACGTGCTTTTTTTTAAAACATACATATGTTCTCTGGCCAGGTTATAGGCTATATTTTATTACGTTAGGTAACATAAGGAATAAGCAGTGACGATAATAGTGAATATTGTCGGAAAAAAATTTGCCGCTAGCGCATTCTCTTGCAATACACTGCCTAAACCATTAAATATGGAACAATATCATGTAGCAAAGGATATCTATAATATATATAGAATGCAACGTCTCTCTGTCTGTCTGTCCGTTTGTACGCTTATCACTGGAGAACCATTTATCCAATTTACGTGCTTTTTTTAAACATGCTAAACCATTAAATATGGAACCATATCATGTCGCAAAGAATATCTATAATATATATAAAATGCAACGTCTCTCTGCCAGTTTGTCTGTCTGTCCGTTAGTGCGCTTATCACTGGAGAACCACTTATCCGATTTACGTTTTTTTTTTTTCAGATTTATACATATGTTCTCTGGCCAGGTTATAGGATATATTTTATTACGTTAGATAGTATAAGAAATATATATATATATATATATATATATATATATATATATATATATATATATATATAATGCAACGTCTCTCAGTTTGTCCGTCTGTCTGTTAGTGCGCTTATCACTCGAGAACCACTTATCCGATTTACGTTTTTTTTTTTAATTCATACGTACGTATGTTCTCTGGTCAGGTTATATAATATAAATAATCTATATAATATATATATATATATATATATATATATATATATATATATATATATATATAACGCAACGTCTGTCTATCTCTCCATTAATGTGCTTATCATTCGAGAACCACTTATCCGATTTACGTTGTTTTTTTTAATCCTTAATATTTATCAAAAAAAATCTATAATATATAAAATGCAACGTCTCTCTGTCTGTCTGTTAGTGCACTTAGCACTCAAGAACCATTTATCCGATTTACGTGTTTTTATAAATTTATACATATGTTCTATATAAGTCGATATAAGCCTAGATAATGGGGGATAAGGTCAGATAATGGGAAATAAGAAGAAATAATGGGAGATAAGGAGAAATAACGGGAGATAAGCAGAGAAAAATCTAGATAATGGGAGTTATGGTGAGATAATGGGAGATAAGGAGAAATAATGGGAGATAAGAAGAAATAATGGGAGAAGAGCAGAGCTAAGCCTAGATAATGGGAATTATGTTGAGATAATGGAAGATAAGGAGAAATAATGGGAGATAAGGGGAAATAATGGGAGATATTTTATTACGTTAGGTAACATAAGGAATAAGCAGTAACGATAGTAGTGAATCAAGTCCAAGCGAGGGGAGCCGCGAGCACGAATAGTTTGGTATATAAGAACAAAGATCGGAAATGAACTTTGTTGAAAACTTATTTGGGGTGTGTTTTGTAAAATCACTGATCATTTTATACCTCCATACCAAAAATTTTTGTTTTAAAAGCAATCACTTACTACTATCAAAATTCGTAAGGTCAACACATGCCACTGTCAGTTAAAAAAAAAAGGAGTTTTTTCTTCTTTATTTGCTAAATAACACCATAAAATCTATATCGGCAGTACTGGAATTAAGAGTTTAATAAAACTGAAAAATAATATACCCTATATTCATTTAAAAACCATCAAATTTCTGTCATATGTCAAATACAGGTTGTGCGAATGTTTCCGTTTTAACTACATACAAAAATTTTTTAAAAACGCTACAACTTATTTAATATTTTTGCCTAACTCTTCATAACTAAGAAATAATTGAACCAAATAAAAAAATATATTTTTTTTAGGAATTTTATACAGACTCCGATTCCTAAAATTGACTAAATAGAGCTGACAAT
The DNA here is from genome assembly GCA_019049505.1 of Pachyrhynchus sulphureomaculatus. Lineage (NCBI taxonomy): Eukaryota > Metazoa > Arthropoda > Insecta > Coleoptera > Curculionidae > Pachyrhynchus > Pachyrhynchus sulphureomaculatus. Next base: position 54,461,941 of record CM032447.1, read on the forward strand.
ACTGATTATCATAATCTATTGATTCATCGAATCAATTCTAATTTATAGTTTGTTTACTTCATGAAAATCCTTCTATGTAAAAAAAGCTTATCTATTTAAGCTAGATTAAAGAATTTATAAAAATAATTTACTACATTTGTCAATATGAAACACCCTTGAAATATCGAAAGTCGGATTTGAAATTTTTTATTAATTACTTTTAGAATTTTTAATTATGACAGTACAAACCAACTTTTTATCACACAGTCTGATTGGCCGGAGATTGTTTAAATTATAGCAAGGTCGAGTAATTTTGAAGTCAAGAGTGTTCTATAAAAAAAAAGGTCAGGATGCAGAGACACCTTGTGACAGGAACGTGGCTTATGTTCGTTTAGATAGCGTAAATGAAGTTCCGTTTTCGTTAAACTAAATAAAAAATTGGTGCTAAAATTTCAAGAAACTACTTAGACATTTCTACCATTAAGGTCACGTCAATAAATATAATTGATATTAATGGAATCCGAAAAGTCCAAAACTAAAGTAACAAAAACCTCTACTTTCCCATAAAGTAACGGCTTGGTTCGCAAAACCAGCACGTGCAATAATATCAATAATTAAAATAATTTTGTGCTGTTAGATATTGGAATCTAAAGAGAAGAATACTGTCAAATATTTCACAACTTTTAAGTATGATTTTTTTTCTTGGGATTTCATTTTAAAATATCTTCGTTATAATTGAGATTTGCCAAAAACGTCATAAAAATTTTTTACTACCTATAAACTACCACCAGTATAAGTATTTGCACTCAAACCGGTTACGCTCTGTACATAAAGAAAAATGGGGCATATATATTAAATATTTAACAGAAATATCAGTAATGGCATCGACACAATTTTTTTTTGTTTTGATGATAAATGGCTTATCGTCTAGATAGGTCAATTATAACTATCGAAAAGTAAACAACTTGAAATATTAATTCACAAGTTTTTTTAGGACTAAAATAATGAGTAAGGAAATATATAAACGCTTATATCTTTAGACAAGTAAATATTTACTGATTATAAATGGACCGTCCCTCTAACTTGCTAATTTGAAGATTTAGATGACAATGTTAAATAATTTTTTACAGAGTTTCTAAAACAATTTTTAAAGCAGTAAAACGGAAACAATCGCGCATCGCGTTTTTGACATAAGACACAAACTGTCTACTATTTTTTATTTTAATAAAACTCTGGAAAAACCAATAATGAAAAAAATAACACACCACTAATGATTTTATTTTATTGAATGATATATATATATATATATATATATATATATATATATATATATATATATATATATATATATATATGTATATATATATATATATATATATATATATATATATATATATATATATATATATATACCAGGTGTACAAGTATGAAATGCCGATTTTTTTTTCTGAAAAAACATGTTAAATTCAAAAGAACGATAAAAAGTTCTTTATTCAAAGTATGCTCCATCGCTTGTTATGCATTTTTCCCATCTTTCGGGCAATTTGTGAACACCACGCCAGTAAAAATCTTCTGCTTTTGCTGCCAACCATTCATCGAGCCATTTTTTCACATCTTCGTACGAATGAAAGCGCTGCTCAGCAAGTGCATGACTCATCGATGCAAACAAGTGGTAATCGGAAGGAGCCAAGTCTGGTGTGTAAGCCGCATGGGGTAGAACTTCCCAGCTGAGTGCTTCCAACGTGTCGCGAACTGGTTTTGGCGTATGTGATGGAGCATCGTCATGAAGAAAAATGACTTTGTGTTGCCTCTTTCCGTATTCTGGCCTTTTTTCAAGCAGCGAACGGTTCAAATCGGTCAATTGTTGTTGGTAACGCTTAGTATTAACTGTTTCCCCTGGTTTTAACAGCTCATAATAGACCACGTCCCTATGGCCCCACCAAACACAGAACATCGTTTTTCTGCCAAAGCCATTCGGTCTTGCGGTCGATGTGGATGGTGCGCCTGGGTCTACCCATGATTTTTTGCGCTTAGGATTCTCAAAATAAATCCAGTTTTCATCCCTGTAACTATACGATGCAAAAACGACTTCCTTTTGTACCGAACGAGCAAAATGTCACACGTGTTTTTGCGCTTTTCCATTTGCCTGTCGTTCATCTCATGTGGTACCCATCTACCGGTCTTCTGAATCTTTCCCATCTCTCGTAGCTGATTGGAAACAGCTTGTTGACTAACGCCCAATTGCTCGGTGAGTTGTTTTTGTATTTGCGAATCATCTTCGTCCAACAATGCTTGCAATTCCACATCTTCGTATTTTTTTGGCGGTTTTCCACGTTCCTTCGCACTTTTGAAACGCCGAAACCATCGTTTACACGTATCTTGCGATGGAGCATGTTTACCATAAGCTTCTCGAAGTAATCGGTATGATTCAACAGCAATTTTCTTCAAATGAAAACAAAAAATTAATGCTGTCAGCGAATGCTCTTTGTTCGGTATAAATTTCGACATATTGACACAACCACACAACATTAAGTACACACTTTTCCAATTTATCACTCATGCGCGTCTGACACTTGTTGATGGCACAACAAAATGGCGCAGTGTCAAATCTTTATAGCACAAACTGCATTGGTGCACCATCTGTTGTCTGAAATCCGCATTTCATACTTGTGCGCACCTGGTATATATATATATATATATATATATATATATATATATATATATATATATATATATATATATATATATATATATATATATATATATATATATATATATTTATATATATATACATATATACAGTGTGACAATTTAAGTCCGCATCATATGGAATTTTTTTTTAAATAATCACTTTAGCCCAGATCTGGTTATGGCATACATTTGTGCTTCAAATAATATCAGAAATAAAGTATAGTAAGTCATTTTTACGCATGACGTCACCTGTCAAAAATGACATTTTCGTAAAAATTTTTGAAAAAAATGAATAATTTGGCCAAATTTAAAAAAAAGTTATTAGACAAAATGGTTTATTTTGTGAATCTAGATCTGTTCGTTAAATTTCAACGGCCTACTACAATTTTGAATTTTTGGCAGTTTTTTGACATTTCGGCAATTGTTTTTCATCTTGATTTATTGCAACCTTATTTAAATCATTTAATTTGTCAAAAACTAAGCACCTATAATATATTTAAGAACAAAATGAAGTCGTGTCCATAATTTTTTTATAGAATATTAAAATTCACACATTATGATGAATCATATTTGAAGCAAAGTTCGATTAACTTTTGTTTTTAAATAGAAAAATATTTCTCGCTTACGTAGTTTGATAGTGAACACACTTGAACGTTTGTAAATTAATACAAATCTTACATTTTGATCTTTTTAGTAATGTATTTAAAGTTTCAACAATGTAATGTTTCTTTTTATAAACGGTAAATTAACAATTGGCTATTTTAACCTATTTAATAAATACTTTGTATCAAATACACGCATATTGCAATATTCTACATTTCGGTGTGTCCACCGTTTCGTTCAATGCAACGAACGGTTCTTCTAGAAATTTCTTTGACGGAATTTTTCACAAACTCGGGAGGTATCTCCTGAACACACTGCCTAATTATAGTTTCTAGATGATTGATATCTCTAAATGGTCTAAACTTGTATACTTTTTGTTTGAGATAACCCCATAAATAGAAATCCAATAGGGTGATGTCGGGTGATCGAGGTGGCTAACAATTATCCTGATCTCGCCCAATAATTCTGCCATGAAATAGTTCATTTAAAGTGTTTCGTACTTGCAAAGTATTGTGTATTGGGGCAGCATCTAATTGATACCATAGAGCATATCTTAGAACCACAGCCTTGTAATCCAGAACTTCTAAAATTTAGTTATTTAAAAAATTATGTCTAAAAAAATATGGTCCTATTATTTGGTCATTTACACTGCCACACCAAACGTTAGTTTTAAACGAGTATTGGTCACGACACTCAATTATGAAGTTTGGATTTTCTTGGGCCCACCATCGACTATTCTGTGAACTTACTACTCCGTTAGAAGTAAACGTGGCTTCATCAGTCCATAAAACATTGTACGAAAATTTGGAGTTCTCTTCTATTTTTCCTTGGTCCAGAATGAAAATATCAACCGAATATTAAAATCTCTATCCTGTAGAATGTTTATCAATTTCGGTTTGTATGGTTTAAATTTATTTTTGTGTAAAATTTTACATACACTCTCCCTGTCGATCTCCGGTTTAGACTTCGAAATAGTTCTAACACTGGTTTTGCCTTCTTCCACTACACTTAAGCAGACATCTAACTCAGTGTCTTCGGTATGTTTACGTGCAACACGATTTTTTCGGAAAACATTTCCCTCAGATCCAGTCGATTTAAACTTTTTTTATAATTCGGCTCACAGTAGATTGCTGCAAGTTTTTTTCAGGATGACGCATATATGCAACAGTGCGATGAGGTGTATTTTCCCCACACAATAAAACAATTTCAATTTTTTCTTGAAGAGAAAGCATGTTGTGACACCATCTATTTCTTTCCATTCTAGTTTGAATTGCTAACTAAATATTTGACAGCTTACGACACCATATTGCGATCTCTAGTTCTCAATTGTTTCCAGGGCCTACTATTAATAAACGCATAGAAATATCGAATTTTGCTTAGCGTGTTAATTTCTCTGTTTAGCTCTTTTTCCTGTAGAAGGTAAGTTTTCAGGAGGAAATCGAAACAACCATAAAGGGTTTTTCTAATTGTGCGAACGTTAGTTTTGATAACCAGGACTAAAATATGGCTGGATTTATTTTAAATAAGCAGTTACGTCAACAATGACACCGAAAGCATTTTAATGTAATTTTTCGGTGGTGTATTATTAACGCATAATTGCCAAATTAATAACCAAAATATGGGTAATATTTTTATTACGGTTGCTAATTAGATTCTAAACTGTATTATTGATCTAAAAAGTGGTTTTAGCTGAAGTATAAAAAAAAAACAAATAGGATAAAGCAGCAAGTTGTTAATTTGGAGTTTATAGTAAGAAACATTACATTGTTAAAAATTTAAATGCATTACTAAAAAGATCAAAATGTAAGATTTATGTTAATTTACAAACGTTTAAGTGTGTTCACTATCAAAATACGTAAGCCAGAAACATTTTTCTATTTAAAAACAAAAGTTAATCGAACTTTGCATCAAATATGGATTCATGATAATGTGTGCATTTTCATATTCTATAAAAAAATTATGGACACGACTTCACTTTGTTCTTAAATAGATTATAGGTGCCTAGTTTTTAAAAAATTAAATGATTTAAATAAGGTTGCAATAAATCAAGATGAAAAACAATTGCCGAAATGTCAAAAAAATGCCAAAAATTCAAAATCGTAGTAGGCCGTTGAAATTTGACAAACAGATCTAGAATCACAAAATAAACCATTATGTCTAACAACTTTTTTTAAAATTTGGCCAAATTATACGTTTTTTCAAAAATTTTTACGAAAATGTCATTTTTGACAGGTGACGTCATGCGTAAAAATGACTTACTATACTTTATTTCTGATATTATTTGAAGCACAAATGGATACATTAACGAGATCTGGGCTAAAGTGATTATTTAAAAAAAATCCCATATGATGCGGACATAAATTGTCACACTGTATATAAAGTCAGTCCAAAAAGTCTCCATACAACACCTGCTTTCTGTAATATTTTTCTGTTATGTTTAACTCTGAGAAAACATGTTTAAATTAATATTTGAAAATTAACCAACGAGTATTAAAAACAAGTACAGACCATTTTATTTAGAAGGTACATCATTGTTATAAAAATGTAAACAAAATAAATGTCAAAAAAGTCTCCATACACTTAACAATTACCAATAATACTTTGACGGACTTTAACGGAAAATAACAACTTCGTTTAAACTAATATTTAGTGGGACCTCCGTTGGCCTTAATAATTTCCTGTAACCTTTTTGTAATGCTTACAACCAGCTTTCTAGTAACTTCTGCTGGCATGTTCTACCATTCGTTCAATATTCTGTTTTTTAATTCTTCTCTGTTTGAAACATTATGTTTGCGAACGCGCCGTTTAAGTTCCTCCCATAAATACTCGATGGGATTAAGATCAGCTGATTGCGGAGGTGTATGAAGCTGCTGTCGCACATTAGGGATCATCCAGTCTTGCACCAAGTTTGCGGTATGTTTCGGATCATTGTCCTGTTTGAAAATGTATTTTTTTTCGAGTGCTAATTTTTGGACACGTTCTCTTAAGTTATGTCTCAAAATACTCATATAAACATGCTGATCCATAGTACCATTACTAAAATATAAATTTCCAACTCCTCCAGCAGACATGCAACCCCAAAGCAGAATACTGCCACTCCTTGTCTCACTGTGGAGCAAAAGTTTTGAATATCGAATACGGTATTCTTCTTTCTCCAAACTTTAGTTCTGCCGTCATACCCAAAAAGATTAATTTTAGAGTCATCACTATAGATTACGGTCTCAAAATTCAGGAAGTTTAGTAACGTATTCCCTAGCAAAAGCTAAACGCCTTTTGCGATTAGCTTCCGAAATTAACGGCTTCTTCCAGGCTGCACCCCCCTTATAGCCTGTCCTGTGTAAACAATTGCTCACTGTGTGTGAACAAACATTTTTCGAAAATAGTTTCCGTACGTCTTCTTTTAATTTTGGTTGATTTATACTGGTTTACAATGTACTGAACAGTAGCATGAGACTTTTTAATAATTTTTCCTCTATTTCTATTCGATTTTCCATCTTTCCACAAATCAATTATGATCTTTCGAACTTGAAATTGAATTTTACAATTTCTCTAGCTCATTTCTAATACTACTTTGAAAACCCACTGCAAAAAGACTAGCAATAAGTGACAGACTATAAAGTATGGCCGAAAATTAGCGAGCAATAGATAACTTGATAAAATGCGGTTGATTATGATGATGATATTGATATTGGTTTTTCTATAAAATTTAAAAATAGTACACAGTTTGTGTCTTATGCCAAAAAGGCGATGTGCGATTGTTTCTGTTTTAATATGCCTCAAAAATTGTTTTAGAAACTCTACAAGAAATTATTTAACATTTTCATCTAATTCTTCAAATAAGCGAATTAGAGGGACGGTCCATTTATAATCAGTAATCATTTACTTCTGTAAAGGTATACGCGTTTATATATTTCCTTACTCATTATTTTAGTCCTAAAAAAACTTGTGAATTAATATTTCAAATTGCTTACTTTTCGATAGTTATAACTGACCTATATGGATGGCATTACTGATATTTCTGTTAAATATTTAATATATATGCCCCACTTTTCTTTCTGTACAGGGTGTAACCGGTTTGAGTGCAAATACTACTTGTACTGGTGGTAGTTTATGTGTAGTAAAAAAGTTTTATGAAGTTTTTGGCAAATCTCAGTTATAACGAAGATATTTTAAAAAAAAATCTCAAGAAAAAAAATCGTATTTAAAAGTTGTGAAACATTCGTCTCTTTAGATTCCAATATATAACAGTACAAAATTTTTTATTGATATTATTGTACGTGCCGGTTTTGCGAACAAAGGCGTTACTTTATGGGAAAGTAAAAGCTTTTGTTTCTTTAGTTTTGGACTTGCCTGATTCCATTAATATCGATTATATTTATTGACGTTGCCTTAAAGGTAGAAATGTCGTAGAAAAGTAGTTTCTTGAAATTTTACCAATTCTTTGTTTAGTTTAACGAAAACGGAAGTTTATTTATGCTGTATAAATGAATATAAGCCACGTTCCTGTAACAAGGTGTCTCTGCATCCCGACCTTTCTCCTCTCACCTGTTGTGCTTGCGTAATAAGCCAATCAAAATTAATACTTTTGGTACTGCCATAATTAAAAATACTAAAAATAATTAATAAAAAAAATCAAATCCGACTTTCGATAGTACAAAGGTATTTCGTATTGACAAACTACATTTGAAACCCCACTCGATAATCTTGAAAAAAAAAATTTTTTATGATCAATTTTACAAAACACACCCCCAAGTGAGTTTTCGACAAAGTTTGTTTCCGATCTTTGTTCTCATATACCAGATAAATTACCAAGGTAATACACTAGTGAAAATTTTCATTCAATCTGATCTGGATTCAATAATCCAGAATTTTTTCGAAATTTTCGAATTGGTACGCTTAGAGATACGGTGGGGGCAGCAAATATTTTTGGCAGCTCTTTTAAAATAATATAAAGAAAAGTTTGTGCAAGTATTACATCATATATATTTTTGAACTCATGTTTTCACATGCTGTCATTTGACTCGATGGCCTTGAAAACATTTTTTTATTTCATTTCCGATATCACCCCCCAAAACTAACCCGTTAAGTTAAATTTTAACTTTCAAAACTACACGGCCATCAATTCCTATATTTGTAACAAATTTCAATTTTCTATGTTAAATAGTTTCGGAGAAAATCGGGTGACAGGCAAACGGACGGACACCGAAATGGTCACATAAGTATTCCGTACGAAACACTAAAAATACTTATCAACAATCAGACCACATTTTCTGGCGGATCATCTTTTACGTTTTAAATTTAAAATAATATTTATACGAGCATGACTGTCTGAATCAGAATAATAACATATTGTTGTAAATGTGTATAATATATATATATATATATATATATATATATATATATATATATATATATATATATATATATATATATATATATACTCGTATATACAGTAGAATCTCTATTATCTTAAAAGCATTTGAACGATATGCTATTCCGTACATAGGTACAAAGAATAGAACAATTAGTTTACTTATTTTATTACGGAAAATCGAAAATAAAACAGTTTCATTCCTAACTTTAATATCTTAAAAATGAGGTACATTTTAACTGCACTCGTTGTGCGTTAGTTCTGTTTTTGGCTGCAATGTCTCTCCAACGTTTGATAAGCAAAACGTCCGCGGCGGTTGCATTTTCTTGTTGTTCTACATAAGTTAACGCTTTTCTAGGGCCTCTAGTCCTTCTGAATGTGACATTTTTACTGGAATATTGTCAGTGGCTTCTACTTCGTTATCATCATCGTTATCACTGTCTATTTTATTAGCATTTTTGCATACACTTTTAATTAATTCTTGGTCAGTCATTTCATCTTCCGCACTATCACTGTTTAACCATTCACAAACATCGGTTTCCGTAACACTTTCACGTCCTGATATTCTTGTAATAATTTGATGTAAACTTTCATTATCTTCTGTTTCTGTCTCTGAGTAATATCTCTCCTCTTGTGGAATTAATTTTGATCAAGATTTTTCCCAGAGTGCTACTCTTTACTTGATTCCAGACTGAAGCTGTCCAATATATAACATTTTTCAAATTTATCTTTTTTAGACAATTAGTAAGATTTCCACCTTCATCTACTTTCTCTAAAATATGCTCCAATAACAAACGCCTGTAATTGCGTTTTAAATTTTCCAGTACACCCTGATCAATAGGCTGAATGAGAGAAGTTACAGCAGGAAGCAAAAACATTGCTTTTATTTCCCCACTTTCAAGTTGCTCCGTACTTGGGTGAGTGGGGGCGTTATCTAGTAACAGAATACATTTTCTAGGATATCCATGTTCTTTTAAAAAAAGTTCCACTTTAGGAACAAAATCTCCAAAAAACTAGTCTTTAAATAGAGTCGTGTTTATCCAGGCATTGTTTTGATTTTTATACAAAACAAGAAAAGCATTGCGACGAATATTCTTAAAGGTTCGTGGATTTGCTGACTTACCAATACATAATAATGGGAGTTTGTGTCTTCCAGAAGCATTACTGCATGCGAGAACAGTAATACGTTATTTGCTACGTTTGTAACCAGGTGCTCCAGCTTCCGTTTTTGAAGCTAAGGTATTTGACGGCAACATTTTGTAGTTCCAGCCTGTTTCATCACAATTGTAAATTTGGTTGGTTGTAAACCATGTTCTTTCATAAGCAGAGACATCAGCCAACAATCTTTCTCCACAAACTTTCAGTTGACGTACACCATGTCTTTTTTTCCACCTGTCTAGCCATCCATCACTTGCAGAAAAAATTACAGGCGCTTCAATAACAAGCAACTCTTCGCTTAAACTCACTGCCCTGTGTTTTAAATTTGTTCCTGAAATTAATATTCCACGTTCTCGATTCTGTGTAAACCATAAAAATAAAGAATCATCCACTTTTTGGTATTCACCGCTTTTCATACTTTTTCGTGCCTGTGTGGGCGATGACAAAACACTACACCATTTTTCAAGTTTTCCGCGATTATTTATCCACTCTGAAACAGTACTCACGACTACACCTAAATCCTTTGCTATATTTTTAAGAAGTTCGCCATTATCTCAATATTGAATTGCTTCAAGTTTCTCTTTTAAGGTAACAACACGTTTACGCTTATTATTATGAAGCTCCATTTTGTAGAATATCTATTAAAACGAAACTATTACCTATGCGATAATAATAGACGTAATGAGTAACTTATAACACTCGTCGACTAATCAAAACATAGATAGTGGTGAAATTCTAGATGTCGGGGGGGTCCCCGACGCGTTAAGGAAACCACTCATCGTCTGTTTCGAATAATAGGGATTTTTTTCGTTTAATGGGAATACAATTTGCGTTTTAACAGTTTGTTTCGGATAAGCTGAATTTCAGATGGCCCAATCAGAGCGGTGTAGTTTTGAAAGTTGAATTTTAAATTAGAGGGTTAGTTTTGGGGGGTGATATCGGAAATAAAATAAAAAATTTTTTCAAGGCCATCGAGTGGGGTCTCAAATAATATCTTGTGAAAACATGAGTTCAAAAATATATATAATGTAATACTAGCACAAACTTTTCTTCATATTATTTTAAAAGAACTGCCAAAATTATTTGCAGCCCCCTACCGTATCTGTAATAGTACCAATCCGAAAATTTCAAAAAAATTCTGGAATATTCTGCATAAGATGCAGATTGAGTGAAAATTATCACTAGTATATTACCTTTGATAATTTATCTGGTATATAAGAACAAATATCGGAAACAAACTTTGTTGAAAACTCATTTGGGGTGTGTTTTGTAAAATCAATATCAAATGTAGTTTGTCAATACGAAATACCTTTGTACCATTGAAAGTCGGATTTGACATTTTTTATTAATTATTTCTAGCGTTTTTAATTATGACAGTGACCGAAGTTTGTTTAAATTATAGCAAGGTCACACAGGTGAGAGGAGCGAGATCGGGATGTAGGCAAAAATGTGAAATCTGGAAGTTATAGCGGTTTTAAATCTTTTTTTTTTCTTTAACGAGGTTAACCTTCGAACAATGGCGCATCATGTTTTTGATGTATGATACCTTTCATATTGTTTTTAGTTTTATGTATGCATTTAACATTTTTGCCTAAATCTTCAAATAAGCGATTTGGAGGGGTGGTTCATTTATAATCAATAACTCTATACAATTGTTAGTATGTCATTGACTTATCATGAATATCATTATTCTCGTTGTTGCTAGATATATTATATTTGTGCAGTGCTGTATCCATTGTTCTAACTTATTTATACAGTTACGTCATATAAAATTTTAGGTGGCTCGTCAATATTGTTTTCGGATAGTGGCAAAGAATGTAAGTGGATGATCTCATCCAGTAAAAGCACTTTATTACCAAACATCCAATTGATTTATAAAAATAATTTTTGTTGGCCTCGCTTATAAATTTTTTCTCTAACTCAAATGAAATATATTTTTTTAGCTAGCTGTGGTCGCATATACAGTGACTCACAGCTTAAATGATGCAGTCGCTATAAGAAAAGACTAACTGGTCTTAGTGCCTCTTTATTTATTTGGACAAAACAACTTATTGAAATTAAATTAGTAAAGAGTCTTCTAAAAAAGTATGAATTACTTTTTGTCTTAAATATGCCTTACTTAATTAACAATAAATAATTAATCAAATCATATGCAATTTTAACGTCACAACTTAAATGATGCAAAATTCAATATACCAAAATTATTAGAGAAAACAAACTGTAGAATTTGAAATAAGCCTGCTAATATTTGGTCGGGCCTCCCTCATTATCAATAACGGCTTGTAATCTTCTGAACCTTGATTCAACTAACTTTCTAGTATACTCCGGGGAAATAGTGTTCCATGCTTCAGTAATTTTTACTTTTAATTCGGTTTTATTTGATATTGGGGCATTATTTACTTTATTTTTTAATGTCAGCCACAAATTTTCAATTACATTTAAGTCTGGTGACTGGGCTGGTGTTTTAATAACATTTGGACAGTTATAAAGCAACCAACTGCGAACTCGAAATGACGTGTGCTTTTGGATCATTGTTATGATAGAACCGATAATTGTTTTCAATATCTAATTTTTGGGCACTAGCGACGAGATGCTGCCTTAGTATATCCAAGTACACATATTGGTTCATATTCCCTTCGACGAAATGCATGTTACCTACTCCTGCAAATGACATACAGCCCCATAACATCACTCCACCTCCACCGTGCTTTATCGTAGCTTTCATATTTTTCAATTTTAATTCTTCGTTGGGCTTTCTCCACACTGTTATTTTTCCATCGGATCCAAATAAGTTTATTTTGGTCTCATCAGCAAATATTACTGAATTCCAGAAGTTCAAGTCTTTATTGATATGCTCTCTGGCAAATTCCAATCTCACGCGTCTATTTCTTTGGCTAATGAAAGGCTTATTTCTAGCAGTTCGACCATATAAATTATTATTTCGCAAGATCCGTCGAACTGTTTTGGGGTTACACCTTTTTCCAAACTGTCTTTCCACCTCGGCGCACTTTTTTTTGGATTATTTGATACCTCTCTTAAAATCCATCTTTCTTCACGTTCATTGAGGATCTTATTTGAAGCCAACCTTGACTTATTCTCGACTCTGTTTTCATTCCGGTAACGTTCAATGATATGCTGAACAGTTGACGGACATTTATTTACCATTTTGGCTATGTCTCTTTGGCTGTATCCATTCCTGTAATGAGTAATAATTAAATTTCTCTCAGAAATTGTAGTTCGACGACCCATTCTTAAACAATTTCGTTTTATTGAATGAAAAAATGTCAAACTAAACAAAAAACAATTGCACTAAGAAATCAAAGCAACGCCGCCTTCGTAAATTTCAAAATGCGAAAGTTTTGACCCCTGTTGTTATTTTGCATCATTTAAGCTGTGACGTTAAAATTGCATATGATTTGATTAATTATTTATTATTAATTAAGTAAGGCATATTTAAGACAAAAAGTAATTCATACTTTTTTAGAAAACTCTTTACTACTTTAATTTCAATAAGTCGTTTTTTCCAAATAAATAAAGAGGCACTGAGACTAGTTAGTCTTTTCTTATAGCGACTGCATCATTTAAGCTGTGAGTCACTGTATACAGTCTATCAAGTAAGCACGTGACCGCTCGTATTCTTGAAAAAAATGTGTTTCGAGAACATTTTTTTCCATCAGTGTATTCTTTGGTGTGCTTACAACGGCGCAATTACCTTAGTAACTTATCCAATCGCCTCCTGCATCAATAATTGCCTGGCATCTTCGAGCCATGCTGTCGACGAAATGCATACTCTGTAAATTTTTCGAATCTCGCGAGACAACTGAGTCAAAGTCCTCAGAGTCTTTCCTCTGAGCCTTCTCTTTACAAGAAACCAAATGTTTTCAATAGGGTTGGCGACCGGCGATTGTGAGGGCCACTCTAGTATTTTACTTTGGCCCAAGTAAGCCACTTCGCGAAGTGACTTTCGCCCAGCAAAGGATTCTCCAACGTGCTCCGGAATTTGATATCATGAGCACGAAGATGGTGTCGAATGGGACACATTCAAACCCGATTTTCTTAATTTTGCCGCTCCTTGACGCAGCGTCAATTTCAGATCGTGTGAAAACAGAGGCACGATCCGTTTTCCAACTTTCGAAGTGACTTTGCCTACCGAGCCACGTTTTGGCAAGTCGTCGACATTTTTCGTCTCGTTAAAAATCATTTACCCACTTTCGCACAAACGATACCGACTTTTTAATACATTTAGAGGTCGCGGAGTCAAAGAACCTACTGCGCAGCCTACAAGAGAATTACCTTAGGGCGGCAGTGGGAGCTATGAGAACGACACCAACGGAGGCGCTAGAAGTAGCACTCTGTGTCCCACTACTGAACCAGTTCATCACCTACACGGCGAGATTAACAGCGTATAGACTAAAATGTCAAGGCGAATGGGGGAATGGGGACTGGGGACACTCAGGTTTGAAATCCTCCATGAACGCCCATTCGTCTTAAAACAAGATAAAATCACGAAAACAAGACAAGTCTTTTTCTGTCCATATCCCTGAGAGGAAGGACATGCAAAAGCCGAATACCGACATTTGGTATACTGACGTTTAGGAGCTAATGGCCGCTTTGGGGCGGGAATCTTTTGCCATAAATTAAACCACAGGGAAAATATACCCATGGGCAATATAGCTACGGTTTTTCAAGCTGAGGTGTTAGCCATCCTCAGATAATATATGAAAAAATAATAATAAGAAAATTTTAATCTGCTGCGACAGTAAAGCAGCTATACAAGCTCTTGCAAAATCCACCACGGACAGCTTGCTGGTCAGGGAATGTGTACAAGAACTAAACACATTAGGAGGTAACAACGAAGTTACCCTAATGTGGGTACCAGGCCACCAAGGCATAGCTGGAATGAACTCGTCAAAAGAAGCACCTTATAGGACCCACATGAACAGGTTGTAGGAGTTCCATTCGCTTTCTGTAAAAACAAAATCAGGGAATGGTTGGATAAAGAGTACAGGAGCGGGGTGTCGTCAAGCCAAACTCCTTATGAAACAAATTACGACAGGCAGAACAAAGGAACTCTTGTCGATGTCAAAACAAAGGTTACGTCTGAGTATAGGACTCCTTAAGGGACATGTGGCACTACAGGCCCATCTATATAACCACTGAGCGGAAACCATATGGGCTGTGCGAGAGAGAAAGCGAGGACAGTATACACATTCTGTGCGAATGTCCTGGTACCGGGGTTAACTATTCTGCGAACCTAAAGATCTAAAGAGGTCAGGGTGATTACCCTATGTCTTTTGGCAGTGGTGGGGAGTCACAGAAGAACTTTTAGATCTAGGTGACACCAGGGACTCAATGTACCACCCACTCACTTTACTACTACTACTACTACTAGAGGTCGCGGAATCTATCATTTTAGGCCTCTTACGTGATTTCGACGAAAGTTCGGAATTGACTGATACTTTTACTAAAATGCGTCGTAGGCAAAGGTTCCCTCTGCCGTTTTTTTGTTGAATCGCTAGAATCGCATCTACTAAAAATGAATTATCACGGACACGTTCTTACTGTACATACAGACGTCTTTAATCACAAAATGGTACGTTAAATACTTGACAACTCTGGTTACAACCACAGCACCTAGTTTCAGCAAGATGAAGCTATATCATACACTCCATATACCTATTTGTCAGTGATTTAGGAAATTTCCTTAAATAAATTGTTTCCAAGAGAATTGGCGTTCACGGTAAAAAGTCCAGAGATTTTTCGAGACATGACACGCACAAACAAAAAAACCCATGGTTTTCAGTTAGCGTCAACAATTATCAGAAGATTCGTATAAAACTTTCATGACATTTTATCTATTATTTTGCGAGTGTCGCTACTTTTGATTTTGGCAAATCGATGGAACAAAAAGAATTTCGTGTGTTGATTAAACCTTGCTTTCTGATGGAAAAAAATACAGCAAGAACCCAAAAATGGCTTGAGAAGTATTATGGCACATCTGCTCCGTCGAAAGAAACTATATGTCAATGGTTAAACTTAAGGAGGTAATCTGGTAACTTTTTTTTCAAAAAATCGATTTTCTAAAAACATCATTTTCGTATAGTAGATATATGTAAAAATCCGATAAAAACCATTATTTACCCCGGAAAGGTCAAAAACAGGCTGAAAAAATGCGATAGAAGTATCTCGGCGCAGTCAATGTATACCTTGCGCGCTGAACGTGCAACTGTCTCCGGCCTGTTTTCGTAAATCCTCGTTCTATAGGCATTTCAGTTTCAATTTTCGAGCAGTTGAATGTAGGGATGGCGATTCTTTAAAAAAAAGATCGATTTGTTAATCGATTCGAATCGAAGCCTGAAGAATCGATTCATAAAAAAATCGAGACCCAAAAGATCGATTTCTCAAAAATCGATCTTTTTGGACCTTTTTTACGGAAACATGGAAAATCCTAAAATCTATCTTCTATCGTTTTTATTTTAACTGTATATACTCAGCTATAATTTTAAAACAATTGACTATTAATAAGTGCGAAAAAAGTTATTTTCAATGAAACATCGTTTTTATTATACTTTTTGATTTATTGAAAGAATAAAGAATGCAAACTGGGATCTAACTGATTTCGTTCTTTATTTGCGATATTCCCAGCGACTGAAAAACGACGCTCACACGGAACAGATGATCCCACAATACACATGTACATATTTAATGGCGGTTGAGCGAATGCATAGTATATACAGGTTGTCTGCCTGTACATAGAGGTATTTTGTTACTGCCAGAAAGATATTGGGTCACAGTTCAAGTGCACAACTGCTTGGGATAAATAGTGCTTAAATTCTTCATTTAAACCATGACCTTCTGGTATATGTCAATTATTTGGAGAGAGTTGTTTTTTAACTAAGTTGTGGAAATGCCAAATGCCTTTTTCTTTGTTTCTTGTTCCTGCTTCTTCCTCATCCACAGTTTCGTTTTGAATTAATTGTTGTGCTTTTGTACTTAAAATTAATGAATTTACTCTTTCTATTGCTCTGGCACAGACTAATTTGCCAGAAAAGTGATTTTTTTAAAATCTGGGATCCAAAATTATTGTGGCTGCTAACAAATAAACTTGCTCTACAATTCCAAATATCTTTTTTAACTCTTCAATAATTAAAATCTTTGTCTTAGCACCGAGTTCTGTTTGAGTTTTCATTTCGTTATATGTTTCTGTAAGATAAGATACGATGGGTATCATCTTGCTGGCTGTCACATATTCTACTCCTGATATTTCTTTAGTTATATAGTTTCTAACGGTTTCAAAATATTTATGAGATCTATCTAACTGCCCTGCAATGCCGGTGTTTTTGAGTGTTGAAGTAATATTGACGCTACAACTTCTGACAATTGAACAAACCTTTCCAGTTGATAGTAGATAGAATTCCATCGTGTGCACACAGACTGAATGAGTGCCAAAGGTTTAGTTTTGTTCCCTTGTGCCTTTCGAAGACAATCTGCTGCATTTACATTTTGCTTGAAATATTTAGTTATATCTTTCACCATTGTCAGCAAAATCTTAGCTTCCTCAAGTCCATTCTTGTAGACAAATGGTTTTGATGCCACTAAATTCAATGCATGCGCGAAGCATGACAAATGTTTTTTTTTTTGCCGTAAACATTTACGACAGCTTTAACCATATTCGCACTATTATCAGTAAGAAAAGCTACTACTTTATCCGTTCTAATGTCCCATTTTCCTGCCATGGTAATGATTACCTGACTTAAATAATTCAAAATAGTTTCAAGGTTGCGTTGCGTTCATTAAAATTTTTTAATGTATAGTGAACTTAGTCGAATTATTATATTTTGATCTCATCACTAAATTTTTGTTATTTAGGTACGAAACAGAAGTCGAACCGAATTTTGATTTTGGGTGTCTGAGATCGATTCACAGGATCGATGCACTGCTCAAGATCGATTCAAAAATTTTTTACCCTAAAAAATCGATTCTTCGATTAATCGATCTCAGATCGCCATCCCTAGTTGAATGTTGGTTTTCGTCAAGAAAGGAGCAATCGAGAGTCTGTACATCGTTTAGTAAAACGCTTGAAACAATCTTTTTTTGACCTGGATGACATGATTCAGAAAAAAATATTGCACGGATCGAGCTCAATTTTTTATGGCTTATTTTACACATGATAGGCTATCGCCAGTACTACTTTTATTATTATTCATTAATATTTAACCATATTTAAACAACTGAAATTGTAAAAATAAGGTCGAAAATTTCGAAAGTCAACCATTTTGCTTTTTTTTTCATGGTGGGTATGCAGTTTTAGTACCGGCGATACCGGCAACTCTATGTTATAAGAATCAACTCGAATATTTGCTTTCAGAAGATCTAAAGTCCAGATATCATGTCAACCAGATTTAAAGAGGGCTCTATTTACGCGCAAAGAAAAAACTGTTGTTTCACCAAGCTAATGCACCAGCTTACAACTCCATCGATGGTGAAATTGGTCCAACTGGGCTATGAATAGCTCTTCATCCGTAGTATTCACCAGATCTGGCGCCAGCCTATTTCCTCTTCCCAAATTTGAATAGGTGACTCCAGCGAAAGAGATTTGGCTCAAATGAAGAAGTTCAGTAGGAAAGTGAGGCTTATTTTAGAGAGCTTATACTATTTGAAAGGTATCCAGAGGTGAGAGATAGCTGGAATAAGTGTCTCGCTCTTGAAGGACTGTAGTTTAATATACAGGGTGAGTCAACGATAAAGTTCATTATCTCATTTGTTTTGGGAATGACGAAAAAATGTTAAAGACAATAGTTTTAGGGAATGTTAAGGTACACACTTTAAAATTATTTTTGTGTATACAAGGTACTTCAAATACGGCAGATATAACATATATTTTTTTTGTTATTAAATGGAACATCCTATTTTCTAATTTATTGTTAAATTTTGCGTAAAATTTTATAACTTTTTTATTAATAATGTTATATACCTAAACCTAGTAATTTTTCTAATATTTCATTTTTTTTTTTTAAATATTAGTTTTCAGTTTTGTAAAAAATTGCCAGTAGCACCATTGTTTCTGAAGGTGGAATACTCATAATTGGTACGAGCGTTCTATAGAGATGAAAAAAAGATACATGTAAAGAAATTTGAGTTAGATGCTACAGGGTGTCCAAAATAAATTTATGCATTTTTTTAAATGACACACCCTGTATATTAATATTTTTTCTGACAGATTTTACAAAATCCTCCAACTTTTATTAAGTATGTCTTATACTTGGGTTGGGTTAGGTTGGGGTCTTCCATATTTCTCTCCATCTTTCTCTATTTCGGGCTAGCCTTGTTGCCTCCTCCCACCTCACTCCCCCCCCCTTCTCCGTTGCTCCCCTTACTTCATTTCTCCATGTTCTTAGTGGTTTTCCTCGACTTCGTTTTCTATTCTCTGTTGCTTCATACACTCTTCTTACCAGTCTTTCCTGTCCCATTCTTTGTATATGTCCAAACCACCTCAACTAACTTTCTTCTATTTTCTCCTGTATCGGCTTCATTTCCAGTGTTTCCCGTATATTAACGTTTCTTATCCTATCCAGTCTTGTCCGTCCTTCAATCTTTCTGAGGAATCTCATTTCGATGCTTTGTATCTTACATCTGTGACTTTGTGTTTGTTGTCCACACTTCAGATCCGTACGTAATTATTGGTGTCGCCACCCTTTTGAAGATTTGTAATTTTGTTGATTTTGGTATTTCTTTTTTGCCTAGGAATGTGTTCTTGATACTATTAAAGAATTTCCCCGCTGCCTCTCTCCTCGCCCTAATCTCCCCATCCAGCCCTCCATGCCTCGTCACCATTGTACCCAAATATTTGAAACTCTCCACCTGCTGTATCTTTTCTTCTTTTAGGTATATTTCATGCGTTTTGTTCTCCTTGCTTGTGATCATTGTTTTCGTTTTTTTCACATTTATGCTCATATTCATGCGTTCCAAGCTTTCATTGTACACTTTTAGGCTTTCTTTCAAGTTTTTCTCGTTTTTTGCGATCAGTACCATATCGTCATCGTATGTTATCTCCGTTATTCCAACTCTCTCCATGTTCCGGAACCCTACCCAGTATTTCTTTGTTTGCCTTTTTGCAGTTTTATGGCCTCGTCCATCACTACCGAGTATTGCAGTGGACTCAGTATACACCCCTATCTGACGCCTTTAGATGTTTCGAAACTCTCTGACTTTTCATGTCTTACTCTAACATCATTTGTTGTTTGTCTATATAGACATTTTATTCCATTTATTGTTTTTTCAATTCATCAATTCCTCTATTCTCCAGGGTTCTCCAGATGTCTTCTCTCACCTACCTGACTATGAAGTTGGCATCTGTCACCCTTCTGTTTGGTCTGAAATCAAATTGTGTGTCTTCTAGTGTTTCTCCCAGTCTCTCTCAGCCTTTTCTCCATCACTCGTGCGTATAGTTTTCCTAATGCGCTGAGTAATGTGATTTCTCGGAAGTTATTACAGTCTCTTGTGCCTCCCTTTTTGTGTATGGGTATTATGATTCCCACTTGCCATTCTTTTGGCGCGGTTCCTTCCGCGTATATTTTATTCATCAATATTTGCAATTCTTCGTTTCCGGCTTTTATTATTTTCACCGTTATGTTGTCCTGTCCTGGCGCTTTGCGTGCTTTCATTTTGCTTATTGCCGCTTTGATTTCTTCTTTGGTTATCTCTTCTTCATGTTCATCTCTCTCCCTCCCCTTGTCTGCTTCAAGTTATTTGCTTTGTTTATTTGTTGTATAATATATCTCCCTTCTAAAAGGTTCTTGAAGTACTGCCTCCACCTTTCCATGATTTCTTGTTCTTCTGTTAATATTGTCCCTTGTTCATCGTTTATATTTCTTCGTATGGTTTCTTTGTTTTTTCTTTGATTTCTCATCACTCCATAGAACAGTGTTTATTTTCGATACAACAAAGTATGTTATATACCTATTTCTAATAGTTTTCAATTTATTTTGAATTTTTCAATTTTTACTCTTGTTTTAATACACTTACGCTATAACATCATAGTTGCCAAGACAAAACAAAAATGTAGGCATTGTCAAATTTTGACATGTCTATTAAGCAAGTAAAAAATAAGTGACGTATAAAGGTATAGTCATGGATTTTCCTAAAAATGAATTAATTGATATGGTTTATATACTGGGCGAGGCGGGAAAAATTGTCTTTTGGCAGAAAGGCTTTACGGAGCGAAGTACCCTAACAGACGTATACCATCCAGAAAATCTTTTCAGTGCTTAATGGAACGGTTTAATGGTAGTGGTAGCGTTGAGTATACGAAACGGAAAGTAGTAAACCAGAATGCTACCAATCGATTTTACTTCATGTTGAAGATAATCCCCAGGTCAGCTGCCGTCAACTAGCTGACTTATCTGACACATCCCAATCTACGGCTAATCGAACCACAAGAAAACTCAAGTATCATCTCTTTCATATGGAACTACACCAAGAATTTCAAGACCATGATTTTGAACGACAAGTAAACTTTTGTACCACCATGAAGGGAGCAATAGAGACAGATCCAAATTTTTTATCTAAAATAATGTTGTCTGATAAAGCTACTTTTTGCAGTTATGGAGCAGTTAACAGCCATGACATGCATTATTATTCAACAGTTAATATATTTTGGGTCAGCAAGTATGGTGTGGAATATTAATTTCTGGACTTATTGGTTCATATTTTTTCCCCGAACCGCTTAACGGGCCTAGATATCTAAATTTTTTTCAAAATGAATTACCCCAGCTTCTTGAAGAACTTGATAACTTTGAAACGGAACAAAGTGGATTCAACAAGACGGAGCTCCTGCTCATTACCACTGGGAAGTTCGGGAATTTTTAAATGATCATTACCCACAAAAATGGATCGGTAAAAATGGATTCATTAAGTGGCCTCCTCGATCATGTGACTTAACACCTTTAGGCTTCTTTTTGTGGGGCTACACTAAAAATCGTGTTTATTGCACACAACACCCGTAGATATGGAAAATAGGACACGAGATACGTGTAGAACGCCCTTTATGCTAAGGAAAGTGAAGGAAAATATAATAAAACGACTAAACATGTGTAATCAAGTAGACGGGCATATTTTTGAACATTTATTACGTCATAATAAATAATCATTAGATAAGTTAAGCTATATTAAAATTATTATTAACTATTTGTTTATGTTTTCACAATGGTGTAAGTGTATTAAAAACAAGAGTAAAAATTGAAAAATTCAATTCGATTCAATAAATCGAAAACTATTTGAAATATATATATGCCATACTTAATAAAAGTTGGAGGGTTTTGTAAAATCTAACAGAAAAAATAATAATATATAGGATGTGCCATTTAAAAAATTTGAGATTTTTCAATTTAAAATAGTCGAAATGCATAAATTTATTTTGAACACCCTGTAGCCTCTAACTCAAATTTCTTTAAATCTATCTTTTTTTTTCATCTCTATAGAACGCTCGTATCAATCATGAATATTCCACCTTCAGAAATAATGGCGCTACTGGCAATTTCTTACAAAACTGAAAACTAGTATTTTTTTTTAAAAAAATTGAAATATTAGAAAAACTACTAGGTTTAGGTATATAACATTATTAAAAAAAGTTATAAAATTTTACGCAGAATTTGAAAATAAAGTAGAAAATAGGATGTTCCACTTAAAAAAAAAAACATTATGTTATATTGGCCACACTTTTTTGAAGTATCCTGTATACTCAAAAATAATTTTAAACTGTGCACCTTAATATTGCTTAAAACTATTGTATTTAACATTTTTTCGTCATACCCGAAACACATGAGATAATAAACTTTACTCTATCGTTGACTCACCCTGTACGATTAAGGTTTATATTTGTCAATTTATTTTTTACTATAAATATTCAAAAAAAAAATTATGGGATATCGATTATATTGAGGAAAAACCGTCGGTATCAAGTAATATCATGAACAAGTTTTAACGAACAATATGAAAAATTATCAGTAAAGTGATAAAAGGCAATTACTTATGTAATTTGTTATCAGTACACTTTGGTCACCACACATCTCATAAAATTCCATAAAGAAACGCATTAAAGTGATTAAGGGTAATACCTAGTAATATGGATCAATATTAATTATTAACAGGATCTCGATAACACTTATTTAATTAAATTAAAAAACTAATTAAAAAAATACGTTAGAAGTAAATAGAGTCACTTCTGGCAAAACAGGCTATAAGCCACATAAAAGAATGGTTAAAGCATTAAACTCGTCCGAGTAGACTGAATGATTTATATCACTGAAGTAACAAAAAATTACAGAAGTTTTATTACCGACTATTAACTCAAACTAACCTCCTGATATATCACCATTTACCTCTTTAGTATTACTTCCTACGACATTGTCAAAACTACTAATTTTTCGTTGAACCATTTAATGTTGCACCATCTATTTGATGATACACTTAACCTTTGGCCATCTATATCATTTCTAAATAATTACACTACCGTCCAAAAGTTTGAAAGACTAAGGAATTTTTAATTAATACTAAAAATAAAAACAGAAATAAAGTTTTGTCTACAAATTCAGTCATAAATAAATTATCACCTTTATTTTAACTACTGCTTCACAAATGTTCAACATTCTATTTATTGACTTATTAAAATACTAGGCGTCCAATTTTGAAATTTTTTTAGGTATTCCAAGAGCAACAGACGGGCAACGACTTTTAACCTTCGATCTTACTCATCCCGTACTACTTCAATGGGAGATAGCTTGGAAGATTGAAATGGCCATTGCGCTAAAGTCTGTTCAGCGGTTCAGTTTTCTCAAGTTTTTGATCTTTAAGATATCCTTGACATAGCTTGAAGGAGTCTTGAGGGTTGTTATCATGTTGAAAGGTGCAACCAATTATATTTAGTCCAGATGTCATAACATACTCTTGAATGATTTTCAAGTATCCTTTATTGAATTTCCCTTCCATTTTCACCACACTGCTTGCTTTACTGCCACCAAAACCTCCCCAAACCATAACTCTGCCACCTACATGCTTAAACTTGTTGAGCGGCGCACAAATATTTTTCTATTAGAGCCAAAAATTTAAAATTTCGATTTATCCGCCCAAAGGACGTTATTCTATTGGTCTACGTGTTTTAGTGCATTCCAATCAGACTTAGTAGTTTCGATCTCCTAGTAGCTCTCACTCTCTCTCTCTCTTAACAGTGGTAATAAAGACTGGTCCAACACGAGTTTCATTTAAAGCGGCCGTAATTTAAAGAGTGGTTAAACATTTCGTTTAGACATTACTGTGATGAACTGATCTTCACGTTCTGTTGCAGCTTTAGGCGAACCAGTCCTTTTGGCATATTCATTTATTTCTGTTATTTGTTTTCTGTGAGGGGAGAAATATTCGTTTTATTTGAAAAACCTTTTTTCCGATTTTTTTCTAACTATAGCCTTCCTCATCCCAGCATTTTGAAGCACAGTAAA
Organism: Pachyrhynchus sulphureomaculatus; assembly: GCA_019049505.1. Lineage (NCBI taxonomy): Eukaryota > Metazoa > Arthropoda > Insecta > Coleoptera > Curculionidae > Pachyrhynchus > Pachyrhynchus sulphureomaculatus. Next base: position 54,486,235 of record CM032447.1, read on the forward strand.
TTTAGAAATCTTGAATACAACTGCTAAGCTCTTACTTCACATTTCATTTATTGACAATTAACTAGCGTCTACACTACAACTATTATATAATGAAATGGTAAAACATGATTAACAATTTGGATCTTAAGATATATACATGGCAGGGACCTAACTAACTTAGCCTAGGTAACAAATTTACATGAATGCTTGAATACAACTGCTAAGATCTTACTTCGTATTTCATTTATTGACTATTAGCTAGTGTCTACGTGATAACTATTATACAATGATATGATAAAACATGATTAAAAGTTTGGATCTTAAGATATATACATGGCAGGGACCTAACTAACTTAGCCTAGGTAAGGAATTTATATAAATGTATTGAGAAACTTAAAATATTTCACCTTAAGATTAAGAACTTAATATTAATTAGGATTAAATTAAGCTAATCCGGAAGCAGGGGTCGCTGGGTCTTGGCAGACGGCAGAGGGCATGACATGGAGGGGGCAGTAAGCGGTCCTGACTATGGGATTGTGAATGGCTTTGCCCAGAAATTTGAGCTGGGCGTTGCTGATGAATTCCCGGATTGTGTGCATATGGAGGGCTCTGTGGAGTTGAGTGTTGCGGACGAACCATAAAGTTTTGCCGATGATGCGGAGGGCCTTATTTTGGATGGTGCTAAGATCTTACTAAAGACACAAAGTCACAGTAAACACACTATACAGTAGCGAAACTCAAGGATAATCGCATAGGAAAATCAGGTTCGTTTTCAGAAGGTCACGTGGCAATCCGCCATGTTAAAAGTGGACCAACGCGAGATTTGAAATACAAATAAAGTTGTGCAAAGTTTTATCATTCAAAATCATAGATATAGAAATGTTTGAAAATTTTTGATTTGTTATTTAATACAGCATGAGTAATATAAAAGTGAATGCAGCATGAGTAATATAAAAAAAAACAAAAAGAATGGAGCACTTTGTTAGAAAAGAAATGAATACAGGTGAACAACTTGATAGGAAGGTATTTGATGGAATTCTTCATATTCAACTTCACTTTTTAATAACCTTATCAAAAAATTCAAAAATCTATCAAAGTTAAACCTCACTGTTTGAGGTTAAAGTTTTATTTACATCATTTTTCAAGTAAATTTGTGATTAAAGATGTTTTTTAAGGACTAAATTAATTTAATTTTAATTGTCATTACTAAAATGTCAACATCTTCTAAAATAAGAGCATTTTTTTCTAAGCAGTGTTGTGTTGTTTGGTGTGATAGATCTCTCGTTAATTAAAAAACACTGTATCTATTTTTTTGGTACTTATTTTTTCTTAAACTACAAAACTATATTGTGTAACTTCGAGAAAGGTTAATATAAAATTATTAATGAATTATGAACGTATATGTATAGACCTCTATTTTCTATGTGAATAATTCTTAGAGGTTCTATACCATTTTGTGTTCTGTTATCTGTATTGCTTTTTGATAATATAATTAACACTTGCTTTTATTTACAATGAATTAATATTTAGATCAAAGAGTCAATACAGTAATTTCCTAATTATAGTTACATACAATATTTAGTTATGACCAAGCTGACTTGTCAATTACAACTGTATTGGGAATGTGGAAACTTTGGCACAATGACACTACTCAGTATATATCACCACTACACCAAACACTTTATTTTTGCACTCGACGCGCGTTTCGCTAACCATATTAGCTTCATTAGGAGAAATGATTGACTCATATATACTGAGTATTATCAGTTACAGTTTAAAAGGAAAATAACTATATTTAATTTATAGTATAGGTATACAACAATAGAAATAAGTTCTTTATAGGAGGAATATTAATAACAGGTAATTAAATCTTCAAAATTTTAATAGTAACCATAATTACCATCAAAATGGACTTCGATTAGGTGTACTGTCCATTTAACGAACTTATTTTCAGAATATTTTACCCTCTGGCACACATCGTCTGACAAAATCATATTACAAAAATTTCTTTGGAATCACATTAAAATTTTTCTTATTTTAATAGCATATTTGATTCAATAATCCATTTATATCAATTATTTCAATAATCCCATTCCCCAGTGCTTTTGTGATCTCAACACGACACTTAATATTTAAACTTTCAAAGCCAGCTTATAAGAAAATAAAATATACTGTCTAAAATTTGAAAATAATAAATATGTTGTTATAGGTTCTGTATTCCTTACAATATATTCACAGAAACTTTTGAAAGATTGGCTTGAAAAAGGAGCAATGTAATTTATAGAGAAAAATAGGAAAAAAAAGTCACTTTTAGAGTATTAATTGTACTTATAGTGTTAAATTTATCAGGTTTATTATTAGAAAAGGTGTGTCAAACAATTAATTCAGATGAAGTTATTCAAAACCAAAAGCCTCTTGAGAATACACCTTTTAGAAAAAAATAATATGTTTTATTTATAATTTATCAAATATAAATAGTTTTAAATAACTGAATACTAGTTTACACAAAAATAAATCTTTCTAAAAATCGGAATTGGGAGGATTATTTATTAATCATAAAAAAATTACATAGGCACACAAAAAAGTTTTTCACTACCGAACAGATCGCTATACCTATATGTATTTTTGGGCGTTAAAACCGAATCCGAGGTCAGAATTGAGCAATCACGTCAGGATTTTTAAATAACCAGCCGAACTAAGTTTAGAAATAAATTTCAAGCTTTAATAACCAAATCACTCTACCAATATGAACGTTTTATTAAATCAATCAAGGTTTCCTGGAAGGCCCTCTCTTGAGCAAATACGCCTAAACAAAATGTACATTAGTAATGATAATATTGTTTCATGCATATGTATTTTTTCAAAAATGCACTTAAGATAGTGAAAAGTTGTCTTATGAAACCAAGCAATAGAGATTTATTAAAATAATCAACAACTCCAACAACTTTAATCGCATACCATGATTTCTATGAAATCATTGTTTCAACTAAAAACAGAGGAACTGCAAAAAAAAAGTCATTAATGCAGCAACTTAAACTTTGATGGATAATACTGTTGATGATTACATATGATGTAAATAAAGCATAATTAAATTTAGTTATGATTTAGAATAATAATCTTAGCGCGCCCTGATTATATGGAATATTGCAATTCTCAACGGCACAACGATTATATAAATTGTTTCTCAACCTTTTCGATTTTCTTCACTTACAAACGTTTTTAATTCTCTTTTTCTACAAACTCTCTTTTCCTTCTGTCTTTATATTCATATAAACTGCAGTCACATCAAAAAACGACGGACAATACATTTCCAAAGACACATTCCGAGATCGGATGTAAACACTGAGCGGCCATTTTGAAAAAGGACCCGTCGACGCACGCGCCGTCAAAATCTCGTCACCAAATTGGAGCTCAGTTTCGCTACTGTAGTATGTTTACTGTGACAAAGTTATTTATTAAACTTCTTTAACAATCCTTTTTGGATCGTGTAATATAAAGGTAATAAAACACGTGTGCAATTGGAAATTGACGAAAATAAGATTTATACGGAACGCATATAAAATTTATTGTAATTACATGAAATAGTAGAAGTAATCAATAAAGTTTTATTGCAAATAATTTGTTTTTAAATTTTTACAATAAAGGGTCTCCTGAGTTTTTGAGGTCGAAATGCCCTACTTCAAAAAAGTGTTTTTAATTATTTTAACTTGTTCTTTGGGTAAAAAAAGAATTTTTGGCATTTTTTTAGCCCCTCCTCCCACTCCCCTCTCTCTTAAAACCCCCCAGGCTTCTAAAAAAAAATAAAGAAACAGAAAATTTTAAAAATTGACTAAACCTGGAGTTTTTTTTAAATTACATTTTTTTTCCCCAATCTAATCCCCCTAGAATTTTTTTTTCTCGGGCTGTGCCACCCGTAAAAATTGAATTTTCCTGATTTTTTGCAATTTTTTTGGCATTGTTTACAAATTTTTTTTTTAGAATCAATTTCAGATTCTACGGAAAATTTTACAGAAGAAACTCATATCTGTACGCATCCAAATTTTTAGTGTTCTGTACGAAATACTTAAAAGATCACTTCGGTGTCTGTTACACCCGATTTTCTCTCTCTTTGACATATAAAGATGAAATTTGGTACTAATATAGGAATTGATGACCTCATCAGAGCAGTGTAGTTTTGGAAGTTAAATTTTGACTTAAGGGGTTAGTTTGGGGGCTGGTGAAATCGGAAGTGAAATTTTTTTTTCCAGCTCATCGAGTGAGGTGTTAAATGCAACCTTGTAAAAATACGAGTTCAAAAATATATATAATGTAATAATTGCGCACACTTTTCTTTGTGTCAATTAAAAAAAATCGTAAAAAATCGCTGTCCCCCCCTTATCTCGAAAAGTACCGATCAAAAAATTTAGAAAAAATTCTGGAATGTTCTCCGGGGGGTGTAGATTGAACGAAAATTATCACGAGTGCATTACCTTTAATAATTTATCTGATATATGAAAAAAAAAAATTCAAGTAAATTTCAGTAAAGATCGGGAACAAACTTTGTTGAAAACTCATTTGGGGTGTATTTGGTAAAGACATTGATCATTTTATCCCTCCGTAACAAACATTTTTATTTTTTAAAAGCAATCAACGTACGGAAGACTAATTGCGCCAATTCAACTTGCACTTGACCGGTTATTTAAAATTAATTCGAATTATTTTGCACTCAATTGACTATTTTTCCCGTTTTTTGGCCATTTTAACGTAACATTGCATCCAGAAAGTATATTTGATTTCAGATTCGGATTCTACGGAACATTTTATTGAAGAAACTGTATGTATCGGAGTTTTTTTACCTCCGTTTTTTTAAACTCAGAATACCCTTTATTAGTTATTAAAGGAAACTTAAATTGCAATTTGCAGCGCATTTTTAGCTTGACGAATTCACTAATTATCGCTTTTTTGTCCATTTTAACGTACTCTTCCTTTCAAAGTAATACATTTGGCCTCAGATTTGGATTCTAGAGGAAATTTTCTGTATAGAACTGGAAAGCGGTTCTACAACCAAAAAAAAAGGCGGCAAAATTTAAATGACAAAAGCATGGCAGAATAGTAAAATAATTTAAAGCCTGTTTTAAAAAATTAAAAGAAATCAAAAGTAAAAGTCGCATGGTTAATAAATGCTCAATAAACACTTTTTTAAAATTTCCCCTAGAATCCAAATCTGAGGCCGAAAGTAGTATTTTGAAATAAATTGTACGCTAAAATGGCCACAAAAAGCTATAAACAGTCAATTCAGAGCTAAAAATGGCTCGCAAATTGCAACTTAATTTTCCTTTATGCCCATAAAAAAACTCAGAAATCAGTTTCTTGAGTAAAATTTTCCGTAGAATCCGAATCTGAGGTTAAATGTACTTTCTGAATGGCCAAAAAAAAGGGAAAAATAAAAAATAGTAAATTTAGTGCATAAAATGTCCTTAAATAATTCGAATTATTTTTTTTTTCACTAAAAAAAAAATTAGGATGCATGCAGTAAAATTTTCCGTAGAATCTGAATTTAATGCTAAAAAAAAATTTTGAATACAATGGTACGTTAAAATGGCTAAAAAATAGCAAAAAAAACAGGAAACTTCAATTTTTAAGAGTGGCGCACCCCGAGAAAAAAAAATTCTGGGGGTTAGATTGGAAAAAAAAATTGTGAGGTCACGTGACATCAAAAATGTTAGTTGTTGCCCTGATGTTCTACCATCACATTTTTTTGCGATGATTTGTTAAGAAAAACTGGAGAAAACTTAAATAAATGTAAAAAGTGGTTTTAAGGGGGAGGGGAGTGGGAGGGGGGCTAAACAAATTCCAAAAAATTTTTTTTTTACCCAAAGAACAAGTTAAAATAGTAAAAAAAACTTTCTCTAAGTAGGGCATTTCGGCCACAAAAGCTCAGGATACCCTTTATTAGTGTTCCGTACGGAACACTTATAAGATCACTTCGGTGTCCGTCTGTCTGTCTGTCACTCCCGATTTTCCTCGAAACTATTTGACGTAGAAAGTTGAAATTTAGCAGTAATATAGGAATTGACGGCCTTATCAGAGCAGTGTAGTTTTGAAAGTTAAATTCTGACTTAAGGGGTTACTTTCGGGGGGTGAAATCGGTAGTCGATTTTTTTTTCTAGGTCATCGAATGGAGTGTCAAATGAAATCCCTTTGTATTATTTTTAAAAAAGTGTGAAAAATCGCTGTCCCCCCCTATCTCGAAAAGTACTGAGCAAAAAATTTTGAAAAAATTCTGGATTATTCTCTATAGGGTGTAGATTGAACGAAAATTATCACGATTGCATTACTTTTAATAATTTATCTGGTATATAAAAAAAACAAAAATTTCAAGGTCATCAGTTTTCACTAAAGATTGAAAAAAAACTTTGTTGAAAACTCATTTAGGATGTGTTTTGTGAAGGCACTGATCATTTTATACTTTCGTAACAAAAATTTTTATTTTAAAAGCAATCAACGTACGGAACACTAATTGCGCAAGTCCAGCTTGCACTTGACCGTTTTTTTTTCAATCGAAGACAGTCCCAACTTCTTTTGGACGGTAGTGTATTTGGATTTTGTTAGATATATGTGTATTCTGTATTGTATTTTATAGAGTTAGATCATACTTTTCGTCATCATAATTATGAAATCATTTAATTTTTGTACAAGAAAAAGCATTAAATAATAAAATTATTACCAATATTGTCTATCAATAAAGATGCTAATAAAAATTAAATTTACTACTGCTACTCGATATTGTGATCTTGCTGCTGCTGCCGCTCGAGGCTAACTCTTTCCTTTCCTCTTTACATTCCACCATCCGTGAAAACCTCTATTGTAACACATGTATATATATATATATATATATATATATATATATATATATATATATATATATATATATATATATATATATATATATCTGGGATTCTTAAATTATTAAGTCAATTTAATAAGGTACTCGTACTTACCATGTATGCAATCGACGATACTGCAAGTATCGTCTGCAAGTATCTGCAAGTATTTAAACAGCACTAATCTTGAATATATAAGTATGCTAATTAATTTTCACAGAAATTACATGTTTGCTCTATGACAATGTGTTCTAACATTTGTTCTTAGCATATGTTAGCTAGTTAACTTGCCGGATGCCAAGTGTAAATAAAAGCGTTTTTAAATTATAATAAATAAATTTTAAGAAGTTTTACAAAAATGAAGTAGAACAAAGGCGTCTAGGAAACGATAGTGTTGTTAGGTGTTAAGGATTAATACTGTGTTCCATTGATGATGAGTACAGAAATTTCTTACCTGGAACTTCTCAGAATTTTAAATGTTCCATGATTAACTCAAAGAATGCAATAAAATTGAGCACATTATTTAATAAAACTAAAATTAAACCGACTTCAACAAAGCAATAAAAAGTAATAAATAAAAAGTACGAAACAATATTCTCTCTTAATCCTAAAAAGATGGTATCTACCTGCTTATAAAAGAAAGTAAAATAAGCAAAAGAAATCTTGGTGGTCATTCTAAAAGAAAAATGCAAAAAATGTAAGCACCTAATATAGAAAATAAAAAACATTAACACACAGAATTAGGCAAAATGTTTAAGTCGGAGCAAGTCTCATTCGGTTGTTAGCACACGACCGCCACGGATCAAGGTTGATAGGAAAAACTCGATCGTACTGATGCGACGTTGCACGCGCGTTTCGCCAATTGCACACACCTGCGGCGCGAACTGTTTACTTAGTGAATATTTCATTCTTGGTTTTTCGAATTTAAAGAGAAAATTAAGTGCTTTTTGGGATTGAGATTCAGTTAATAAGTTTCTCCTCAAGTGCAAAATTTAGATCGACTTCAAAATTTTGCTTATTATTGTAAATCTACGCATTATATTTTATATATTAAACATTAATTATATATTACTGAAAATCGGCAAGTCTCTAACAAGGAGTGCTTCCAAAAAAAGATACGCGAATATAAAAATAGAGCAGAAAGAGAAAGGACTTTATATGCAGTGCTCCAACCAGCTACTAGGCAGATATACTCACGTGCCCGCTATTTAACGGACTTCATCACAGGCAATATATCTATCACTGTAGCAAGACAAACACGTGAAACAAAAGATCACCGCAAACCGAAGCCGGCTGACTATCGCCGCCGGATTGTCAAAATGTGGCTTGTAGAGTTTCTCAGAGATGCTGCCCAAGTAGAAATTGTATTAAATGTAACAATAATAGGGAAAAATATGTGGCATCTACGAGAAATTCGACTTTTTAACGAATCGCCGGCAGCCAGCCGGCTTCGTTTTGCGGTGACGTTTTGTTTCATCTGCTTATCTTTCTGTACCGATAACTTTACTTTCTGTGACTTTTTGTTACTCCTCACAGAAATTAGACGATGACTTTTGAACTTTAAAACCGCTTTAAATGTTTATCCCACTGTAAACTCCGTTGAAAAAATACCTAATCGAACACAAAAAGTTTCGTTAAAAGTGATTCAGCAGTAAATATATATATATATATATATATATATATATATATATATATATATATATATATATATATATAGTATATATATATATATATATATATATATATATATATATATATATATATATATATAGTATATATATATATATATATATATTATATATATATATATATATATATATATATATATAAAATACAATCTTAGTTGGGGAACTCGGCAAATTTGGGCATGATAAGAGATCACACAATTTTCATTAAGCCAATATTTCGGTCCTGGATTGGGACCTTCTTCAGGGCAGAACTGAAAAGAAGAACAGAGCGTATTCACTGATCGTGTCTGGGACAACTTAAATTAATGATGTTATCATTAGGTTGTTATAATACATAAAATTAGTGTAGAACAAGAATAAGATATTAGTCATAATAAGTTAAAAAACTCACATGAGAAGTGCAAAGATTTCGTTAGCCTGAATGGCCGTAGGTTATACATACAAAAGTTATTACATATAAAAGTTGGTTAATCCATAAAATATATAAGTTTTCTGGACTAAACCCCTTATCTCTGTCGGGCAGCTGTCTCCTGTCGTCCTTGTCATTTTTCCTAAATGGCGGTGGCCATATGTGGTGGTCACAAGTGAAATAATTAAAGATGTTCTCAACATCCAAGGTTCCCAATTACATCCATGTTTTAAATTTGTTTTTTAGAATTTTGTCTACAGTGTTTTAATGTGTATTTTATATATTTTATGGATTAACCAACTTTTATATGTAACAACTTTTGTATGTATAACCTACGGCCATTCAGGCTAACGAAATCTTTGCACTTCTCATGTGAGTTTTTTAACTTATTATGACTAATATCTTATTCTTGTTCTACACTAATTTTATGTATTATAACAACCTAATGATAACATCATTAATTTAAGTTGTCGCAGACACGATCAGTGAATACGCTCTGTTTCTTCTTTTCAGTTCTGCCCTGAAGAAGGTCCCAATCCAGGACCGAAATATTGGCTTAATGAAAATTGTGTGATCTCTTATCACGCCCAAATTTGCCGAGTTCCCCAACTAAGATTGTATTTTTAATAATTTTGGTAGATACGGCAATTTTTTGCTTTCTTTCTTTATTCTATATATATATATATATATATATATATATATATATATATATATATATACATATATATATATATATATATATATATATATATATATATATATATATATAACACATGGGCTGAAAAGTCCCGGGCCTAACACATAGATGGCGCTAGTTTTATTGCAGTCACCTTTTTTTCAGTTAATACTAACCTTCAAAAGACAGCTGTTAAAATTTCATGATATTCTATTCATTAGTTTGTGAGTTATTGTGCTAAGAGTGACGCTACTTTTGTTATTTTCAAAACAATGGATCAAAAACAATTTCGTGTTTTAATTTTACAAACCGCTTCTTGATGGGAAAAAATACCGTTCAAGCGAAGCAATGGCTTGAAAAGTGTTATGGGGACTCCGCTCCATCAGAAACAACAATAAAACGTTGGTTTGCTGACTTCAAACGTGGTCGTAGAGACACCGATGATGCAGAACGCAGTGGCCGTCCAAATGAGGCGGTAACACCAGAAAACATCAAAAAAATCCATAAAATCGTTTTGAATGATCGAAAAGTGAAGTTGCGTGAGTTAGCTGACATCGTAAAGATATCAAAAGAACGTGTTGGCTTTATATTGCATGAGCATTTGACTATGAGAAAGCTCTGTTCAAAGTGGGTGCCGCGTTTGCTCACTGTTGATCAAAAACAAGAACGTGTTGATGATTCTGAGCAGTGTTTGGCCATGTTTAAACGTAACAAAACCGGAATTTTTGCGTCGATATGTGACAATGGATGAAACATGGATCCATCACTTCACTCCGGAATCAAAACGATCGTCATCTGAGTGGACAGCAACTGGTGAACCTCGTCCAAAGCGCCCGAAAGCACAACAATCGGCTGGAAAGGTTATGGCCTCGGTATTTTGGGATGTGCGTGGTGTAATATTCATCGACTATCTTGAGAAAGGAAATACCATCAACAGTGAATATTATATAGCGTTATTGGAGCGTTTGAAGGCCGAAATTGCAAAGAAACGACCGCATATGGCAAAGAAAAAAAATTTTGTTTCATCAAGACAACGCACCGTGTCACAAGTCAATCAAAACAATGGCAAAACTACATGAATTGAACTTCGAATTGCTCCCACATCCACCGTATTCGCCAGATTTGGCTCCCAGCGACTACTGGCTGTTCGCAGACCTGAAAAAAAAAAAAATGCTCGCCGGTAAGAAATTTCGCACGAATGAAGAGGTTATCGCTTAAACTGAGGCCTATTTTGAGGCAAAAGATAAATCGTTCTACAAAAGTGGTATTGAAATGTTAGAGCGGCGCTGGAATGATTGCGTTGCTCTTGATGGAGATTACGTTGAAGAATAAAACTAATTTTTGAATCAAAAAAACCGTGTTTTCTTTGTTAGGCCCGGGACTTTTCAGCCCATGTGTTATATATATATATATATATATATATATATATATATATATATATATATATACATATATATATATATATATATATATATATATATATATATATATATATATATATATATATATATATATATATGGGTCATTTCTTTTTTAAATCAAACCCCCTCACGAAGCCAAAATTTGGAGCTACGTAGAGCCGCTTGCGAGAGCTTATATTAAAGCTTAAGTTTCGAAAGCCGATTTTGAAAATAAAATGTTCCGCATGCGCAGAGGTCCTCGAAAGGAGACCGCTTCCCAAAAAAAAACATTAAATGTGAAAAAAAAAACAAATGGAATGGTATTTTTTTTTTATAACCTCACTATACTTTGTTTTCGAAAAATAAAAAAATTAAGCCCCCGTGGATTTTCTTTTGGAAGTCACGATCGCGAGTTACAACAGGTTTTTGCAAAAATTCAAAATTCGAAAAAACGCTTGAAAAATCAATTTCATACGTATTCCCCATAACAAAAACAAAACTTTTTTGTTCTACGTGTGTTGTTTTCGAAAAAAATTTTTTTATAATTTTATAATTTACATAATTTTATTTTAAATTTTATTAGTTATTAATTATTACTTTATATAATTTTTATAAAATTTTACTTGAAATGAATTTATCGACCTGTTCGGACCAAATTGGTGTTAATATAACCCCGTTTGTTTTTCAATGCTCGATTTCATACAAAAATAATAAGGAATTTTCTTAGATTAAAAAAGGAGTAAGGGTTTATGCAAAGTATTAAGCAAAAGTATAAAGACTTGTAAAATTACAAGAATACTTTTCTTTACATAAACAACTATAAAATATATGCGGTTTTGTGCTAAGAGATGGACTCATCAGTAAGAAACAATACTCTCCATCTTAGACCGTAGAAAGATGGTAGAAACGAAGATTTTATGTGACTGTATACATATATGTTTTTTTGTTTTCATTTATCTTGAGAGAAATTTTTTCTTACTGATGAGTCCACTAATGCTCTTAGGACGAAAAAAATACTTTCGAATTTTTAAAGTGCTTAGTAGCCCACCTGCATATAATAAATAATAATATAATAAGTAAATATAAATCCACGATTTTAATTTGTAAAAATTTCCTACAAGATTTCAAAATTAATTTTCCATTGAAAAATTTAGCGCCAATTTTATTATTAATATTAGAAAAATCATTTAAATGATTCTAAAGAAATTCAAATAAACTCCTAATTGAATAAAAAATCCTTTTCTCCCTATAAACCTGGGTCAGGAGTACGCTGCTTTCGAAAAAAAATGAAAAAAATGCATTCGGAATTTTTTTCTCGAAAGCAACGCACTTTAGAATCCAGGTTTATAGAACAAAAAAGTTTTATCTTGCTATGAGGAATACGTATGAATTTCTTTAGATTTTTTCAAGCGATTTTTCAAATTTTGAACTAACAAAACCTGTTGTAACTCGCGATCGGGACTTCCAAAAAAAATCCACATTTTTTTTTTATTTTTTGAAAACAAAGATAATAATATAGTGAGGTTATAAAAAAATGCCATTCCACCTGTTTTCTTTTCCACTTTTAATGATTTTTTGGGAAGTGGTCTCCTTTCGGGGACCTCTGTGCATGCAGAACATTTTAAGCTTTAATCTTTAATTTAAGCCCTCGCAAACGGCTCTACGTGGCTCCAAATTTTGGCTTGACAGGCGCACGATCGGACGGACATCGAAGTAATTTTATAAGAGTATGGAACACTAAAAATAAGGCATTATTGTAATCTAGAAATAACACAAGGAGTTAGTCTCTTATTTTTAAGATAAACAACAATTATTAATCAAATTATGAACCATTTTATTTTACCTTTAAATTAACTGAACCAAAGTTTAATAGTTTTTTAATTTCTGTATTATATATTGTTACCTTTAATATATAATTATTTCTGTGAAATAACCAATAAGTGTAATTTAATCGGCACTAGGTTTAATAATATCTTTTAATTAAAATTAACAGAAACCTTTATAAATACGATTTAACAAATATTAAAAAGAAAATAACAATACAGTAATAAATAATATAATAATAACAGGAATTAAAAGACATTGTAAATGAATAAATCTGAAAAAAAAATTGAGGTCTCTTTAAAATTATTATTGCTCAAATTGCTCTACGTAAGTATATCTATCACTTCCTGGCACTTCTATTAACTTGACTCCTTTTCTGGCGATAGCATATCTTTTCATAGAAGGAGTATTATCAATCAAGAATGTAAAGGAATTCCTGTGACTGGTTTAGCTGAGTCAAATCTGAGACGCAAATGTCTCTGAACTTTTGCATGTTCCAGTTTATTGAAAAAAAAATACTTTCAAATTTTTAAAGTGCTTGGTAGCTCATCTGCATATAATAAATAATAATATAATAAATAAATATAAATCCATGATTTTAATTTATAATAAAAAAAAACCGGTCAAGTGCAAGTTGAACTTGCACAATTAGTGTTCCGTACATTGACTGTTCTTAAAATAAAAATTTTTGTTAGGGTGGTATAAAATGATCAGTGACTTCACAAAACACACCCTAAATGAGTGTTCAACAAAGTTTGTTTCCAATCTTTACTGAAAACTGGTGACCTTGAAATTTTGTTTTTTTTTATATACCAAATAAATTATTAAAGGTAATGCACTCGTGATAATTTTCGTTCAATCTATACCCCCTGGAGAATATTCCAGAATTTTTTTAAAATTTTTTGATCAGTACTTTTCGAGATAAGGTAGGGGACAGCGATTTTTTAATAGTAATACGAAGAAAAGTGTGCGCAAGTATTACATTATATATATATACGAGGCATGTTTTTTAAGTAAGTACCGTTTTGCGATTCCGCCGCCGCAGCGATACGGTCGGCGTTCCGCGCATGCGCGCTGGTAACCTACATCTCATGTCTACGCACTGACGCCATTACAGTCTGATTCTTCATTGTATACGTTGTTTACTGAGTGTTTTAAGATGCCTCCGACAATCGTGAGTCCCGCCGATTGTGAAGTACGGGCTGTTATACGATTTCTTAGTGCTAAAGGCGTAAAACCGATCGATATTCATCGTCAGATCTGTGAAATTTACGGACAAAACATTATGAGTGATGGAATGGTAAGGAAATGGGTGAGAGCATTTAAAGATGGCCGCACAAATGTGCATGATGAAGAACGGAGTGGGCGTCCTTCGGTCGTTAATGAAGATTTGGTGCAGAAAGTGGACGAAAAGGTGAGAGAAAACAGACGCTTTACAATTTCATCATTGTGCGACTGCTTTCCTCAATATTCTCGTAGTGTTTTGTATCGCATTGTGACCGAGAACTTGAATTACCGGAAATTGTGTTCACGTTGGGTTCCAAAAATGTTGACGGATTTGCACAAAACCCAACGTTTAGGCAGTGCATTGACTTTCCTTGAGCGGTACCACAATGAAGGTGAACATTTTTTAGACCAAATTGTTACTGGTGACGAAACATGGGTGGCCTACGTCACACCAGAATCGAAACAACAATCCATGGAATGGCGACATTCATCATCATCCAAAAAAGTGAAGTTTAAGCAAACAATTTCTGCCCGCAAAATCATGTGCACAGTTTTTTGGGACAGAAAAGGAGTATTGCTAGTGGAGTTTCTGCCTCGTAATGAGACAATCAATGCAGCGTCTTATTGTGAGACATTGAACAATCTGCGTCGTGCAATCCAGAACAAAAGACGTGGCAAGTTGAGTAAGGGTATCGTTTTGCTGCATGACAATGCCCGTCCACATGTGGCTAATCGGACCAAAGATCTCATCAAATCTTTTAAATGGGAAACTCTAGATCATCCTCCATACAGCCCTGATCTGGCGCCCAGCGACTACCATTTGTTCCTGCACTTGAAGAAGCACCTGGGTGGTCAGCGTCTTCAAGACGATAACGAAGTCAAAACATTTGTGATACAGTGGTTAACAAGTCAGGCGGCAGAATTTTATGAGGAGGGTATTCAAAAACTGGTGCCACGTTATGACAAGTGCCTCAATATTCACGGAAATTATGTAGAAAAGTAGATTAAGGTACAGACTTTCATGTAAAAATAAAATTATAGCGATATCTTTGCACGTCTTTTTTTAATTCCAAAACGGTACTTACTTAAAAAACATGCCTCGTATATATATATATATATATATATATATATATATATATATATATATATATATATATATATATATATATATATTTTACTCGTGTTTTCACAAGCTTTCATTTGACACCACACTCGAAAAGAAAAATTTTTTTCACTTCCGATTTCACCCCTCAAAACGAACCCCTTAAGTGAAAATTATGTTACGGTGGTATGAAATGATCAGTGACTTTACAAAACACACCCCAAATGAGTTTTCAACAAAGTTTGTTTCCAATCTTTACTGAAATCTGATGACCTTGAAATTTTTGTTTTTTTTATATACCATACAAATTATTAAAGGTAATGCACTCGTGATAATTTTTCGTTCAATCTACACCCCGTGGAGAATATTCCAGAATTTTTTCGAAATTTTTTGATAAGTACTTTTCGAGATAAGGCCCGGGACAGCGATTTTTTTCGCGAATTTTTAAAAATAATACCAAGAAAAGTGCGCGCAAGTATAATATTATATATATATTTTTTACTCGTATTCATTTGACACCACACTCGATGACCTAGTAAAAAATTTTTTTTTTCACTTCTGACTTCACCCCCCAAAACTAACCCCTTAAGTCAAAATTTAATTCTCAAAACTACATGGCTCTGATGAGGCCATCAATTCCTATATTATTACCAAATTTCACCTTTCGATGTCAAATAGTTTCGGAGAAAATCGGGTGTGACAGACAGACAGACAGACAGACACCGAAGTGATCTTATAAGTGTTCCGTACGGAACACTAAAAATTTCCTATAGGATTTCAAAATTAATTTTCCATTGAAAAGTTTAACACCAATTTTTTATTAATATTAGAAAAATCATTTGAATGATTCTTAAAGAATTCAAATAAACTTTGAAACTTAAATAACAAATCCTTTTTTTCCTATAAACCTGGGTCCTGGACTACGCTGCTTTCGAAAAAAAAAAAAAATGAAAAAAATGCATTCAGAATTTTTTTCTCGAAAGCAACGCACTTTAGAATCCAGATTTACAGATCAAAAAAGTTTTGTCTTGCTATGAGGAATACGTATGAATTTCTTTAGATTTTTTCAAACGATTTTTCAAATTTTGAACCAGCAAAACCGGTTGCAACTCGCGATCAGGACTTCCAAAAAAAATCCCCGAGGGGGACATTTTTTTTTATTTTTTAAAAACAAAGATATTAATATAGTGAGGTTATAAAAAAAATGCCATTCCACCTGTTTTCTTTTTCACTTTTAATGATTTTTGGGAAGCGGTCTCCTTTCGAGGACCTCTGTGCATGCGGAACATTTTATTTTCAAAATCGTCTAACGGCTTTCAAAACTAGAGTTTTTAAGCTTTAATTTAAGCCCTCGCAAACGGCTCTACGTGGCTCCAACTTTTGGCTTGGTGGGGGGATCTGGTTTAAAAAGACTGACCCATATATATATATATATATATATATATATATATATATATATATATATATATATATATATATATATTATATATTACATTCGAGAAATTTGGTTTTTCGGTTCGGAAGCACATATAGACGATAATAACACCAAAGTTATTGATACCTAGATCCTACACTTCCATTATGCCAATTTAAGCAGCCATTTAAACCCACGATAATAGATGACCTCACTTCCTAGACCAATCCAAATCAATCAAAGTACATCTGCATCTACGATAATACGATATTTGAACAATATTACAAACATGCGTATCAAACTGATGTCGATTAAAAATAAATACAAACTTAGTATTGGTAACAATAACAAAACCTGTATTATATATTACAGTTAGGCGTTACAAAATATACATATGTATACCCTACACCAAAAATTCACTGACTAGGTTATGCCGTTCTCAATATGTGGAGTTACATTTTGTGCATCAGATGGGCACTTTCTATCCCTACTATGCTATAAAAGACTAAGAGAAAGTTTAATTTACCTAGGCTGCCTGAAAGGTTCTCGGCCTGACACAAAAAGGGCGTTAGAAACTGTGAAACCATAATTGTATTGGAAAGTTCCATCCTTTATGTAAACACATGTAAAATTTTATTTCGATCTGTCAATTCATTCGAGCAGTACCAGCTGTGTAATATTGACATGTCACTGATGTCTTTAAAATGGAAAAAATTGAATATTGTGCAGTAATTAAATTCTTTATTTTGGATGTTTTAATACCAACAAAAATTCAACATAGGTTAAAAACATATAAGGATGCATCACTTTCACTTTCCACCGTGAAAAAATGGGCTGCTCTTTTTAAATCTGGTCGTACAAGCCTCGAAGATGATCCACGCGAAGGTCGTCCAAAAACTGCTACACCACAAATTATTCAGCAAGTCCATGGTGTGGTGTAGATGATCGACGAGTGAAAGTACGTGATATAGCTGAAGCCATACCGTTCT
Organism: Pachyrhynchus sulphureomaculatus; assembly: GCA_019049505.1. NCBI lineage: Eukaryota > Metazoa > Arthropoda > Insecta > Coleoptera > Curculionidae > Pachyrhynchus > Pachyrhynchus sulphureomaculatus. The sequence goes on from CM032447.1 coordinate 54,503,806, forward strand.
CAAGAGAACGAATTGGGAATATTTTGTATGAAGAATTACATATGAAAAAGCTTTGTGCAAGATGGGTGCCGTATTTACGGACAACTGACCAAAAACGAATTCGGATGTGTATTTCTCAAGCATGTTTGGATCGTTTTAAGCAAAATAAAATGGATTTCAAGCGTCATTTCATAATTGTTGATGAAACTTGGATCCACCACTATGGATTGAAGCCGGTGAAAGTGCACCAAAGAAGGCAAAGACGATTCCATTAGCAGGGAAGTTTATGGTAACAATTTTTTTGGATTACAAAGGTGTTTTTGTTGATCGATTATCTTCAGAAAGGTTAAACGATTAGTTCTGAATATTATTGTAACCTTTTGAATTAGTTGAATGCAAAAATGAGAAAAGACCTGCTTTAAGGAAGGAAAGAATCATTTTTCATCTGGTAGGAAAGCGTTTTAGATCAAATGATGAAGCTATTACATCCATGGATGGATATTTTGTAGATCTTCCGGAATCACCTTTGAATTGGCAAACCGTTGGAATAAATATATTGAAGTTTCAGGAGATTCTATTGAAAAATAAAATATATTTCACGTCAAAAAAAAATTTGCTTTCATTGTTAGGCCGAGAACCTTTCAGATTGCCCACGTAGAAGCTATCGGTATAAAATTTAGCAATAGAGATATTGATCAACAAAACTAGTCTATAATATTTTTAATTAAAAGTTTATACATTGAGTAAATATGGACTCAATCCAATTGGTATTGAAAACAGTTTCAATTTGTCAATTTAAATTTTTGCTTTTTGTTCTCAAATTGTGAAAGCGCACAAGTATGACATATGACGATTACTTGCCTTAAGAGTATCTAGGTGATAATAAGTATGAATAATTTACTATGAAGATTACAACATGTACGGGGTGGTCCGAATTGGACACTTTTAAAAGTAAACCCCTTTATCTAAAGGAGATAGACGAAAACTGATATTGGTGTCTGAGGCTCAATTTATATGATTAAACTCAATGGTGAAAACCGCATATCGATATCTAGTACCGTTTCAGATATATAGGGTGTGTTTTCAAAAATCTGCATTCTGGAAAAATGTTTGTAATTCTTCTCCTATTGAAAATTTTTGATTTCTGTAAAAAACATTCTCAAAGCACTTTTTCATGTGGATTTCAACAGTGTTAGTTACATTTTTTTACAACTAATATTTTAATAGTTATTAACGCAAAAATATATTTTTTAAATGTGATACCCTGTATATTTTTCCTTATCCAAATAGAGCTTTAAATTACCATTCTAAAAATATAGCACACTTTATATTTTGCTTAAATATACTTTAAATATAAAGGTTTTCAGTTTTTACGCGAGTTTTAAATACACATTTTGTGAAGTAGTAAGTAGCTTTGGACGGAGTGGCCATATGGTTTAATTCAATTGTTTACTCGTAGTTGTCAAATTTTCATTCCGGATCAGTTATTGAATTGTCAAATAAATCGCAATGAAGTTTAAAAACTACGAAAAATGAGATATGATAGTGTGTTTCATACTAGAGAAAATTCGGAAGCAGCAAGTAATTTGTAGCACGAATGGTATCCAGAGAGACGTTAAACCTTCAAGGATATATTCGCTCGATTGCGACAGACATAATCTAGTTAATAGTGGCTAGGTTGAAAAGAAACGACCCAAAAATTAGGCATCAAACAGGGATAAGGAGTTAGAAGAAATCGTAGTTTTAGGAACTATTGGAAATAATCCCAACACTTCAACGCGACAGTTAAAAGAATCCACTGGACTACCAAGAACTACTCGTACTTTGAAGAAGCATAAATTCGGGCCATATAGGGCAAGAAAAGTTCATCACCTTAGAGACGGAGATTTTCACCGGCGCGGCGTATGGATTTTTGCCAATGGTTTCTGGAGAATTGTAACCATGTTAAGAATTTTTCATTAAATTGCATTTGGAAAGACGAAGCTTATGTAAGCAATGCAGGTATTTTTAACCATTACAATTCTTATACGTGGGCACAAGAAAATCCTTTAGTTGTGGAGCAAAGAAATCAAGGTAGATTTGGATTTTATGCGTGGGCAGGAATTTTTAGAGGGTTATAGGTTCATTTATTTACGAAGGAACACTCACCTCTCAGAGATATTTAGAAATTTTAATGCAGCAAAAAGAACCTCTTGTTGATGAACTGCCGTTAATGGACCTTGGAAATATATTTTTTTTCAACACGATGGCGCACCCCCTCATAACGCTGCAGTTATCAGTAATTTTTTATCGGCTAATTTCGACAATAACTGGATAACAAACCAAGGTCCGAACCAGCAAGGTCACCGATTTAACACCCATGGACTTCTATGCCTGGGGAAGATTGAAAGACCTAATTTTTAAATTGCCGACAAACACCAGGCAAGAGTTAGAAATCGCAGTGATACAAAGTTTTGCAGCTCCCACTTCTCTTGAACTAATTAACTCGGTACGAAGTGTCCAGAAAAGGTGCCGCCTATGTGTAAATGAAACTGGTCGACATTTCAAACATCTCTTATAGAAAATTGTTTTGTTTTAGTTTGCTCTACTCGGAATAAATTGTTTTGTTTTATCTTCTACACTGTTTAAAGTACTATAGCATTAGTAAATTTTATTGTAGTTATGACTCTTAGAGTTACTTCTGCGAAATTTTTTTAAGATTTGACTGCTATCGGTAAACAATTGATATTGCCGCTCCGTCCAAAGCCTACTTCACAAAATGTGCATTAAAAACTGAAAACCTTTATATTTTGTAGTAGATTTAAGCAAAATATAAAGTGTGCTATATTTTTAGAATGGTAATTTAAAGCTCTATTCGGATAAATATACAGGCTATCCCATTTAAAAAATATATTTTTGCGTTAATAACTATTAAAATATTAGTTGTAAAAAAATGTAACTTACACTGTTGAAATCCACGTGAAAAGTGCTTTGAGAATGTTTTTACAGAAATCAAAAATTTTCAATAGGAAAAAAATTACAAATATTTTTCCAAAATGCAGGTTTTTGAAAAACACCCTGTATATCTGAAAAGGTATTAAATATCGATATGCAGTTTTCACCATTGAGTTCATCATAAAAATTGAGCCTCAGACACCGACATCAGTTTTTGTCTATCTCCTTTAGATAAAGGGGTTTACCTTTAAAAAAGTGTCCAATTTGGACCACCCTGTACTCAAGATAAAATATTCGTCGCTCTACCATTTGTTAATATACTGCTTTAGATGCACAAAATTGTTTTAGGGTGTCCCATAAATACGTTCAAATTTGTGTGTCTTATTACTCAAACTTAGCAGGCGAGAAGGGCAAGGTGTGACACTGGGCATAACCTTTATTCTGCGATTATATATATATATATATATATATATATATATATATATATATATATATATATATATATATATGAGGCTGGTTTGAAAAGTCCGTGCAAAAATAAAAACTACTTATGTGTTTGGGGTAAACTTTTTTTATTTTTCGACATAGTCTCCTTTTAGGCTTATACACTTCGTCCAACGATGTTCTAGTTTGTTGATCCCTTCCGAATAATAGGATTTGTCCAAGTCTGCAAAATATCCATTAGTATCTGCAATCACCTCCTCGTTTGAATAAAATCTTTGTCCCGCCAGCCATTTCTTCAAATTGGGGAACAAATAGTAGTCCGAGGGAGCCAAGTCTGGAGAATAGGGGGGATGTGAAACGAGTTGGAATCCTATTTCCATTAATTTTGCGACCACAACTGTTGAGGTGTGTGCTGGTGCGTTGTCGTGATGGAAAAGGACTTTCTTGTGGGCCAATCGCGGGCGTTTTTTCTTGCAGCTCGGTTTTCAAACGGTCCAATAACGATGAATAATATTCACCTGTGATAGTTTTACCCTTTTCCAGATAGTCGATGAGGATTATCCCTTGCGAATCCCAAAAGACAGTCGCCATAACCTTTCCGGCCGAAGGAACGGTCTTCGCCTTTTTTGGTGCAGATTCCCCCTTGGTAACCCATTGTTTAGATTGTTGTTTGGTCTCAGGAGTATAGTAATGTATCCAGGTTTCATCCACAGTGACGAAACGACGCTTAAAGTCCTCCGGATTCTTCTGGAACAGCTGCAAACCATCCTTGCAACACTTCACACGATTCCGTTTTTGGTCAAGCGTGAGCAATCGCGGCACCCATCTTGCGGATAGCTTTCTCAAATGTCCAAATGTTTATGCAAAATATTATGTACCGGTTCAGTCGAGATGCCCACACCACTAGCAATCTCACGCACCTTAACTCTTCTGTCATCCATCACCATATCATGGATTTGATCAATGATTTCTGGAGTCGTAACCTCCACAGGCCGTCCAGAACGTTCAGCGTCACTTGTGCCCATATGGCCAGTCCGAAAATTTTGAAACCACTTATAAACTGTTCTAATCGAAGGTGCAGAGTCACCATAAATGTTTATCAAGCTTCTCTTTAGTCTCCTGAGGCGTTTTGCCTTCCATAAAGTAATGTTTAATCACCACACGAAATTCTTTTTCGTCCATTTCTTGAAAATCACTCGACTTCCTTGATTCACACGAATGCCAAACACAAAGAAATAGACCAATATGGCTGCAACTTGGTGTGCGTTCATTCAAGAGATGCTACTAACTAAACATGACCTCGATACGCGCCGGTGGTGCCATCTCTCGGACTTTGCACGGACTTTTCAAACCAGCCTCGTATATATATATATATATATATATATATATATATATATATATATATATATATATATATATATATATATATATATAGTGTAAGAAATGAAGCCCCAAGTGTGTAACTGATTAAATTACCTTAAAGGCTAAGTGATAAATAAAATTGCCATTGTTAAAGTTCGACAATCCAAAGCTTAAATAATGTAAGAGCTTGGGTAATAAAAACCGCCACTTAAAATAATCAACCTGTACATCTTTGAAGATAACAGGGGCCGCACAACAACAGTTAATTAGGAGTGATGTATGGGCATAATTGAGAACTCCTTTACATTTGATTTTAATGGTTATTACTAGAGAAGTTGGTTCCATCAGGATAGGTACCTAAAGGAAAACACGCAACTAAATTATCTTACTATGAAATTCAGCAAAAAAGTTGTGACGCAGATAAAGGAAAGGTAGTTTGAGAAGCACAAACATTGAAAATGAACTTTGTTTATGTTAAGAATTTTGATAGAAGAAAGTTAAAACTAAACTTAAAAATGGTTGTCTCAAAAGGCAAGCACAACAGGACCACCTAATATTTTATGAAAAGCAATGAAGAATGAAATGAAAAAGAGCTTAAATACATTTTTAAGAATAAATAACATCTTATCTGGAACAACGTTTATGTGAAAGAAATGGACTGTACAAAGAGGAGAAAACTAGGAAAATGAAGAATTGCAAAAAAATTTTTGCATTTTTAAGTTACCTTTCTATCATGAAAACTAAACACAACCAATATTAACAATTTTTTTGATTTTAGAAAATCCAGAAAATTCTATAACAGATGCTGTTGAAGATACTGGTAAAACATATTACACAATACTTTACAGAAACATGGTTACCACCCATGCAACATTTATTTAAATGAAAACAAACGATTACGTTAAGGATTTTACCGGGGGGTGGGGGTCAGTACATATCACCACTACACCAAACGCTTTATTTTTGCGCTCGACGCGCGATTCGCTAACCATGTCAGCCTCATCAGGAGCGATGATTCACAGTCAATCATCTCTCCTGATGAAGCTAACATGGTTAGCGAAACGCGTATCGAGTGCAAAAATAAAGTGTTTGGTGTAGTGGTGATATATACTGAGTAGTGTCATTGTGCCAAAGATTCCGCATTCCCAACATAGTTAAGGCTTTTGTCAGGAAATAATGCAACATCTGGAGCAAGATACGCCACTATTTAATAAAACTGTCTGGACCGATGAGACAATTTTCTCAACAGGATCTTCACTTTTCGGCTAACGAAAATCCTCAAACAATACTAAACTAAAATAAAAACTTCTAACTAAACTAAACTAAATAAAACCTCTGGCCTTCCACTTGTTCAGGTTCGGTGCGGTATATCGAACAACAGAGTAATAACACCAATAGAGATTTTAATTCAGAAATCCTTTTTCATAGAAAGACAAAAGGAATTTATAGGACATATTGAGCATTTAAGGTAAGTAATTTTGGCTAATTTGAAGTAAAGGGTGTTTTTTATAGAGGTATAGAACTCTGAAATGGAATAAAACAAAGATGAATTTTTTAAATTGACATGAAATTTACTTTATTCGAAAGATAATCTTCTGGCATTATAATTTAAAATATGACTTCTGGCATATGACCGCCTCGGCTGGCTCGGACGTAGTCTAATCTGGAGGTCCAATTTTCGATGACTTTTTCCAACATTTGTGGCCGTATATCGGCAATAACGCGGCGAATGTTGTCCTCCAAGTGGTCAATCGTTTCGGGCTTATCGGCGTAGACTAGCGACTTCACATATCCCCACAGAAAATAGTCTAGCGGCGTTAAATCGCACGATCTTGGAGGCCAATTCACGAGTCCGAAACGTGAAACTATGCGGTTACCAAACGTTTCCTTCAATAAATCAATTGTGGCACGAGCTGTGTGACATGTTGCGCCGTCTTGTTGAAACCACAGCTCCTGCACATCATGGTTGTTCATTTATGAACGAAAAAGTCAGTAATCATGGCTCTATAGCGGTTACCATTGACTGTAACGTTCTGACCAGCATCGTTTTTAAAGAAGTACGGACCAATGATTCCACCAGCCCATAAAGCACACCAGACAGTCAGTTTTTTTCTGGATGTAACGGTGTCTCAACATACACTTGAGGATTATCATCACTCCAAATACGGCAGTTTTGTTTATTGACGTATCCATTCAAACAAAAGTGAGCTTCATCGCTAAACAAAATTCGCTTATGAAAATCGGGATCAACGGCAATCTTGTTTTGGGCCCGAATCTACGCCTTGCTAGGTGATCGTGTGGCTTCAATTGTTGCACGAGTTGGATTTTGTAAGCACGCAAACCAAGATCTTTCCGCAAAATCTTCCATAAAGTGGACGCTCTACAGCAGCAATGACTTCTTCTGTACGCACTGTACGACATCTCTGTGGATGCGTATTATCATTTAGAGTAAACGTGGTGCGAAAACGTTCCATAGTTAATCGAATTAATTGCTCTGATGGACGATTATGTTGACCGTAAAATGGACGTAGTGCGCGATACGTATTTCGAACAGAACCATGATTTTCAAAATAAATTTGCACAATTTGGAAGCGTTGTTCAGGCGTCAGTCTATTTATGTTGAAATGCCAAACCAAACTAAACATAAATCACTTGACAGCTGACCAAATGGCCGCCAGTGTTGCCAACTTAAAGTTTTATACCTCTATAAAAAACACCCTTTAGTAATAATACAGTTTTTAGAATCAAATGAAAAAAATATTTTTTAGAATTTCTCTTGTCAATTTCTAGTAGTTAGTCCAGTAGTATTTTTAGTGTTCCGTACGGAACACTTATAAGATCACTTCGGTGTCTGTCCGTCTGTCTGTCCGTCTGTCACACCCGATTTTCTTCGAAACTATTTGTCACAGAAAGTTGAAATTTGGTAGTAATATAGGAATTGATGGCCTCATCAGAGCCATGTAGTTTTGAAAGTTAAATTTTGACTTAAGGGGTTAGTGAAAAAAAAAAATTTTTACTAGGTAATCGAGTGTGGTATCAAATGAAAGCTTGTGAAAATACGAGTAAAAAATATATATATATATAATGTAATACTTGCGCGCACTTTTCTTTGTATTATTTTAAAAAATCGCGAAAAATCGCTGTCCACCCGCCTTATCTCGGAAAGTACCTATCAAAAAATTTTGAAAAAATTCTGGAATATTCTCCACGGGGTGTAGATTGAACGAAAATTATCACGAGTGCATTACCTGTAATAATTTATCTGGTATATAAAAAAAACAGAAATTTCAAGGTCATCAATTTTCAGTAAAGTTTGGCAATAAACTTTGTTGAAAACTTATTTGGAGTGTGTTTTGTGAAGTCACTGATCATTTTATATCACCATAACATAAATTTTGACTTAAGGGATTCCTTTGAGAGGTGAAATCGGAAGTGAAAAAAAAATTTTTTTACTAGGTCATCGAGTGTGGTGTCAAATGAAAGCTTGTGAAAACACGAGTAAAAAATATATATATAATGTAATACTTGCGCACACTTTTCTTCGTATTACTTTCAAAAAATCGTGAAAAATAGCTGTCCCCTACCTTATCTCGAAAAGTACTGATCAAATAATTTTGAAAAAAACCCTGGAATATTCTCCACGAGGTATAGATTGAACGAAAATTATCATTACCTTTAATAATTTATCTGGTATATAAAAAAACCAAAATTTCAAGGTCACCAGTTTTCACTAAAGATTGGAAACAAACTTTGTTGAAAACTCATTTGGGGTGTGTTTTGTGAAGTCACTGATCATTTTATACCACCCTAACAAAATTTTTTATTTTAAAAACAATCAACGTACGGAACACTAATTGTGCAAGTTCAACTTGCACTTGACCGGTTTTTTTTTATTTTAACATTGCTTCGGTTAAAAATGTGGTCGCATATTTTTGGAAATGCATTTAAACTAGAGATTCTTCTTTAGCTTTAAAAAGCCCTTTAAATTCCCATTGTATTTCTAACATGTGTGTTAAAACTGTTACTACTAATAAAGTTCCTAACATAAACAAAGGACATGTCAATTTCTATTATTGTCGAACGTTCATAATCAATTACTGCAAGTTAAGGAAAGCATTTGTTCTTCCTTCTTTTGCATAACAATATCATAAAAATAGATGTATTGTCGTGTTTAGAATTAAGAGTTTTATAAAATTGAAAAATAATACACAGGGTGTTCTATTTAAAAAAATATAAAGTTTTCGTCATACTATCATAAATTATGGAAACGGGAATGGATGAATGTTTTCTGACATGCGTTATTGCACGTGGCTTAGGAAAAAGCAGAAGGCCCTGAGTCTCCAAAAAGTGTTTTAGAAAGCATATCAATTAGAAACTCTTACTTTTCTTTCGTCGTTCGTTACATTTTACACGACCTTCTGAATATCAAGTCTAAAACCTGTGTGTAGTACATTATATGTATATTTCGTATATCCTTTTTTGATTTATAAATAACGCCCAGTTTGTACTCAATCATTAACTCTAGATTTTTACCTACTATTAAATTATTTGGGGTTTCCGGAATATTTTTTCTATTAAAACATTAGTTTACGTATAGTAGAATAAATGTTTATTTTATAGCAAGCACTAAAATACGGACTAAACACATACAATAACCTAAAGTTATTTTTTAACGGGAAATAGTCTTCAATTATTTTCATAACGTCAATGATCCATGTATTCTAGAGGTCACTGATAACGTAAAACGTCCAATTTACTTTTTAAATATTTTCGTTTGTTTATTAACAACAAATTTAGTAAATTGTCTCTCGACTTTGAAATTTAAAAAGCAACTCTGTAAAAATAATTGAAATTATTATTGAATATTACCGATTGTACACTTTAAAACTTGAGCCCTCATTTAACGAATATCACAAATTCTTTATTATATTCCTGTAATATCTCCTGCATTGCAGTTATTTTACTCAATAATAATGAAACAGGACATTTAAAAAATTAATATCAATACATACCTTACGTTGAACCATTATTAAAACCACAACATACTTCTAAATACAACAAATATTCTGGATCCTATTCGTTCTATTTTCAGCATGTTCGTGTCCTTTGAGGGATCTTTTCGACGGTGCAATTGATTTCTTATTTTCTCGACCTAGGAAACATTACTCTATCGTTACGCCCGTATTGACGACCGCGCATCTTATCGCACCCACAGGATCAATATACACTTCTCCTGCGAATAACTAATAGTAATAAAGGACGAACATATTAAGATGTAGGAAAAATGAGACTGAACGAATATTGTTCGGAAAATTAAATATTGTTTTAAACGGAAAATTCGTGGGCATTTAATTTATTTCTAGCTTTGGCGATTACGTAGGTTGGATAAGCAATGAAAATTGAACTCGCGCATCAAGAGCCCCATCCCCATATCGTTACAGAAAAAAATCTATAGTTTTTCTCGTAGCCTCCACATGTCATTAGAATTTTTCAGATTATCTTGATATTTATTATGGCAAATAATGTTATCTAAATGTGAACTGTATCGGCAAAGGTTCGAATAGCTAATCAAGACAGGTATACGTGTCATGAGTCCCTTTGTGAAAATTCCTGAGGTTCATGGGTTAAAAAAGGCATTTAGCACTGTTTGGTAAGGGGGACAACCCAATATGTCCGAACTGTCTGGCGACACCACTTTATATGCGCATGCGAAATGCTGTGAAGACTCGAGAGGTCTTTAGGGCGACGGTGATTCCCTGGCTATATGTCATGTAATATCCACATTTTTATGTTTAGGTCTAGGAGGTTCCCTAATGATCGTGGTGGTTAGAACGATTGTGCAAAAATTTTATGGGGATGGCACAAAAGGATCTCACTGTTTTGTTAGCACAATTTCTACTTCTAATATTATTAAATTACAGTTTGTCTTTTTTTTGTGAATAAGATTATGTACTATTAGAACAAAGATGCAGTAAAAACATGACATATATCATTAATAGATTTTTGTGGTTTGATCTTCATCTAAACAGGGATTAGAATAAAATGCCAATAGTAGCAATATTGCATGACGATCTTTTGGTAAAATTGTAGGTATGACACTGGCTGAAATTTTAAACTGAAAGAACCACTGACTAGGTCTACCAAGTACATTAAATAGCAGTATATAGAAATATACTCCAAATAATTTAAGGGCAGTATTAAATGTACGTCAAATGGCAACTATTCATTATGGATAGAAACGATCCGATTGGCGCAGTGGGCTAAGGAGCCTGCTGTTGATCAGTAAGTCAGCGGTTCGATTCCGTGTGTCGGCTGGGTGTTGTGAGTGTTCATAGGTAGTAGTTGTTTGCAGAAAGGCAAAAATAACGTCCGTTGCAGCACTACCGCGTTGTCTAAAAGGTGCCGTGAAATACAAAAATGTATGTTCGGCACTTGGACAACGTATTACGACATCCTCGCCGATATCCTTGGGATACGGAAAAGGGTAAAATCCCTACTGAGGCCGGAAGGTGAGCGATAAAAAAAAATCAGATATGATTTGTGGTTCATATACTATTTCTTGAAGATACTCATTTAAAAGACCAGGAATTTAAACTGCTTTGTTGGGTCGCTAGTTAGACTAGCGTTCCGTACTGTGATTGCTTTTCAAATAAAAATTTTGATACGGAGGTATAAAATAATCAGTAACTTCACAAAACACGTCCCCAGTGTTTTCAATAAAAAAAATTAAGAGCCAAGATTAGAAACAGGTCTAGTAAGATATTGACTTAGCAGGCTAATCAGACCAATCAGAATGAGATAAAAAGTGCCTGACACGTATATATCTTAAGATTCAATGTATTTTTACGTTTTTTTTTTGCTTAGTCAGTTATGTTTATAATAGTTATAGCATCTTAGCTACCTAGTAGCCAATAAATCAATCCAGCTCAATGTAGAATCCAATAATAAAAGTGTAAAACAAATATTTACTACCTAAATATTTGTTTAATTATAAACAAATAAAATAAAATTATTTTGTCTCTAGAGGCTCGGTACTGAAGATATATTTATCTCCACCATACTGTCGAGGAACCTCCTTGATATCGTCGAGGCACATAGTTTTTTTTATACCAGATAAATTATGAAACGTAATGCATTCATGATAATTTTTAGCTCAATCCACACTTTATGAAGAATATTCCAGAATTTTTTCAATATTGTTTGATCAATACTAGAGATAGGATGGTGGGACAGATATATTTTTAAAATAATACAAAGAAAAATATGCGGAAGTATATCATATAGATGTTTTTGAATTCGTGTTTTCACAAGCTTTTATTTGATACCCCACTTGATGACCCTCGAATTTTGTTTTTCACTTCCCCCTACAAGCTGACCTCTTAAATCAAAACTTAACTTTCCAAACTACACGGTCTGATTGAGCCATCAATTCCTATATTTATACCAAATTTCAACTTTATATGTTAACTAGTTCTGAAGAAAACCAGGTGTGACAGACGGTCACCAAAGTGATCCATATGGAACACTAAAAACTCACTTATGTTAAATAGTATGTATTACAACTTTGACACTTGATGTATGATTTTAAAGTAGTAGAATCACTTTTTGTAAAAATATATACCACAAAATATGTTAAAACATATTTACTAAACTTCCAAATGGATAAGCAGATTCATCTTTTAAACTTTCTAAAACCATTTTATGTATAATTTTCATCAACATATGTGTAATTGTTTCGGGCCATGTTTATGATATATAAAGTTTTAATAATTAAATAAATAAACTTATAAAGGCGTTTCCCAGAAGAAATAGCTTTTCATGTAAATACATTTTGTCTGGCAACCACATGAGCAAAACAAATTTAACTGAGATTTTCAATACTTTTGGCACAGGAGTATACTAAAGATTCAATCTGGAAGGCAGCAACCTGCTGCCTTAGGAGGCAGCTGTAGGCATTCAAGCCACCTGTTAGCCATTTATTTATCGAGCTAAACTTTACAAGAATACTTCACCACTTAAATAGAAATTTTCAGTTTGTATTGCCGAGCTGAAAACTTCCACAAATATGGTAGATATATATTTTCATTTTGGCAAGGAATCCAATCCAGAATGATCGGGACCAAGGGTGCAGATACGCTAAAAATTTTATATTGTAGCCTAGAAGTGTACAGCTTGAATGGCTGCTCAAGAGAAGTTGACACTCTAGGCTGAAAAGGTATTTAACATTGTTAGATATGAAGGAACACCCTACATGTCCAGGCTTTTTGGAGGTGGAGGATGGGGAGACACCGCTCCACTTTATCTGTGTTTATAAGGCGCGGAATAGATTCAGATATGCATTCTTTGCATCAGCAATGCTCCACAAGTCCAAATTACTATATGACATTTTTATAATTTTAATATGAAATTACTGTCATTACACATATGCTAAAAAAAAAAACCAAGAGAACCCTACCCAAGAAATATTCAGTAAAAATATAAAAAAGGCAAAATTAATAAAAATCACTTTACTCAGCAAATACATAACAACATACCTGAAAATCTTTATAATTTTAAGAAAGATTTACATAGTTTATAAATATTTACATATTTGAACACCCTTGTATTTTACAATTAAGCAGCACACAAGAGTTCAGAATATACATATATACTCCAAAAAATATCCCATAATTACTGTAAAAAAGTTACGAGAACAAGTTTATTTTTAGAAAAATGTTAAAGTAGGTATGTACTTATTTAAAATATTCAATTACTAACTCGAAATATTTTGGCCGTACCATCATCTGAAGTAGTCAGAATTGAGTTTCCATCTTCAAACACAGAAATACTTAAAATATCTGCTCTATGCCCTGTTAAAACTTCAATTAATGTACCACTTTTTACATCACATACATACACAGCTCCATCTGAAGCACCTACAAATATTTTAGTTCCAGAACCCCATTTTAATAAAGTCACTGAGCATTCAATTTTAGCTTGGTGTCTTAAAGTAAATTTTCCAAGTTGCCATACACATAGCTGTCCAGATAATGAGCCAGTAACAACAACATCTAGATTGTTATTAAATAATGCAGCTTCTATTTCTGTTTCACCTTCTATTAATACTTTACCTATAGTTTTACCATCAGAGATTTTTATTATATGGGCACTTGGTGTTGTAACAGCTAAAGAACCATCTGTATTTATATTCAATGTATTAATGGACTCATTATCAGTATTGGTCCACAATGTTTTAGTTTCTTTTATATCCCATAACCTAATTTGACCATTTTCATAGCTAGCAAGTAGCTCCTTTCCATTAGGAAGAACTTTACCAGATGTACATGTAATACTACTAGGGGCAGGTAAAACTTTACAGTTACCTGAAGGAATTTGCCAAATATAAATATCTCCAGACTGACATCCACAAATTAAAATATTGGAAAGTGGGTGCCAAATAAGCCATTCCATATCATCTCCTTCATAGCACCATGTAAGTTTTTTTTCACTGACAGACCAAACCTAGAAGAATATGATGTTAATAATAATTAGAGATTAACAAGTATTGTTTATTCTATTGTTATAAAGTGAACTAAAAAATTTGTGCAACTTTTACTACCATGTTGTAAACCAGGCTTAAAACAGGTTTTCTTATCAAAAAACTTCCACTCTCGAATTTGCGTCAGAATCACCAAATTCTAATATTATATAGATATAAATTATACAATTGAACAATATATAAATCACCTAAAAAGGATATTAAAAAAATTGAGCCAATATATTTTAAAATGTACCTGTATTAGACCTGCCATATCTCCTGTTGCAATATATTGACCATTATGGTTAACAGCTACCTCGGTCACTGAATCTTTATGACCAGTACACTCAAATACAAGGTCTCCTGTGCTTGTATTCCAAACATAGGCAATATCATCTTCACCTCCGGTAACAGCTAGCGTTTGATCTTTGCTTATGGCACTGCTAAAGACAGACTTTGTATGTTTGGAAAAAGTTAATTTTGATACATCAATTACTTCTGCTTTAATCTGATCATCTATAGGATCTTCATCGATATATTCATCGGGGTTGTTGCCTTCATCTTCACCGTCAGAATAAATAATTTCTACATCCCCTAAATCTTCAGGTAGGGCTTCTAAATTATTTACATCATCCATGACAAAACAACTGATTGCAGACTTTTTTGAAAACTAACCTAAAACAAAGAAATTCTAACCTAAAAATGTCATGCCAGCTAAGGATTACAACATATAAATATACTCAAAACTGCAGGTCAGACTAATTCGGAGGAATCATAGATCTATTAGACTAAAGATGAATGTTATTCTCTAATATTTTAAGTAAAAATTTTTCGATTTTACCGTTGTATGGGCGTTTCTTATTAAGAAAAAGGATAGGCTAATTCCCAGTAGATCAACACGAATTAGCGAAAAAACATCAGGATTTACATATCACAGTTTTGACTTTAATGATTGTCAAATTTCAAGATTAAGGAATCGAGTCTTAAAAGATTTCTTAATTGTCTTCCTTTGTGAAAATAATATTTAGTATTTCTTAAATTTCAAAAGAAATATCTTTGCATTCCCATAAACATCTTCCAGGGATTTCTACGAATAATCGGTAAAAGCACATATTTTATCAATTGTATACCCGCTTGGATTTAAGGAACCATCATTTTACAACTCTGTAAATAAAAGAACTCAGATAACATGTTCATAGCAACCAGAATTTGGTGGAATAAACAATGGACGTTAGTAATTAACTGAAAAACAAAAGAGCGCAGTTTATATCAACCAGAATTTCGCGGAATTAACGCTATCAATTAAAACAGGCAAATATTTGCGCCAAATTCTGGTTGCTATGAACAGCTTCCCTGCGCTCTTTTGTTTACAGCGTTACAAAATGATAATCCCTTAATTTTAACCGTCTATACAGAAAATTACTCCCGTCAAATTTTGATTGTTATGAACATCTGCTATGCGCTCTCTTCTTTATAGTGTAAAATACTGTCCTTTTAAAGTACAAAGAGGAATAGCCATATTTTCGAAAGATCAAAAGGCCAAGTTTTTTAATTTATCAATGGATCCATTAATGGCACAGCTCTTTTCTTTGTCTTTATCATAATGAGCGTATAAAAAAATTAAATGTATGTAGTCAAACGGTCAATTTAAAAACCTGAACTAACCAAGGTAAGGATAGAATCGAGACCGATTTCTAGCCGGCGATTTAAAAAAAAAACAATAACTTTTCAGAAATTGTGGCTAAGCCATGCTACTATTGGCTGAAAACTCTTATTTTTGACGTAGTTTTGTTGTTTTATTTTTTATACTCGTCGCCAAATTTTTCTAATGTTGGTGACATTGTTGTTACAGTTACTTTTAATTCCGTACTACGTTTTTAAATTTAGAGATTTGAGTAAGTTTTCATTATAGGCTAACTAAAAAATTATCACAGATAAAAAATATAAATAAAAGCAAGCAATAATCAATAAGCAGGGCTTTAAAAAGGGACTAGTAATTCTATATTTTACTTACATTCGTGTTTTGATGAAAATTTTTTATAAACTTAAAGAAAATGTCTAGTTCGTATTCTTCATAATTTTGGGTTTGAATGATAGCGAGCTTTACAAAATACTGTCTATGTTATCTTCTTAAATTAAAATTACAATATAATGCCTTTTTTGCAATATCTTCCATATTTTTTTTAAATTTAAGCTATTTTAAATTTATTATTTGATGAAATAATACTATTAATATAATGACATTGACTGATAAAGTTAAATTTTCCTATGTATCCATAAAAATTTTTTAGAAATTATTGATAGACTTGACAGGGTGGGTATTCGTTCCTTTAAAAATTTGTTCTTGACTTGGAAAGAATATAACAACCCTGATAGCCATGCTGAATCCAACTTTTATAAATTCTAGGGTCGGAATTCGTAGTCAATTTGAAGAAAAAAGTTGGAGAGGCAAGGTTGTAGTGAAGTTGGCAGTAAATTCCTACGCAATTTGAGTACAACTTGACTACAGAAAAGTTATTGGAGTGAACTTCTACAAAACTTGGAGTACATATTGTAGTACAAGTTTGCCTACAACTTGTATTCAATTACCGGCCGTAGATTTCGATCAACTTGTATCCAAATGTTGCTCACCAAAAACACCGTAAACTTGGCATCAAATTGACTCCAAACTACAGATGACCAAGTTTTTATAGTGCAACACTGGCTATCCGGGAAGAAAACACTTTTTTGTTTTCGTCAATTTATATTGGCTACACTGTCAACGTGCAACATAACCTCAATTATTTATGTTATGTGCCTTACATTGTTAAATTTTCTTGTGTGGTGCTGTGCTCGTGTTTCGTCAATTTAATTCATCTTTTCGTTTTAAGAAGAAAATATTAAATATAAAAATGGCTTCTAACACCGAGTACAATAAGCTTTTTAACGTGGGAGATCGTCTTATCCTTGAACTGAAAAGCAACGACATTTTTGAAGGAATATTCGCTGGTGGAGGAAAAGATCTTATAAATCTCGTAGATGTGATTCAACACAACAATAAGAATAAGTTAGGAGATTTAAACTTTTATAGAAGTGAAATTGCCAAAATTCATACACTAAAGGTACCTTCTTCTAAACCGATTCAAAAAACAGAACAGAAAGTTGAAGAAAATACATCAGAATGCAAAATAATGAAAATTTGTGAAGGAGAATACTTCCGTCTTAAAGATGTATCAAGGAACTTTATTTACATTGAAAATGCTGACAAAAGATATTTTGATGCTGTAAAAATTCTGAATGATAGTGAAACTATTGGTATTGTATCTTTAGGTATGGAAAAACATCGCTCAGGAAGTTTTATAAGATTACTTGTCCTATGTACTTGGAAGCAAGTTTATATATTTGACATGATTAACCTCGACCAAAGGCAGATATATCCAGAAATCAAAGATATTTTTGAAGCCGATTATATTTGTAAAGTCATGCATAAAAGTTCAGGTTTAGTGGATATTCTTTATAGGCAGTATAATGTTTATTTAAAGAATACCTTTGATACTCAAATTGTGGACTTAATTTTGCAGAAAAAAAAGGAAACTGGAAAGTGCCTTCCAATAGAAAGAGACCTCTCAGAATGTCTAACACATTATTTAAACTTTCCATCTTCCTTGTTGGAACCTGCTCTTAGTGTATCAAGTAAAAAATGGAATGAACGGCCTCTAAGTGAGAAATTGAAATTGTATGCTTCACAATTAGCTACGTATCTTATTGTATTAAAAGATTACTTTCAAAAACTACTTTTAAAAGAAGTATATGATACTATAGCGAGAGTTCAGGATTATGTTTATGAAATGGATGACTTTCAGTTTTCAAATTACGTTAGTAAATTGGATATTACCAAAGATATTATAAAACTTGTACCCAATTTAGCACAACTTAATAGTAAAGATAACTCACATGAAAGCTAGATAAAATAAAACAGTAAATTTATTGTTTTGACATTATTCTTGATGTTGGTCCTAAAATAATTAAGTGTAATATTAAATATTTATGTAAGAGCATAAACATTTAATATTTGTTATCTGGCGAAAAGTTCCCAGAGTAAGCAGTGTCCGCTCTTGAACTGCAGTGGAAGTTTTAACAGTAAATAAAGACTGTGCATTGGGTCCAGCAGTTGTCAGAAGTCACGGTTGAAAGTATCATATTACAGGATTGTGATCGAGCAGCAAGCAATGATCAGTTTTTATATTAAACTCGGTAAAATCTTTTCGGAAGCTTTCAAGTCTATGAAAAAGAATCCTTATGGGAATGATTGTTTATATCATTCACAAATGTCTCAGTAGTTCAGACGTTTTAAAGTAGGATGGAAGGAAAGAAGGAATTGATTTATAATCTGCAAACTCACTGTCATCTCTCATCTTGTAAATTGATTGATCTTTAAATCAAATGGTTATGACATTATTCAGAATGTTTTGATGCAATTTGTTCACGGAACAAAGTGTACAATGTATTGGTAGTAGTTTGCTGGCATTATATTGAATGCTCAGTATTATGCGGATCCTTTACAAGACGATTGAGCAGATTCGCCTAGAATGAAGTGTCAGAAAGGAGTTTTTATTTTTGGTTTCACTATATTATGCCCCCACATTTGGCTGGATTTGTTTAGCGAGGAAACCACTGTACTCTACCACCCTCCATAGTCATCTAATTGGTCTCCAAGCCACTTTTCTTATCTCCTATTTTGAAGTTCAGCATAAGGAGTTAGCACTGCAAGGATTTAGTGGATATTCAAGCCCCTGAAAAGATGAGTTTTCAGCTTCACAGAGTTATATGAACATGCTAAATACTGTATTGAGGTCAGAGGAGACTATGTAGAACATACAAAGTAATAAAACTTTATTTTTTAATTTTCTCTTGTTACAATAATTATGATGATGCTAGAAAAAAGTTAAATATTTTTGGGACTGTTGTGGGGAAATTCAATATGTAAGACTGTAAATTTAGCCTATACTGAACACACTTATTGGATCATTTCAGTGTCTGTGTGTCTGTTACACCTGATTTCCTCCAAAACTATTTTCATTAATTCCTTCTATGTTCAATTAAGTAAATATAATGAAAAATAACACAATTTTCAAAATCCTTGACTCTAAAAAGCATAATCTGAAAAGGACTTGTAGCATGATATTTATGAGGCAACACCTCTAAGCTTCTCACCTAGTGTATTAACTCCTTACTAGTATGATCATAAATAATTAAAAATTGGAGAAAAATAACATAATTTTCAGAGTTCTCATCTCAAGAAACCCTGTCAAAGCTTGTAACATGATATAACAAAGTAACTTCTCTCACTCCCTTCCCACCTCATTAACCCCTTATATATTTGATCATAAGTAATCGAAAATAATGAAAAAATAACAGAATATTTAGAATCCCATACTCCAAGAATCCTGACAAGGGTGTGTAACATGATATGTTTACTATACTTTGATGGAAGCTCATTTGGGATCAGGATTTTGCAGCCAATATTAGTTCAGGGGCATTAGAATGGTTAATCGATATGAAAATCCAAAAACTCTAGTATCTTACCTATTCCAAAGCTGACAATTACCTGAAGTTCATTCTTTTTTGAGGTCTCAAGCTGTATCTTCCACCATGTATAAAACACATAACAAATATGAAATTTTTTAGCAAAGAATTTAAGTGAAAAATGCTTTATTCTTTGCAAGAGTTTTATGACTGTCACCTGTGTTTTACCAAATAATTGTAATTTATTTATTATTTAGTAGAATTTTAGTGATTTTCCAAAAAAGAATTTTTTTTTTGGACTGATTTTATTATTTTTAGCCGACTTTTTTGATATTTTATCCTCTGTAGGCTTATGTTTATATCTAGATTATTCTTGTTTGTAAAATGATTTTAAATATATTAAAAGTTTGTTTATAAGGATTTACTCTTTATGACAAATGAAGCAAGAAAGTAAATAAATAAATTTTATATACACTGATGAGCAAAAAATCGACTCAAACTATTTGGTTTATTTAACATGAATCCTAGAATTTAATGTTAATATATTTTTACAGATTTTTAAATCATATGAAAGCCCATTCTATTCTCTCTTTCTAACGATACCAAATTCTAGCATACCTCATGCTTCTTACTGATTAAGGGGAAACAAGGAGCACTAGGATTGAAAATAGGGGTAAGAGAAAGGAAAAAAAATAAACAAACTTTAAATTTAACAATTAAATCAATATTTTGTATTACCCTCTAACTCTTGTCACTGCTTCCAGCCGGTTTTTCATGGAGCGGGTGAGCTTTTTTCGCCAATTTCTGTGGGACTCTTCCCCACTCTTTCACCATCGCAACCTTTAAGTCCTCCTCAATGATGCAGGAGATGGATTTCTGGCTCAAACCCTTCTTTTGAGCTCATCCCACATGTGATTAAGGTCAAGACTCCGCGCAGGCCTGTCTAATGTGGGTATTCCCACTTCCGCCAGGTATTGCCGTACTGATGCAGCAGTATGTGGCCTTGCATTGTCGTGCGATAGCACGAAGCTATCGTCAACAAACCCAGCGTAAAGGATGACATGTTCCCGCAGGATCTCCTCGATGTACCGGTAAGCAGTTTATCTACCGCTACGAGTCTTATCATTCACGAAAACCAAATCGGTTTTCGTATCCAGTGAGATGCCTCCCTACCATTTCAGTAATGCAGCACTGCGAATAGTGCACCCCAGGTCTCCTATAGACTCAGCTTTTTCCATTGTTGCTATGTAGGCACATTTAGGACTCGTCGGAGTCGCCAGTGCTCTAAGGTCCAGTCGACATGTTCTCGGGCAAATATGAGTCGCGCTTGTCGACGGGCTGGTGCCAATTTGGGTCCGTTAGCTGGTCTCTTCGGACTTAGGTTAGCTTTAAGTCTTCTTCTGACTGTCTAAGCTGACAGCCCGACCACGAACTTGTCGTTGTACCTCAACGCTGGCAAATGACGATTTCTTAGAGTTCTGTTGACAATGAAGCGGTTGTCTCGCTCCGAGGTACACCTTCCTGATCCCGGTCTCCGTGTAAAGGGCGCCAGTCTCTTGGTAACGTCTGTTGACTCTGGAGACAGCTGACTGGCTCAGGTGCAGTTGCGCAGCGACTACACCTATGCCCTTCTTGCAATAGGGCAATGACTTGTACCGTTTCTTCCAGGGTGGTATCCATTTTCTGGTGACGTAATTAGTGAGCCGGTATAACAGAGATGTTGACGGTTCAAGTTCCGATAAAGAAATGAGAGGGAAATGCAGTTGCATGTGTTTTTATAGGGATGAATGGTGCGCAACGAGTACGTTGCTGAGCTAGCAAAAACAGTTCTATTGAGTAAAACCTTTTTTGAAATCCAAATGTTTTTGGTAATATTGGAAAGAGTAAAAAATCAGCATTCTAATGATACCAAAAATAATACCACTGTTTGAAAATTAAATCCAAGGATCGATGTTAAATCTCCCACCCTTTAACTTGTTTTACTATAAAAAATTATGCTAAGAATTTGCATACAACAAATACTATATGTATGCCTAATTCGAGAGTTAGCGTGCCAATAGACAGACTGACGAAAATAAGTGACCACGTGTGTTTCGTGATCTAGGGACCATAAAACATGGAAAAATGCAAAAATCTCGGAGTGTGATTTTCTAATGAATACAATACTTTGATTTAGTAAGGGACAAAATTCATTACTTATGTTAAGTAAGGTTAAGTTCCAGGTGAGTTTAGGTTAGTTGGACTTGAAAGAGGTCATTAAAAAAAAAGATGTCCGATTTTACGGAGAACCAAAACTTTGCGGATGCGCGAGACCTGTAGGGTTCACAAGGCTCTTAGAGTTTAAGTCTTTACTGAAAATTATAGATTCGCCGTGTTACAACATCCGGTATGCAGCTCTGCGACTTATTTTTGTTCAAACAGCTAAAGAAAGATTTTCTTCAGACGATGGCTTGTTTTTTTTTTGGAGGCGCAAACTAAAGAATTTTTTTGGATGGCGAGTTTTCTTTCATAGTTAGGTAGATAACTTCGAAGAACAGCCTGGTAAATTAATGTTAAAAAACCAGAAAATCATTTTGCATCCCCTTTTTAATAATGCCATTGGCTGTGATAACATTTGTTATTGGTAATAATTTTCATTGATGTGATATTCACACAATTTTCTGATAATGATGTAGTGAGCATGAAAGAATTCATGAGAAAGTATATATAGGAGTGCTAAAAAGGATATGATTTCTCAAATGATATTAGAAATACGAGTGTATTTAGTAGTTATAGAAGCTAATAGTTATTTGTAAGTTCAAGTTAGCGTTAGTACAGTCTGTCAAGTAAAGACGTGTCCGCGATAATTCATTGTTGGTAGGTGCGATTCTAGCGATTTAACAAAAAATCCAAAATAAGTCATTTGTTTGCACATCGGTTCGAGAAAGTCTCTTTGTTCCCATCCAAAAGGGCCTAAAATGACACATTCCGTGGCCGCTAAATATATTAAAAAGTTGGAATCGTTTGTGAAGAAGTGGATAGATCATTTTAATGAGACGAAAATTGTCGACGACATGCCAAAACGTGGCTCGGTACGCAAAGTAACTCCGGAAGTCGAAAAACAAATCCGTGTCTTTGTTTTCACGTGACCCGAAATTGACGCTGCATCAAGGAGCGGCAAAATTAAGCAAATCGGGTTTGAATGTGTCCCCCCACTTCGCGAAGCGGCTCGCTTGGCCCACGATAAGATACTAGAGTGGCCCTCATAATTGCCGGACGCCAACTCTATTGAAAACATTTGGTCCCGTGTAAAGAGAAAGTTCAGAGGGAAGATTCTGATGACTTTGATTCAGTTGTCTCGCGAGATTCGAAAAATTTGCAGAGTATGCAGAAAATCTCGCCGGCAGCATGCCTCGAAGATACCAGGCGATTATTGATGCAGAAGGCGATTCGACAACTTACTAAGGTAATTGCGCCGTTGTTAGCACATGAAAGAACATATTGATGGCAAAAAAGTTCTTGAAACATTTTTTTTTCAAAAATACGAGCGGTCACGTTCTTACTCGACAGACTGTTTTTTCTTATAACATTATAAGTACATTTTGAGTTGTAGTTTTATAGTTGAATAAAGTTTGTTACCAAGAGGACTCATAACAATAATTTTAACTCTTAAAACAAAAACGAAATGATTTAAAAATGTTTAAATAAAAATTTTATTTTCACTGCATAAAAATTTATGGAAATGATGAATATATTTTAACTTAGGTACAAGCTATGTTTTATTTGAAACAACCCTTAAAACTTATTAAAGAAGCCATTTAAAAATCAGTTGCTTTTTAGTGTTCCGTATGAAAGATTTAAGGGATCACTTCGGTGCACTTCTGTCATTCGATTCTCTTTGAAACTATGGCACAAATATAGGAATTGATGGCCCAATCAGAGCCATGTAGTTTGGAAAGTTAAATTTTGAGTTATTGGAATAACATGTAGGGAGAAGTGAAAAAAAAATTCTAAGGTCGCCGAGGGGGGTGTAAAACGAAAGCTTGTGAAAATATGAGTTCAAAATACATATCATGTAATACTCGTGCAAACTTTTTTTCATATTACTTTTAAAACAGGGCCAAAAATCGCTGTCCCCCTATTTGTCTTGACAATATGGTGAAGGTATTTTCGTCGAAAGTTGTGAATTTAACCGGGGCTAAGAGCTACAAAATATTCATACGTGTTCGGTGCAATCAGTAATATACCCACATACTTTTCATTACATTACTGCATATGGCCAATCACAGATAAAATAAAGTTCAATGATGAATAGTTACTAACGGATAGACACCGAGACAAAATAATTTTATTTCGTTGGCTTATAATTAAACAAATTTTTAGGTAGTAAATATGTGTTTTAAACTTTTACTACTAGAAACTAGATTGAACTAGATTCATTTATTGGTTATACATTATTAAGGACCCAATTAAGCGTAAGTAAGAATTTTATTTTATTTTAAAACAAATTACCGTACGGAACATTAATTGCATAAGACCGGCTTACCTAGGCCGGTTTTTTAGTGTTCCGTACGGAACACTTATAAGATCACTTCGGTGTGTGTCTGTCTGTCTGTCCGTCTGTCTGTCTGTCGCACCCCGATTTTCTCTCCGAAACTATTTGACACAGAAAGTTGAAATTTGGTACTAATATAGGAATTGATGGCCTCATCAGAGCCGTATAGTTTTGAAAGTTAAATTTTGACTTAAAGGGTTAGTTTTGGGAGGTGAAATCGGAAGTAAAAAAAATTTTTTTTTACTAGGTCATCGAGTGTGGTGTCAAATGAAAGCTTGTGAAAACACGAGTAATATATATATATATATATATATATATATATATATATATATATATATATATATATATATATATATAGTGATTTTCGCGATTTTTTAAAAATAATACAAAGAAAAGTGCGCCCAAATATTACATTATATATATATATATATATATATATATATATATATATATATATATATATAATGTAATACTTGGGCGCACTTTTCTTTGTATTATTTTTAAAAAATCGCGAAAAATCACTGTTCCCCCCCCGCCTTATCTCGAAAAGTACTTATCAAAAAATTTTGAAAAAATTTCTGGAATATTCTCCACGGGGTGTAGATTGAACGAAAATTATTACGAGTGCATTACCTTTAATAATTTATCTGGTATATAAAAAACAAAAATTTCAAGGTCATCAGTTTTTCATTAAAGATTGGAAATAAACTTTGTTGAAAACTCATTTGGGGTGTGTTTTGTACGTACGGAACACTAATTGCGCAAATTCAACTTGCACTTGACCGGTTATTAAATTTAACAACTACACAATGTTAAACCTATATAAAGATAGACTATATATTAATATTTTGTTATAGTAATTTCAAAGGGTAGCTTCAAATTTCCAGAACTTCATACTCCATATTTAAAAGGCTATTTTGTATCTTCTCAAGATTGTTAAATTTCTTACGTATAAAGAATATATATTTATTTCTTATTATTCTCCTATTCGATATTATGGGCGTTTGCAATTAGGAAAAACTCTATCTTAGAACACTGGAAATAAAAGAGCCGGGAAGATGTTTATAGCAATTAAAATTTAGCGAGATTTATACTGCCAATCAAAACAGACAATAAATCACGCCAAATTCTGGTTGTGATAAAACAGTCTTCTCTGTGCTCTTTGGTTACTGTTTTGTGAAGTGGTGGTTCTTTATTTCAACCGGCGTTTCTTAAAGAACTTGCTAATTGAAATGTGAATTGTCAAAATAAGGCTTTGTCATTCAAGCGTCTTCAAGTGATATGAAATAACTAATAAGCATTGTTGTTTTAATATTGTTTATGATATATTAGTGATATTAAAGTCTGTTGTTTTTTATATTCCAAGTCAAGTTCAAATGTTTTGGGGTGACTGATATCCACCTTGTCAATTAAAAGCTATTAAAAATTTTTTAAAATTCTATATTAGTACATATGTAAATTTGGTTTTGTCAGTCAACGCCACTATGTCGAAACTATTATTTCATTAAAAAACAGTTTTGAAAGAGGTAAAATTCAAAAACTATGAAAGATATTAAATAACCGGTCAAGTGCAAGTTGTACTTGCGCAATTAGTGTTCCGTACGTTGATTGCTTTTAAAATAAAAAATGTTGTAACGGAAGTATAAAATGATCAGTGACTTCACAAGACACACCCCAAATGAGTTTTCAACAAAGTTTGTTTCCAATCTCTACTGAAAATTGATGACCTTGAAATTTCTGTTTTTTTTATATACCAGATAAATTATTAAAGGTAATGCACTCGTGATAATTTTCGTTCAATCTACACCCCGTGGAGAATATTCCAGTACTTTTCGAGGTAAGGCGGGTGGACAGCGATTTTTTTCGCGATTTTTTAAAAATAATACAAAGAAAAGTGCGCGCAAGTATTACATTATATATATATTATATATATATATATATATATTATATATATATATATATATATATATATATATATATATATTATATATATATATATATTTTTACTCGTGTTTCCACAAGCTTTCATTTGACAGCACACTCGATTACCTAGTAAAAAATTTTTTTTTTCACTTCCGATTTCACCCCCAAAACTAACCCCTTAAGTCAGAATTTAACTTTCAAAACTACATGGCTCTGATGAGGCCATCAATTCCTATATTATTACCAAATTTCAACTTTCCATGACAAACAGTTTCGGAGAAAATCGGGTGTGACAGACGGACAGACAGACACCGAAGTCATCTTATAAGTGTTCCGTACGAAAC
Organism: Pachyrhynchus sulphureomaculatus; assembly: GCA_019049505.1. Taxonomy (NCBI): domain Eukaryota; kingdom Metazoa; phylum Arthropoda; class Insecta; order Coleoptera; family Curculionidae; genus Pachyrhynchus; species Pachyrhynchus sulphureomaculatus. Next base: position 54,530,348 of record CM032447.1, read on the forward strand.
ACTAAAAAAGAGGGATTATATGGTAACTCTAATTCCAAAACATATATACAGTAATTTGTGAAGCTAAAAGCCATTCAAACCCAAAATTTTTCAATAATACGACCTAAATATTTTCTATAAGTAAAATTCAAAGTTTGTAGAAAATCTGCATTAAAATGAGAACGTAAGTAAAATATAGTATTACCAATACTTTTTTAAGGCCTTACTTTACACTATTGCTTATTTCTATTACTATTATATTATTTCTTTGTCCTCCAAAATAACAAAAATAAAAAGTACCATCATCAATGTTGCTAATACTAGAAAACTCAGCAAATATATTTTTTATTTTTGTCAAATTTTCTAATAGTACTAATATTATTTTCATCCTCGGCAAACTATCCTTAAGTCTATACGTTAACTAAAAAAATATATCAGATAAAAAATTAGTGGTAATCAAATAAATGGGGCCTTAAAAAGGTTCTAATAATAATAGTATTATTATCAGAAAGTAAGTAAAATATAGATTTCGATTTTAAGGTTTTTACTTATAGAAAATGTTTACTTTAAATTTATGGTCAATTTTAGTTTTAAATAGCTTTTACCTTCACGAAATGACCTGTTATGTTTATATCTTAGGTTTAAAATATACCCATTTTTGCAGTATCTTCCATATTTTTAGTGTTCCGTACGGAACACTTATGAAATAACTTCGGTGTCTGTCACACCCGATTTTCTCCAAAACTATTTGATATAAAAAGTTGAAATTTGGCACAAATATAGGACTTTGAATTGTTGTGGCTGTTACTTGATGGAATTCATAACGAATGTAATGAAAGACTGATTTTGTCAAATTTCCAGTTTATTTAGTTTCACTGAAACTGTATCAGAAGAAGCTATAGTATAGCGAAACGCGTCATATAGTTTCATTGAAACTAAATAAAGTGGAAATTTGACAAAATCAGTCTTTCATTACACAAATATAGGAATTGATAGCCCAAACAGAGCCGTATAGATTGAAACTTAAATTTTGACCTGTGGGTTTTATCCGTTTAGTTTTGGGGCGTGAAATCGGAAGTGAAAAAAAAAAAAAAATTACCAGGTTATCGAGTGGGGGTGTGAAATGTGAACATCATCAATGTATGTTGTTAAAAACACAAGTTCAAAAATATGCATGATGTAATACTTGCGCACACTTTTCTTTGTATTATTTTTAAAAAAATGGCCAAGAAAAAAAAACGTGAAAGTACATATTGGATGTTGAGATATATATATATATATATATATATATATATATATATATATATATATATATATATATATATATAAAATATATATATAAAATATATATATAAAATATATATATATATATATATATATATATATATATATATATATATATATATATATATATATATAATATATATATATATATATATATATATATATATATATATATATATATATATATATATATATATTAGCCTAGGTAAGTATTTTATTTTATTACACGGAACACTAATTGCACAAGTCCGACTTGCATTTGACCGGTTTTTTTTTTTTTTTTAAGTTAAGCTGTTTTTTGACGAAAGGATAGTTCTCACATTGGCTGACGAAATAAAATTTAAATATATCCGAAAATAACTCTTTTAGGAACTTTTATAGATTTGCCAGGCTAAGAACCAAACCGCCCAAAAATTTGGGAATATGAAAGAACAGACTAGATTTCGTTTTTTTATTTGTGTGTTATTGTTCTTGGTAACATTGTTATATTTTTATTTTCTGGTTTGGTAACTAAAAAATTGTGAGACAAAAAAAAATCAATAAAAAAGCCTTCAAAAATAATAGTAATACAATATTTTACTTACATTCTCGCTTTAATGCAGATTTCTTGCAAGCTTTGAAGTTTTTACTTACATAAAATTCATTTTATTGAAGTAAAAACTTGATAAATTTTGCTTTGAATGGCTTCTAGCTTTCCGAAATACAATTTATGTTGTGTTTTTAAATTAGAGTTACCAGATAATCTTTTTTTTTACCATAACGTTCATATTTTTTAAATTTAAACTGTTTTTTGATAAAATCGTAGTTTGACATAATGACACTGACTGATCAAATTTTCATATGTACCAATAAAAAAATTTTAGAGATTTTTGATAGGTTTGGCGGGGTCGATATCCGTTACCCTAAAAATTTCACCTTAACTTGAAATATAAAAAACTGACTTTAAAAAAAGAACTGCAAAACTGGAGAATTAACTCCCTAATCTTTATATGTATGAAATATGGGGATACTTAAAAAGTTACAGAACACACTGGTAAATTCAAAACATTATGTACTTAACGTATGTAAAAAAAGCAATACGATACTGATAACTTAATATCTATAATTTTTACATCCTAATATCGATACATATATTTAAACATAATTATTTACTGGAGAGAGATCATAATTTAAAAGTATTATAAAACATTTTTTGAAAAGACAAATCATATTTAATAAACATTTTTTTAATTAAGTTTTAAGGCTTTAAATAAACCACAATTGTATATCTATGTGTATTGTATCTTTCGTTTTCTGAGGCCAAGATATTTTTTCTTAAATTGAGGGGGTAAGGTAAGGGGTAAAAAAAAAATTTATAAACATTTTTCAATACTTCAAACCGTCGGGAAATATCAGGAAGTTATGGAAATAAAATGCAATTTTTAAAGATACCTCAATAACCGCCCTGCTGGTAGGGGCAGTCGTCGGCAGCATCAAACTCCTTTTCGAGTTTCTTTCTGGCTTTGCCGCGTTTTTTTTTGCCTTGCCTCTTTCGACTCACTTTTAGATTTTTATTCTGCCTGATAAATTCTCTGTTTGTCCATATTTTTTTAGACCTGACACAAAGTTGTTTCCAGGCTGGATTCCCAATTTTTCAACTGTTTTGCATTTTGCTATTTGGCTCATGTTGAATAAAGCTCGCATCAATACGCTTCCAACTTGAATGTTTCTAAAGAAGCAAATATCCTCTTGAAAGTATAGACCATAAAACATTGTTATACGATGCATTCAATTTTGTGTTTTTTCTTGAAGGTACTTCTTTAGGAGGTCGGGTTCTGCTAGGTCCCGAAGTTTCATTTCTGTCATGACCGCGCCATAAGCAAATGCAAGTGTTCAGAATTTTTATTTTCCTTCGCAAATTTATGGAATTTGCACCATGCTTGTCTTTTGGGCTGAAGTTATGGGTAAGATTTTGGCGGTCTGTGGCTCCGTGACGTAGTAATTGTTTGCGGTGCAGAAGGCCTCCGGTTCAATCCCGGCAGGTCGGTTAAGTATAAATGGCCTGGTCACGTACATAGGTAGTAGTTGTTTGTAGAAATGCAATAACGTCCGTGGCAGCATTACTGCGTTGTCTAAAAGGGGCCGTAAAATACAAAAATGTATGTTTCGGCACTTAGACAACGTTGACAGGTATTATGTCATCCCCGCCAAAATCCTTAGGATATGAAAAATGGGAAAATCCCTACTCAAACGGGGAGGTGGCCGACAAAAAAAACACTTGAAGACTAGACAGTTTTTTTTTATAGATTCTACATCCTTTTCTGAATTTCTTTATATGGCTAGCCCATAATATTTCTTTTATTTACTTACTTCGTCTGATAACCTCCTTCTTCCTCCAATTGGTTTACCATTGCTTCTTTTTTAGCGTTTTTTTTTTCAAATTTCTCAAACGAGTCCCCATATGTTTTGTGTACATGGCCCACGCATTCCAGCTTTTTGGCAGGAAACTGTTCACCAAAGGGCTTACTATTTTCCACTTGGGCAAAACCCTTATTATCCCCGTCGTCAAAGTAGTATTCATATCTGACGTTGGCTTTCTTAGAGTTTTCAAATATTGACATCGCCCCCCTCCATTTCCATCCCCCCGCTAGAACCAGTGTAATTAGCCTTCCAGTTTTCTTCATGTTTGTTACTAAGTTTTTGGGTACACAATTAGTATTGAGTATCCATTGGCAATTGTCAGGTTTCTCGAGTTGTCATTCAATAGTACTGCTTCCTCCAGAGTTTGTTGCATTAGGTCTTAAATACTTGTTCAACAGTTTTTTCCAAAATACTTTTGTACCTTACTATTTTAGTTTGGAGGAGGAGGTAATTCATGATTGCGCACAATGTTTTCACTGCCTCTCTACCAAGATCTCAGGGTGTACACAAGGCAAAAAAAAAATGATTCCATAGATTCTGGTGGTCGCCTCATCGACAGAAACAGTGTCAGAGTTAAAAAAATTCTGGTTCGAATCACACGTAACACATTTCACTGTAATGCTCACCTCCAAACCGTTTCTCTTATTGGTTTCAAACACTAAATCGTTTCGACACACACCTATTTTATTTATCACTGAAAAGAGTTCCCCAATGTCAATAATATCGTAATTTCTCCCTTTACCATACTGTTCATATTCAGAAATACAACTTTATTTTTTAATGAGGATGATTTGCCTGATAGAAGAGTACTTGCACCTGGAGTCGATGGAATATCTGTAGTAGTCACGTCTAGCCTTCTTGTAAAAGTTCACTTGGGTTTTCAACCACTTTTTTTCTTCTCAACATAGGATTGAAAACGTTTCTACGTTTTTTAAAAAGTCTTTGAGAGCGTGGCATAACTATGAATAAAATGTCATCATCATCAGTGCTCTCTCGAAATAAAAAAAAATACATAAAGAAACGTGAAACCACTTTGGAACAGGCCTTGTAATATATGTCAGAAGACTCTTATGAGCTCTCTCGAGCATGAACCCTTTTAGGATTCCTGTAGAATATGGGCGATGTGATGTTCACGAATATGTTAAACACTAAGTTTGTTAGCGACTGACAAGAGGGATGAGAAACCAAGAGACTCAAAAAGGAACCAAACCTTGTAAATTCCAGGTGTTTATATCTTTAAAAGAAAACAGAAAAATAACGATATGCGATAACTTAAAGACGAAAATGTAACAAACGTAATTAATTAAAAAGATCTTAATAAAGAATTCAGAGTCAGACACAGAGCTAAACGAAAACATAGAATCTGAAATAGAAAAATTAAATGAAATAACAAGGGGGTTATATTTATAATAATATTTAACTATAGAATGAACACATAAAAGGGAGGGATGGATGACAGATGACATTCCAAGACTAATGGAGGAAAGGCGGGTACACAAAAACAGAGGTAACAAAAGAGAATATAGCAGACTACACACACAAATATAGAAAGAAATTCGAACAGCTAAAGATAGGTGGAATGGTGAAGCATATAAAGAGATATGCAGGGGTAGCTTCAATATCTATCGAAAAAACAAAGACTTGACTGGTGAACGGAGAACGAAATCAAATGGACGTTTAATACATCACCAAGGAAACGTTGTTATCGATAAGAAAGAGAAACTGAAGATATGGCCAGACTATATCACAGAGTTATTTTCTGATGCAAGATCAGATCAACTACAATGCTAGACTTGTTTGGGCCCTGTATTACCACCGACGAAGTGCGCATTGCAATAAATCAGCTAAATGGAAAAGCCACTGGTTCCAATGAATTTCATGGGGTGTTTCTTAAGCTCTTAGATGAGAATGGAATTAAATGGCTTACGGTGATCTGTAATAAAATCTATAATTTAGGCAAAATACCAGAAAGCTGGTTCAAATCTGAATTTATAACGATTCCAAAAAATGCAGGAACTAAAAAAATGAAGAGAATATCGAACAATTAGCCTCATAAGGCATCTTTTAAAAACATTTCTGAAAATCATTCACAGTTGTGTGAAGAAAACATGTCAGCTACACAATTCGGTTTTCGTGATGACATGGGAATCGGAGCGGTCTTATTTTCTATACAGGGTTTGATTCAGCGATGTAGAGACGACAATTGTGACGTATATCTGTGCCTGATCGACTACCAAAAGGCCTTTGATAGAGTCCAACGTAACAAAATGGTCGGAACTCTGAAAGACCTTGGGCTCGATGGAAAGAATCTGCAGATTATTAGCAACTTTTTTTTTTTATGGGTCTAGCACACGTGCTGCAGGGAAGTCCCTAAAGCACTCCAGGAGCGGCATGAGTGCAGAAAAAGCGATTCACGTTGTTCTTGAATCGCTGTAAATTGTACTCGGTGGGAAACACGGCGCTGGGCAAATTATTCCAAAGGGATGACGTTCTCCATATAAAAGATTGCTTGAAAAGCGTTGTACGCGGAGTAACAAGCTGAACCTCATACGGATGTGAAGCACCAGCGCGACGTGTATTTCTAACATGCACCGCTTTAGGAGGAATTAAGCGGGCTACATCCTTCGAACACTTTATATGAAAAATACTTGTAGACTCAAGTCGCCAACCGTTCTTCGATGTTCCAGCGAGTCAAGGCCGCCGGTCAATTCCGGGTCCCCAATCAGACGGACCGCTCTTCTCTGAACAGAATCCAACAAATGCTGTGTATGTTTGGGAGCGGAGCCCCAAACGTGGGAGCAGTATTCCATAGTTGGTCGAATTTGGGCTTTGTAAAGAATTAACAGTTGTTGTGGGGTGTAAAGCTTTCTGGTTCTAAATAATATTCCTAACTTTTGAGAAGCTCTCCTTGCTATGCCTGCAACATGTTCATGCCAGGACATATTTGCTCCCAAACTAACGCCCACCAAATTGAGCGACGATGCTAGGGGAATGGAGTGCCCCGACACAACTATGTCGGGTTCAGCAACGTTACCTTTTTTAGAAAAAACTGCCGCCTGGGTTTTTGTAGCGTTAAATTCCACTTGGTTACTGTCACCCCAAGATAGAATTTCTTCCAGGTCTTTGTTAAGTTGAACGACCTCCTGCTGTCTGCGGATATTCGCCTGAGCAGCCGATGTCCGAGCGTTCAAGGTGAATGAAGAGACAAGCGTACTGTCATCTGCAAAGCTGTAGATTGGATTCCCGGTCGACCGCCACTCGTAAAGAACGCTCTCTGAGGAAACATGAGAGCCACAAACAGACATACCATAAGAGCGTAACTTAGCCAACAGTCCATCGTGCCAAACACGGTCCAATGCCTTGGATATGCCAAGAGCAACCGCTCGAGATTCTCCAAAGTGTTCAATTGCGTTGTTCCAACCATGTGTTACATAAGTCAGAAAATCTCCTGTTGATCTATGTTTACGAAAACCATATTGGTGATCGCTAATAATATTGAATCGTTCAAGATATTTTAGAAGATGCTCATTGATAGTCTTTTCCATGACTTTCGATATTATTGAAAGCAGTGCAACGGGTCGGTAGTTATTTGGCAAGGTCTTCTTGCCTTTTTTAGGTATCGGCTGAACCGTGGCACATTTCCAGCAGGATGGAAATATTCCCTTTCTGTAGGATAGGTTAAAAAGTCTACAGAAAACTGGTATTAGTTCCCTTGCACAGTTTTTGAGAACTATGGCAGGTATTCCGTCAGCGCCAGAAGCCTTCTTGGTGTCTAGCTTCATTAAAATACGCTTTATGATACGCTGTCTGAAGACAACATCGGGCATCCTTGACTGCAATATGGGAATAGTAGGTGGTGTTTTTTCCTTGGAAATCGACAGTAGAATGTGAAGCAAAGAGTTCAGCCAACAAGTTCGTTCTCTCAACAGGTGTAGTTGCAATGGAATTATCTGGCCGTGTGAGTGGTGGTATGGTGGATTTGGTAAAATTTTGACTAACTGCCTTAGCGACTGCCCAAAAGGACCTGGAATTGTTGGGACAAGTGAGAATTTTGTTTCTAATTCGTTGTTTGTGTGCCTCCTTGGTTTCGTCGATAATTTCCTTGCATCTGTTCCGGGCACGAACAAAGATGTTACGATTTACGGTGTTAGGATTTTCACGCCATTGTCGGTAGGCAATATGTTCAGAAGCAACAGCTTCTTTGCATTTTCGGTCGAACCAAGGCTCGCCGTTGGAGGAGCATTTCTTCGAAAAAGGGATGTAAGCTTCCATACCAGCCAAAAAAACCTTTACTGGAACTAGAAGCAATACCGATTGAGCGTGAAGTAAGGCAGGTTTGTACCGTTTAATATATATTCTGAGGAAATCTTCAGAGAGGCAGATGAAGAAATACTGCTTAATGGAGAGCGAACAAATAATATTCGTTATGCTAACAATACGGCGGTTATTGCTGATCTCTTAAAGGGTCTACAAAATTTTATGATGAGAATAAACCAAGTCAGTAATCGATACGGCTTCGAACTTAATATAAGATAAAGTACATGGTAATCAGCAAGTCTCCGATTCCTGCTGCCTTGTTGATGGTTAACAATCAACAAGTATAAAGAACTCCACAATATTAATATCTAGGACCATGATAAACGAACAGTGGGTTCACTCGCAGGAAATTCGTTGCTATATCGAAAAAGCTAGATTAAGCACAAAAATAAGAGTCCTAAAATTGTATGTCTTCAGTATCCTTTTTTACAGTGTGGAATCTTGGATACTGACTGAAGCTATTTCTAAGAAACCTGAAGCATTTGAATTATGTATGCAATTGATCGCACAATTTTGAAAATTTCGTATGCTGACCATATTACCAACAAGGATGTCTTACGTCGCATGAACAAAAAAACTGGAAATTATGGAAAGTAGGAAAACTGGAGTGTTTAGGGCACATGGTGATAAATTCCCACAGATATGGATTACTATAACAAATACGATAAGGAAAGGTTTTTGGAAGAAGGGGACCAGGACGCAGACGTATCTCCTGGCTAAACAATCTGCGAAATTGGTTCTCAACAAATACTGCCGGTCTTTTCAGAGCTGCAGTGGATAAAGTAATAATAGCAAATATTCGAACCAAATAGGCACTTTAAGAAGAAGCTATCCTTACTGACACTAAATAGAAAACTCCCGAGGATGGTGACAGAAATCCTCACAGAGCCCTATCACCTGAATAAGAACCTTCTTACGTTGGAATTAAGGATATTCTAAACTACAGATGATGCTTGGAGCGGGGAGAATAAGCTTGTCATTTAATTTTGATGAGGGCTACACAAAGTAGTCTGGAATCTCCAACTATTTCTGGACAAAGATTATATTATTACTATCTGAATAGCAAAGATGCTGACTTTTCTGAAAAATATCAAAATATACACTGGTGAGCAAAAAAATCGACTCAAACTATTTGACTTCATTTAACACGGAGCCTAGAATTTAGTGGTCACATAGTTTCACGGATTTTAGTATCATTTGAAAGCCCAGTCTATTCTCTTTCTAATGATACCAAATTCCATAGCATAGGTTTTTACTGATTAAAATGATTGAAAGGGGAAACAAGGAGAACAAGGATTGTAAATAAGGGTAAGAGAAAGAAAAAATTAGGCAAATTTTAAGTTTAACAACTAAATTTATTGATGAAAATCAAAATCAATATTTTGTATTACCCTCCCAACCCTTATTACTGCTTCCAGCTGGTTTTTCATGAAGCGGATGAGCTTTTAAACCACTGTCTGTGGGATTCTTCCCCACTCTTCCACCATCGCAATCTTTAAGTCCGTCAGCGATGCAGAGGCTGGATTTCTGGCTCAAACCCTGTGCTCGATTGGATTGAGATCAGGGCTTCCGCCATACCGATGCAGCAGCATGTGGCCTCGCATTGTCGTGAATTAGCACGAAGCTATCGCTAACAAACCCAGCGTAAGGAACCACCTGTTCCTGCAGGATCTCCTCGATGTACCGGTGAACAGTTAATCCATCGCTACGAGTCTCATCAATCATGAAAACCAAATCGGTTTTCGCATCCAGTGAGATGCCTCCCCACACCATGACAGAACCCGCTCCGTAGGTGACCGTTTCAGTAATGCAGTACTGCGCATAGCGCTCTCCAGGCCTCTTATAGACTCGTCTTCTTCCATCATTGCCATGTAGGCACATTCGGGACTCGTCGGAGAATAAATTGTAGCGTCATTGCTCTAAGATCCAGTCGACATGTTCTCGGGCAAATCTCAGTCGCGCTTGTTAGTGGGCTGCTGTCAATTTGGGCTCGTTGGCTGGAGTTAGGTTAGCTCCTGCTGGAACACAAGGCTGGTCAAGTGACGATTTTTTAGAGTTGTGTTGATAATGAAGCGGTCGTCCCGCTTCGAGGTATACCTTCTTCCTGATCCTGGTTTCCGTGTAAGGCTGGGCGCACACATGCGGTTTCCGTATTCGATTTCCGAATTCGTTTTCCGTATTCGGACACCCGAATGCATGAAATTAATATAAACTGCATTGACTGCCACATATGTTCACTTTTTTTCCGAACGGAACACATTCCGTACGTACGTTTCGAATCCCAGCCCCTGCGTTCGGAGAAACCATTAGGGAAAAACCTAATGACGTCATGCCGAACGCAGCGCCTGCATTCATTTTGTACCTGCCGGCGCACATGTTCGGAAATTTCCATTCAGAACCGCGCCACGCGTAGCGGACGTATTTTGTTTTATCGCAACACGACAATATATATGAGGCAGAAACATTAGTATTGGCTGTTGAAAAATACTCCTGCTTATGGAATATTCATGACAAGGACTACCACCGTACTGGCAGCATAAATTCCGAATGAAGAAAAAAACGTCTGCGCTAGGCTCATGGAATTCCGAATTGGTATTCCGGATCCTGAAAACGAATACGGAAAACGAATGTGTGCGCCCAGCCTAAAGGTGCCAATCTCTTGGTAACGACTGTACACCTTGGAGACAGCTGACTGGCTCAGGTGCAGTTGCGCAGCGACTACACGTTGGCTATACCCTTCTTGCAATAGGGCAGTGACTTGAGCCGTTTCTTCCGGGGTAGTACCTATTTTCCGAAGACGTAATTAGTGAGCTGGTATAGCAGAGATGTTGACGGTTCAAGTTCCCATAAAGGATTGATAGGAAAATGCAGTTGCAGGTGTTTTTATAGGAATGAATAGCGCGCAACGAGTACATTGCTGAGTGAGCAAAAACGGTTCTATTGAGTAAAACCGTTTTAATCAGTAACATTTTTTGGAATTCCAAATGTTTTTGGTATTATTGGAAAGAGTAGAAAATCATCATGCTAATGATACCAAAAATAATACCACTGTTTGAAAATTAAATTTAAGGATCGGTTTTAAATGAAGCAAAATCGTTTGAGTCGATTTTTTACTCACCAGTATACAAGGCGTTCCATCTGACTTAAGAAATTTGTACCGTTGGTCTGAGAAAATGAAACATCGAACAAGCCATATAAGATAAAGAATATTTAAAACCTTAAAAACTTTTATACTACCCTTTTTTCTTCAGTATTTTTACGATGTTATTGATCCTTAGGGCATCATTTTTAATGCTTTATGACATTGCATACATTTTTTAATTATTTAGCACAAATTCTTCACGAAAGTTTTTATAAAAGTAAAACCTATAAGTAAGCATAAACAACACTGCTGTAATAATGGTACAGTTATGGCTGTAAAAACATACAGTTACAGGAAAACAGCATAGAAATTTATTGCACTTTTAATTTTTTTTTAAAAAATTACTAACTATTAAATCACCCCCTTGGCAATATCTTCAGGTATTCCATAAAGCCCTAAAACTGGATAAAACGCTGAAGCTGCAGGTTCAGCAAACGTCTCCAAGGGGGCAGTATTTGTCTGGCATATCACTTGCACAGTTGGTGGCTGAGGAGGTGCCAATACTGTGCCGGGTGGGTTGCGGTGTGGTTTACCCGTCGGTGGTATGTCTTGTTTAGTGCGACAGTTAACGCTAGTGTTGATTCCGTGCCGTCGTTTCATATGTTTGTTATAATTTGGCCAGTTCGTGAAGTGATGTTGACATTCGGCACATGAATAGGGTCTTTCACCTAAATTATAATGTTTGAAAATTATATATATTAAAAAATGGAAATTCTGTGTCGAATATATTTTATGCCAATAATATGTGCACAGATTAAGTACTGCCGACTAGATAGACCGTAGAGGGAACCTTTGTCTACGACGCATTTTAGTAAAAGCATCAGTCGATTCCGACCTCGAAATCACGTAAAATACAAAATCAATCACTTGTTTGCCCGTCGGCTCGAGGTAGTCTTTCTTCGTTCCCATCCAAAAGGACCTAAAATGACACATTTCGCGGCGGCTAAATATATTAAAAAGTCGGTGTCGTTAGTAAAGGAGTGGGTAAATCGTTTTAACGAGACGAAAAATGTCGACTTGCCAAAACGTGGCTCGGTAGGGAAAGTCACTCTGAAAGTAGAAAAAACCAATCGTGTCTTTGTTATCCAAAATTGCCGCTGCGTCAAGGAGTGGCAAAATTAAGAAAATCGGGTTTGAATGTACCCCATGAGACCATTTGACCGCATCCTCATGCTCATGATGTCAAATTCCGAAGCACGTTGAAGAAACCTTTGTTGGACGAAAATTACGTCGCGAAGAGGCTCGTTTGGGCCCACGATAAGATATTAGAGTGGCCTTTACAATCGCCGGACTCCAACCCTATTGAAAACGTTTGGTCCCTTGTAAAAAGAAAGCTCAGAGGACTTTCACTCAGTTATCTCGCGAGATTCGAAAAATTTAGAAATCATTGCCGCGCGAGTATGCAGAAAATCTCGCCGACAGCATGCCTCGTGATTGGACAACTTACTAAGGTAATGCACAATTGTTAGCACTCTAAAGAATAAATTGATGGTAAAAAATATCGAAACCCATTTTTTTCAAAAATACGAGCGGTCATGTTCATACTTGATAGACTGTATATGTTCATTCTTTTTTAAGAGCAATAAACATAAGAAAATTATCCTGTCAGCCACAATACTGTTTTGTTGTAGCGACTAATTATTATTTTTATTATTTTTTAATGTTCATTTGGTCATAGGATTTTATGTTAATTGTAAATTTTACCTGTATGTTGCCGTCTATGTGTCGTCAATACTCCTTTAAATCTAAAACGTTTCCCACAAAATTCACAAGTAAAAGGCAATGCACCAGTATGTATTCTGTGATGTTCTTTCAATGTTCCTCTTTCTCTAAATTGTCTTCCACAGATATCACATTGATGTGGTTTTAAACCAGAATGTATTGAACTATGTTTTCTAAGGCGAATCTAAAAAAAGGTGTACTTAGCGCAGTTAGTATCCTGTACTAATACTATAGTAAGCAGTGGGCTACTAGATGCAGCCGTGACTTTTTTGCAAACGAATAATCTACTTATGTAATCTGCAGTCCAGTCTTACGCTGTCCTAGAGCAGGCTGCCAAACAACAAAATCGTTTAGAAGCGGAAATGAATTCTTCGGATTTGAACGGCAAGTTACATTGCAATTTAAGCTTATGTGATATTTTGGAATTGGTGTTTATGTTCGTGCACGACATTTCGAATACACCATGTATGCTCTTCAATTGTGCCAGTCAATCGCAGAGGACATTTAATCGGCAGCAACGACGATCCTATACAAATTGATGAAGCGCTATTCGCGGGTCGCCGAAAATCTTACAAGGTGATCAACAACCTGAATCTGAAGATGGCGCTGCACCGGTGAAAAACAATCGAAAATATGGTAGACGAATAGATGGACCCTAGGTTTTTGGTTTGAAAACAAAACGAGAAGTACGATATTTTACTGTGGAAAGGAGAGATGAAAACACACTAATACCAATTATAGAAAGACAGATTTAATTACAATCTGTTATCCATTCAGACCAGTGGCCAGGGTATAGGAATCTTGGCAGGCGAGGCTTCGACCATCAAACCGTTAATCACCAGTAGAACTATATTGATCTGCTCACAGGAGCTCATACATAAGATACTGAACGGTTGTGGATAGATGACAAAATTTACACCTTAGAGAAAATGAGGGGAGTACCATTAAACCATCTTCAATCACATTTGGACCATTTATCTTGGAAGATTTTAAGGAGGAATGAAGACGACCAATTTGTCAGCTTTTTAAAGGATATTGCCTCTGTTTATAGATATTAATTGTAAATATTTCATTTGTTCGTCTTATCAATTATTATTCTACAGCAATGTAATAGCAGGGTAGATCTCAAATTTTTTTGTAGGCCGCACGCTGCAGCGGCACAAATAATTCTATTATTTTTTTACCATTTGACAGAGTTGTGATAGTAATTAAAAATTCAAAAACAGATAAATAATGTTCACCAAAAATACGTTTGTTGTTTTTATATTCTAAGTAACTGTCAAATATTTATGGAGGCGGATTCCTAACCTGTCATGTCCGTAAAAAGTCAAAATTCTGTAGTGGTAGATATTAAAGTTTGATTTTGCCAGTCAATGTCATTATTGCAAAACTATTATTTTATCAAAAAAAAGCTTTAAAACAACTCAAATTCAAAAAATATGGAAGATATTGCATGAAAAGGAGATTTTATTGTAGTCTAAGGCAAAAAATATCATAGAAAATATTTTGTGAAACCATTCAAAACCAAAATGCATAAATTTTAAGTATTTTTTATAAGTAAAAACTTAAGAGTTGGTTAGAAATCTGTTTCAAAGAGAGAACTATGTTATTACTGATGCCATATTAAAATTAAAAAATAAAATTTGGTATTTCTCAGTCCATGTCATCATGTTAAAATTATTTATTGAATCAGAAAACTGCTTTTAAACAATTTAAATTCAAATAAGATGGAAGATATTGCCACAAAAGGGGATGCCACTGTAAATCTAAAAGAAAAATAGAATATAAATAGTATTTTATGAAGCCATTTAAAACCAGAATTCATCATAAATTTAAAGTAAATGTTTTCTGTAAGTAAAAACTTAAGAGTTTGCTAGAAATCTGCTTCAAAGTGAAAACAGAAATGAATCATAGTATTACTAGTACATTTTTAACGCCGTGTTTGTTGATTATTTTATTCATACTCGTTCTATTATTTTGCCTGACACCAACTTTTAGTTAACCTCTAAATTTAAAAAAGATTTTTACCAAAATTGAAAATTTAAAAACAATGTTGCCAATATTAGAAAAATTTGGCACAGAATTTAAAAAAAAATGAGCTATACTTACCAAAGACTTAAATGATTTCTCACACACAAAACAACTAAAAGGTCTAGCATTATCATGGGTCAACAAATGATTATCTAGATTTCCCTTTTGAACAAAACTTTTCCCACATTGGTCACAAGTATATTCTTTAACACCTAAATGTATTCTTTTGTGGGCCATAAGATTAGGTTTGGTGCCTAAAATGGAACACTCCATTATTTAGTTAATTCTTGACTTAGTGTTTATTTGAAACTGGCAAATAAAATACGTACTTTTAAGGAAGAGATATTACTTTTTTGTTTACAACTGATGTATAGTAACTAACATAAAATGCATTTTTCTGTATTACAGTCTGTTAAGTCAGAATGTGTCAGAGATAATTCATTTTTAGTTGATGCGATTCTAGCGATTCAACAAAACCGGGGAGGGAACCTTTGTATACGACGCATTTTAGTAAAAGTATCAGTCGATTTCGAACTTTACGTCGAAATCACATAAAATTCAAAATGAGTCACTTGTTTCTTTGTTCCCATCCAAAGGGGCCTAAAATGACATGTTCTGCGGCTGCTAAATATATTAAAAAGTCGGTTCGTTTGTGAAGAAGTGAATAAATTGTTTCAATGAGACGAAAAATTTCGACAACCTGCCAAAACGTAGTTCGGTAGGCAAAGTCACTCCGAAAGTCGAAAAAACGATTCGTGTCTTTGTTTTCACGGAACCCGAAATTGACGCTGCGTCAAGGAGCTGCAAAATTAAGAAAATCGAGTTTGAATGTGTCCCATCCGACAACATCCTCGTGCTCATGATGGTAAACTCCGAAGCAAGTTGGCGAAACCTTTGCTGGGCGAAAATCACGTCGCGAAGCGGCTCGCTTGAGTCCACGATAAGATACTAGAGTGGCCATCACACTCGCTAGACGGCAACCCTATTGAAAAAGTTTGGACCCGCGTAAGGAAAAAGCTCAGATTAAAGACTCTGAGGACTTTGGCTCAGTTGTCTCGTGAAATTGGAAAAAATTGCAGAGAATGCAGAAAATCTCGTCGACAGCATGTCTCAAACATGCCAAACGATTATTGACACAGGAGGCGATTCGACAACTTACTAAGGTAATTGCGCCGTTGTTAGTACACCAAAGAATACATTAATGGCAAAAAATGTTCTCAGAACACATTTTTTCAAGAATAAGAGCAGTCACATTCTTACTTGACAGACTGTACTTGCAAATAGTACAGAGGAAGGCTGTTGCCATTTGTATGAACTTTGATTGCAAAATTTGCTTTAAAATTTTCTAAATGTTCATACATTGGGATCATGTGTTTTGTCAGTTTGAAATCTTATTGTAAGTCAGGAATTGGGCTGCTTATAGCACTAAAATTTCAGGTAATATTTATGAGCTACTTTTCTATAATTTTCTATGGAGACTGGTGAAAAAGAACATTTATAATCAATAATACCTACCAAACTTTTTAGGACATTGATCACATGGATAACAGTTTTTGAGATCGCTTGGCAAATGAGATCTAGTGTGTATCATGAGGAGTGATTGTAATCTGTATCTTTTGCCACAGGTGTTGCACTGGTAGGGGTCTTCCTCATAGTGTGTGGTTTGATGAACAGCTACTTCTTTTGTTGTAGCATACCATTTATAGCAGATATCACACGAGTATTTTAAAAATGGTCTATGATATTTTACATGACTGGCAAAACTGACATATTTGGAGTATACCTAAAATTATTAACCATATTAATGAGAACCTTAAATATTGTCAAAAAAAAAAAAATTGTTACTTTTGTAAAATTTTCTATTTAAAAAACCGGCCAAGTGCAAGTCGAACTTGCGCAATTAGTGTTCTGTACGGTGATTGCTTTTAAAATAAAATAAAATCCTTACCTAGGCTTAGTTAATTAGGTCATTAACATATACATACATATATATATATATATATATATATATATATATATATATATATATATATATATATATATATATATACACATATATATATATACAGTAATACCCCGCTTTACGCGAGGGATACGTTCCGAAAAAAATCGCGTTAACTGAAATTCGCGTATATCGAGGTTTATGATTAAACATAGTCAAAATTTAATACAAAAAAATACAAATCATTTTAATCAATCACTTTAATTCTAAGAACACTTTATGCAATACATACTCTTATTTTTTACGGAAAAATACATCTATTGTCTTTTGGGTAACGTTTTGTTTACGTTCTTGTAAAATACGTTCATAACACCCAACACTGTTTTTAATTGTTTGACACACGGTCAAGACACGGTCATCATTATTGTCTATACTCTGCAATATGTCCAAACCTGAATAAATTTTTGAAAGTGCATTTTGTATTTCCCCTGAAGATAAAACTTTCTCTTCTACTTGTTCTTCCTCATCGTAGATAGGATTATTCTGTAACTCGATCAGATCTTCATTGCTAATAGGATCGTCGTGCGTTGCTACAAGTTCTACGAGATCTTCTACCGTGACATCTTCAAGTTCAGACCCCTCAATCATTGCAGCAATGTCTTCAAGCACTTGTCTCTGCATCTGGACAATTCTTCTAGGTGCTTCCACTACATCTGTCCAAAGATTACGCCACACCCCATTCATACAACTCATTTTAACTTCCTTCCAAGCCTCTTCTATGTTGTGAATAGACTTCATAATGTTGTATGACTTCCACCACTCTCGCATAGACTGTCTTCCTTCCCCGTCAGTTTCATGAATTAGTTGGCTAAAAGTGCGGCGATGGTAATAAGCTTTGAAGTTTGCTATTGCTCCCTGGTCCATAGGTTGTAATATTGACGTAGTGTTTGGTGGAAGGAACTTTACGTACACTTTTAAGTCTCTGGGCGTATCAAGTGAGGTTGGATGTCCTGGGGCATTGTCTAAGAGTAATATAACTTTAGGTTCAAGCCCATTTCTGTCACAGTATGATTTGACTGATGGGCAAAAACTATTAGAATACCATTCTTGAAAAATTTCCCGTGTAACCCACGCCTTTCTGTTTGATCGCCACACAACTGGTAGACTTGTCTTGTCTGTGCCTCGCATTGCACGGGGTGTTTCTGAATGGTACACTAGTAAAGGTTTCAGTTTGAAATCACCAGTGGCATTACCACCCAGCAGAAGTGTTAGTCGATCTTTCGCAGCTTTGAAACCACTGGCTTGACGTTCTTCCTTAGAAATGAATGTTCGAGATGGCATTTTTTTTTCCAGTAAAGTGCGGTCTCATCAACATTGAAGATGAGACAAGCAGGAATTTTCTCTCGTCTAACGAAGTCTTGAAACTTGTCTGGAAACTCAGCTGCAGCTTGAATGTCCGCGCTGGCCGCCTCGCCTGTTATGTGGATATTGTGAAGATTAGAACGCTGCTTGAACCGATGGAACCAGCCTCTGCTGGCAGCAAAAGTCGGAGTGGCACTCCCTTCTCCTTCTTTTGTTTTCAGCATCTCATACAAAGATTTTGCTTTTGTGCATATGAGATCTTGACTTAGTGGTGTGTTCTTCTTATTCAAATCTTCGATCCAGACTGACAGTAATTTCTCCATTCTTTCTAAGATAGATGATCTCGAACGAGAAAGTTTTGTTGCACTTATAGGTGTTGAACCTTCGCTGGAGATTTTAATTTTTTCCCGATTTTTATAAATCGTTCTCACAGTCGATTCTGAGAGTCCAAAATCTCTCCCAACAATTGTTGCTTTGCCTCCATTTTCCATTCTTCTTAACACTTTCATCTTCAATTCCAAAGTGACGCTTTTACGCTCTTTTTTCTTTACAGGCGGCATTTTTAACGTAGGGTTAAATTATGTATGTATGTATCTCCAATAAATATTAAAACAAAACTGCCAGCCGACCGAACTAACATTACGGAACAAATGAACACACGAAACGAACGAGGAAATCCCCATAGAACAAAGTCGAAGGACAGGGAATTCCCAATTCTTCAAAGAGAATATTCAGAGAAAGCGGGGATCCCCCCGCGACCATAGAGAAGTTAATGACTACATGAGCGCGAAATTTGAAATTCGCGTTATAGTGAAACCGCGCGTAACGGGGGTCGCGCTAAGCGGGGTATTACTGTATATATATATATATATATATATATATATATATATATATATATATATATATATATATATGTATATATATATATATATATATATATATATATATATATATATATATATATATATATATATATATATATATATATATATATTATATATATATTATATATATATATATATATATATATATATATATATATATATATATATATATATATATATATATATATATATATCTTAAGATCCAATATGTATTTTTACGTTTTTTCTTAGTCAATTATGTATAATAGTTATAGCATCTTAGCTCCTTAATAGCCAATAAATCAATTTAGCCCAATCTAGAATCAAGCAATAAAAGTGTAAAACAGATATTTGCTACCTAAATATTTAATTTTAAACAAATAAAATCATTTGGCTCGGTACCTATTCATTTGCCACCAGTGTGTGTACTGGGCAGTATATTAAAAAGTCTTCACCATATTCTTAAGCCACATAGTTTTTTTATACCAGATAAATTATCAAACTTTACACACTTGTCATAATTTTTGCTCAATCTACACTCTATGGAGAATATTCCAGAATTTTTTCAAAATTTTTGATCAGTACTTTTCAAGATATGGGACAGCGATTTTTAGCAATTGTGTGCGCAAGTGTTATATTATATATATTTTTAAACTTGTGTTTTGCCAAGCTTTCATTTGACACCCCACTCAATGACCTGGTAAAAATATTTTTCACTTCTGATTTCACTCCTCAAAACCCCTTAAGACAAAATTTAAGTTTCAAAACTACACGGCTCTGATTCGGCGATCAATTCACAGACAGACGGACACCGAAGTGTTCCCATAAGTATTCCATACGGAATACTAAAAAAAAGGCCTTTCTTAGAATATAATTCAACCAAACCATTTGGTTTATGATATTACTTACTAGTATGACCAAAATATTTCAAAAGAATATTACCTTACCTTGGGACAGTCTATACATGGATATCTAACAGAAATAATATTATGTACAGTTGCAAAGTGATCCCGTAAATCATCAGCCCCTCGAAATATGCTGTTGCATTCAGAACATGTCCACTGATATGAGTCCCATCCAGAAATTCCAGGTTTTGGAACAATACTGCCATCTGGATTAATATATTCAATTTCTTTAAAGTTATCCTGTTCTGAACTCTTTGTTTTTCTAGTACTTTTTGAAGTTTTTTTAATCTGTAAATAATTATTATACCACATAGACAGGGACAAACAATATGTAAAAGAAAATACCTATAAGTAAGGGTATACCTATAAAAATATGCTGTACTAGACATAAAGTTCTTTGTTTCAGATCAATTTCAAAACACTTATAGCAAATTTATGAAAAATTACTAAATTCTATAAAATTTTACAGGAGAATAGATATAAAATTCTATATCTGCATTGTGTAACAAATAATGAAAAGAGAATAAGACGGGAAATATAAGTAATAATACTTGTAGCATCACAAGCGGCAAAAAAACTTCATCAAAAATGTACCCTAGCTTAAGAAAAAATGATTTTATTATTCCTATCTTGATATACTTTGAAAACTGACCAGGTTAAATTATGGTGTTTCTTGTGTTTTTTTTAAGCACATAGAGTTCTTTGTTTCAGATCAATTTCAAAACACTTATAACAAATTTACAAAAAAAATAATTCTATAAAATTTTACAGGAGAATAGGTGTAAAATTTTATATCTGCATTGTGTAACAAATAATGAAAAGAGAATAAAGAGGAAATATAAGTAATAATACTTGTAGCATCACAAGCAGCAAAAAAACTTCATCAAAAATGTACTCTAACATAAGAAAAAATGATTTTAATATTCCTAGTCTTGATATACTGTAAAAAAACTGATCAGGTTAAATTATGGTGTTTCTTGGGTTTTTTTTTTTAAGCAAAAAATTCTTGGCAATCATTTTCTTAGAAAAAATTACCAATTTATATTCAAATTATTTTATGATTTGAAAATGAAACTGACATTTTTTTTTGCGAGAGACCTTAAACTTTGGAATTTTGAAATCTTTGATATAATGACACAACAGTTATTATTAAGGTCTATTTTTGTACTTAACATGTGTTTTGCTAATCATTTTAACACCATCAGAAGTGATGACTTGTCTTAGCACAAAAATAAAGGGTTTATAGCTCAGAAGCCATGACAAATAATTATAAACCATTTAGTACCGTCTTGTAAAATGGGCCCCTAGAATCATGAAAATTGGTGTAATTTCTGTGAATATATTACTATTATTAAAACCCAAATGTCAGTTTTTGATGTTTTCTAGGGCATAAATACAAAATTCACTCCTGTCACATTATAATTATAAATATTGAAAAATGTCTAAAATTGGCACATTAGCTTGGTCTGTTTTCACACACTATACCATTGTAACTTATGTAATATACATTTTAATGATGATAAATAATATTGACAGGAATGTTCTTATCGTTAATGTTCCTGTAAAGAGAACACATTTATAAAATTTGCATTAAGCTATTTGGTACCTTTTTAGCAACTTTAGTCACTTTCTTTGTCTGAGGCTTAGATAGTTCAATATTATTACTTTGACACTCATTTTGTTTATCAAGCATCTTACCACTATCATGGACTAAAGTATTATTTAAAATATCATAGGATTTATTATCTGCATTAAGTTCCGTTTCAAATTCGGTTTTATACACAGAATCTTCTACAATTTCATTATCTGCAACATTAGCTGCTAGGACTTCTTGAGCAGTCAGTATTTCTCTAAGTGACAATTGAGCTTGATCAATTCTTTCTTTGAATTGCCATGTTCTCTCGGCAAGTTGATAACATTCCTGACAAACTGTTGTTGGTAATTTGTCTTCTAAGCTTATTTGTAACTGAAACAAGTAGTCGAGCATAGATAAAAACCTTGTATCTCCTAAAATTTGTATTAAGTGGGTATACGCTTCTGCACATAAACGGCAACGAATTTCCATGGTAAATTTTACTATTAACTGTTCCAACGATGTGAAAACAATATTTGTGTCTAATTTCTTAATTTTTCTGTAATAATTTCCATTTTATATTATTGTGCATTCTTTCGCTGAAAAATGTAAACAATCAACAATATCCTGTCAAAGAACATGTTTATGTCAGGTGTCTAGGCGCTTTTTGGTGTTACGATTTCTTCAGCAAAACCCTTGCAAAGCGATTGTTTGATCTTGTAATGTAGAAAAGTAGCTTGTTAGATGTAATGGCAACATTGTATAAGGTTAGCCAACTCTATATAAGTTAGGTTCTAAACCTCTTAAAATATTCTCAATATTAATTTGGTTAAACTGTTTTTCCGAAGTTACCAACAAACCTCTAATTTTATGTGTGCAATATTCCCAACTCCCTAAACAGAAAAGTCAAATTATCTTATCAAAAGGTCATTACCGACAACGTCAAATCAACCTGTTGTTTTGATGTCGTGGAACCGTAAAATAAAACGTAACCTAATATTGTTTGCGGACGTACAATTAAACATTTAATTAATTTTAGTTATTTTTTGTTGCCTACTTTCTGCAATACCTTCAATTTTTGAGTAAGTAAATTAACATTTATCAATTTCTCATATTATGCGGCTAAACTTTCTCTTTTCCCTCCCTTATGGTAACTCTGTTAATATGAAGCAAAGTCCAATCGAAACTAATTTCTGCAAATTTTTTCATTTAAGTCCGCAGTCTACTGTAGTCTATTAGAGGTAAAAATTTACAAAATGATTTTTAATAAAGTTATTTTTCTAAGAATATTTGTACAAGTTTATTTTTTTGTGACTTGCTTTTCTTAGCTAACTTATTTATATTAATTTATTTTAGTGTTTCTGAATTGCAAGGTTTGAGAATAGTGTAGAGATTGATATAAATTTTTTTTAAAGAAGCCGCTATAAAGAATTGATGTCCCTTCTCATAGAGATGGTACATACTATTACTTCCTTTTGAAATGATATTTTTTTATCATAAAAATGGATATATTTTTAAGAGTACTTTACTGTTATTTACTTAAACCAAATGTCAGGTTTTTATGATCCCTATGAATGAAGAAGATACAGGTCATGGTTTGTTATTACTCCCAGCTTAAACATGCCAAATTAGAAATTTTTCAAACCACTCCTGTGTGTTGTTATTAAGAGGAATAGAGAATTGATATTTTTGTTTTTCTAAAAGTAAGGCGCTTTTAAAAATTACATTAATTGTTAAGGTTACAGAGCCTCAAAGAGATTTCAGTTTTTTTTTTTTTGTATAGAAGAAAAACTGGATTGTCTTTAACCTTTACCTTGATTTTCAGGATGCAGAGAAACTCTAGAAAAGTTTCAGTATTCTGATAAGCTCAAAAATAAACATCCTAAAATTTGTATACCTATTGGTAACAATTTCATAGTACTTTTCAATTTCATTTCGGTTTCCAGTTTAAACAATTATAAGTATTTTTTGGATTAACATAATAAATTCATAGATAAGATTAGGAGTATCACAAACGTCGTGGCATTTTATTGCAACCAAAATTTTGTTATTGATTAGACATCTACCTTCTTATAGTTTTAAAACTAAATAGTTTAGACAATTTATAATATAAAAAGAAATCAAAAGTAAGCAATATACTTGAAATTTTACACAACTTTATTATGTCAGAATACTAAATAATGTTTTTAGTTAATATTTTCCTTTTCTTTTTTATTTTGTGATTTGGATATTTTAAAAGAATACAATTTTAAAGTACACTTTCTTTACATATTTTGTAGACACCTTAGACCCAGTTAGTAAATTGATAAAGTAATTATTGACTTTGTTTTATTGTTAAATTAAATATTGATTCTTTATTTCCTTAACCACATGTAACTGTTAATAGAATAATTATCCACTGGAGTCCAAAAACCCTATCCGCACAAGCTGCTCTACCCCATGCTATAATTCCATAGATCATCACAGAGTGAAATAGAGCATAGTATGCAGACAGCAGAACCCCCCAGACACTGACCCCCGGAGCAGAAAGGCCATTCCATGCAATCTCTCACAGATGACCCCGACATGGGCAGTCCACCGAAGGTGCGGAAGATTTATGCCCAAGAACTTGACAGCCCCCGATCCCCACCTCCCAAATCTCTGAGACCGAAAACCATCCTCTGGGTCTTGTCCCCATTAAGTACAAGTCTGTTAGCCCGGAACCATTGTTCAGCCCTCAACTGTGCCCCCAACACATCCCGCCCCAGATCAAAAAGTTGAGTGCCATGAAGGGAGATGGTGGTGTCATGAGCAAAGTGGGTATATATTGACATGTTGTCATATAATGGTAGATCATTTACATATATTAAGAAGAGTAAGGGATCAAGAATCGATGCTTATGGCACACCTGTTTTCACCTCTCTCTCTCTGATGATGCCGCCCCTCCAACTTTCACTTTCTGGCGGCGGTTTTCTAGATACGACCTAAGTAACTGTATCCTAGGATCACAGAAATTGTAAAATTTTAACTTTTAAAGCAACAACATATGGCAGACACAGTCAAAGGCCTTGCTCAAATCCAAGAATACCTAAGCATTGTACTCTCCCGCCTCAAAAGCATCCATTATATTTGAGAGCATGTCCAGAATAGCAAGAACAATACTCCTGCCCGATCGAAATCCAAACTGTCGCTCCGAAAAAAGACCATGCCTTTCAAAGTAGTCAGCCATCCTCTCAGCCATGCATTTTTCAACTATCTTTGATAGGATCGGCAACAATGATATAGGTCGATAGTTCGAGGCATCCCCCCAATCACCCTTTTTAAAAATGGGAACAACTATTGCATTCTTTAGAACATTAGGAAATAAATTTTCTCTAAAGCAGTGTTTTATTAACTTAGTCAGTGGGGATATTATTAGGTTTTTTACAGATTTTAAAAGTTGGACAAACAATATATATATATATATATATATATATATATATATATATATATATATATATATATATATATATATATATATATATATATATATATATATATAATATCAGTACTGTTCCTGTTTTTAAGTGAGTCTATACAATCTCTGATCTCAATTTGTGTAACTTCCTTGAAATCAAAGACTGCATCAGGCAAAGAGATCTTTCTAAGATTTTCCAATGGTAAATATCACTTTCCGGCAATTTTTTAAAGTATCTCAATTGAAATGTTACTAAAAAAGTGATTAAACTGATCAGCTGATAATGAATTTTTTTTATTTTGAGCTGGTTTTCCCCTGTTACTCTTAATTATGTCCCACATACACTTGGTTGGGTTTTTTTATGATTGGATCATTTTATCATTAAATTTGCATTTAGAGGCAACAATTTCCTGTTTATAATGTTTCTGATATTCTTTAAATAGTTGTTTGTTACCTGGTGTATTATACTGCCTACACATATCACCCAGAAAATGAACTGTGTCCCTCATTTGTCTCACACCCTCACTGAACCAACGCACACACCCAGGATCAGAACTATGAGTTCTGTACTTCTTTCCAGGAGAAGATTGCAGGTAGGCCCCAGTCAGTATACCTTGAAAAACAGTAAACTTCTCTACAGAGGTATTAATTTCATCAACAAAATGCCACTCACTAGACTCAACCCTGTTATAAAATTCATTAAGACCCCTTTGTGTAATAGGTCTAAAAACTGATTCTTTCATATTGGCATTATGCTTTAGGTTATTAGCATTTTCTAAGTCAAAGCACACAAGCTGTCCCAAATGATCAGATACATTAAGATCCAGATTTTTTATTTCAGATACTTCAAAATTTACACAAACATTGTCCAAACAGTTTTTTACCCCTTGTTTCTTGATTAAATAATTTCTTTAAGCCATAGCTCTCTAAAAAATCTTCCATTGTACAAGCCTCTTTTTGATTAGTCCCAAATAATACATTGAAGTCCCCTGTCAAGTATATGAGTATATTACTGATTACATTGAATACATATTATTTCATAGCCCTTAATCCCGGTTAAATTTACAACTTTTCACGAAAATATCTTCACCATATTGTCCAGTCAAACAGTTTTTTTTATACCAAATAAATTATCCTACGTAATGCACTTGTGATAATTTGCACTCAATCTACATCTTATAGAGAATATTCCAGAATTTTTTCGAAGTGGTTTGATCAGTACTCTTAAAGTGACGGGGAGCAGGGATTTTTGGCCATTTTTTTAATGAGTGCGCGAGTATTAAATCATACGTATTTTTGAACGCGTTTTCAAAAGCTTTCGTTTGATACCCCGCTCGATCGCCTTGTAAAAAAAATTTTTTTTCACTTCCAATTTCAGTTCCTTCAAGTCAAAATTTAACTTTCAAAACTACACAGCTCTGTTGGGCCATCAGTTCCTATATTTGTGCCAATTTCAACTTTATATGCCAAATAGTGTCAAAGAAAATCAGGTGTGACAGACACCAAAGTGATCTCATAACTTTATGGAACACTCAAAATTATGTACCTCTGCAGTTGAGACACGACAATTTCATTGAGGAATCCTTGTCAATTGGCAAACTAAATAGGAAATTTAAAAGACGAACTGTTGTTCAGATTTTTACTATATTTTATTTTATCAAAATGAAATAAATAAAATAATAACTTAAATTAGCCGTGACATGTTTCAGTACACAGTACCTTTCTCAAACGGTAGTTAAACTTCTTTACTTAAACTAAATAAGTTATGGAATTTCAGAGCTAGATAGAGTTTGAAAGCTGTTTTGGTGCTTGAAGTTATTATTGCGCTAGAAAGTACTGTGCTTAAGGCTCTTTTTTAAAAGTGTAGCTAGAGCTTAGTAATTCAAATACTTTGCCCATGTGCTTGCCAAGATAACTTTAAAAAAAAAACTTCGAGGTCTTTAGAGAGTATTACAAGTATTCTGTGGGTTTACGAGGAAACTAAAGCATTTTTTCCAATTAAGACTCAGTCAAACTTTTTGTGAGCTCAACCTCAAATTTTTTGAAAGAGTTGCAAATCTTTTAAAAAGGCTTGATGCTTTTATTCTAATTATCAATGTTCAAGTAGTCGACTTAGTGCTTGGAACCCTCTTTGAGAAATTCAGGTATTTTACATAGCTTTAAGCACTTCAAGAATTTTTTGCAGGCTTTTAAGCCCTTTTAAAAGGGTTGAAAGCCTTTAAAAAAACTAAGGTAATTGAGGTTTTACTATAAATATCAAAGGACTTTAGGTAAGAGCTTAGGACTTGGTATATTAAGCCCTTTTACTAATGACAAACTCTGTTTAACATTTGATGTATTCACCATTTCTATTTATTATTTTTCTTAGTAGTCAATTCCTCAAATATAGATTAGAATGAACTGGCAATTGTACAGAACCCATGCTGTTATGGGCAGATGTTACACTGATTTGACAACACACTTAATCTCAGTTACAGGTTAATACCTTTTTGTTTTAGTCGAAATGCCCAAACAGCTAAGGAATGGAAAACCAAAATTAAATGCAAAAGAAAAAGAGAAACTAAAGAAGGAATACCAGGAGTCTCAAAAACAAATTTACACAATTGCATTGCCCGCAATTGGAGTGGTTTTCCTTTTTATTGTTGCTTACATATATATGAAGACAAGACCGAGAACTTATGAAGTTTGAGACATATATATATCCATAAATAATACGACATAATTATTCCTAAATGTTTTTATTTTGTACAAAATAAATAAATAGTTTTTTAAAAACCATCTTTTGATTAATTTTTCCTTTTTTTATGAAGCAGAATTATGTAGTCATAAATACATAAAAAAGTTTTTAAGTCTTACAAAACATATACACAAAATACATATTTATAGTAGCTAAGTAGTCATTAAAATTCGTAAACCTTTAGCAATTCCTGTAGCATTTTTTTTGGACCCCCAGGGATATGAAACCATAACCTAATCAGTAAACTGAGAAAAATAATGACGGCTGAAACAAAAGCAAAAACTAGAAAAGTTCTCATTGATTAAAACTTCTAACCTAAAAGTTATTTTTCTCAATTTATTGATACTAGCGTAGAATATGGAACAAAAGGTTGAAAACATCTTATAATTTTTCAAATATGTATTTGCCTTTTTCTGTCACTTTCTTAGTACGAACAAGTTTTATGAAACATTGTACACACAGAGTGGCGCATTAATGTGATATATTCAACTTTATAAAAAACAGTTTTTAGCAAATTTATCTTATGCTGATGACACAGTTGTGGTGTTTACAGGGCAAACATGGTTGACTGTTCATGATTCTGACATTGAGGGCATGGGTAAAATTAAAAACCGATTGGAAACATTCAAACTAACCTTAAATATTTCAAAAACAAAATATATAGCATGTTCCATCACTTCTGCTAAACGACCAAACATTCAAAGCATTTATGTCACTTGAGGGTAATATTGTGAAAGTGGACTCTATAAAACATTCCGAGGTAATTATAGAGAGTAACCTTAGGTGGAATCGTCATGTTTTCAGACATATGAGGAACATATTCATAGGTTCTATATCCTGACAGAGATTCTAAGTAGGAAGCTTCTAATCAGTGTATATGGGGCTCTTGTGGAGTCTCTATTGAAGTAAGGTATGGTTGTGTGGGGTGGTATTTACCAGAATTCCATATATCCTTTGAAGGTGGTACACAACTGCCTTGTCAAGATATTTCAAAAAAATCAACGTTTTCCCACCAACCTCTTATACTCTGACGATGTTTTGGATGTGCGTACTTTGTACTGTCTCACAACATGCTCCTGTATTCATAAAGCTAACAAAACAATTTGTGAATCATGCTCATGGTGCCAGATGTATGGTCGGTAGACACAAATGCCTATAAATAGGACATCAAAGAAACTTAATTTTTTTTTATTTGGCTCCCAGGATGAACAAACTGCTCCCTCTTGAAACTAGGCTCTTAACAAGACTGTATACGTTTAACAGAGCATGTAGGATATTCATTTGTAAAAATATTATATATATATATATATATATATATATATATATATATATATATATATATTATTTATTGTAGGTACTCTTTAATTATTGTATTTTTACATAAATCAAACAATTTTTAGGTTTTATATAATTTTTTTTTAGATTATATCTAGCACATACAGGTCTTCACTCACCTAAGTGCAGTACAAAATTCTGACATTCAATTACTCTAGTATGTTGTAAATTAATTTTGTAAACAATTATGATATGTGTATGAGCTTCTAGAAGCTGAAAAAATGCTAGTTTTGGGTACGAAGGATGGCTCAAAAAAATGCAGAGAGCTAAACAAATTGCAAATTCTATCATTTTTGAGTTCTACTCAAAAATATACTAATATAAAATAGAGTGTGTGTATATTTAACAGTTTCTGAGCTATCGTTTGACCAAGACAAAATATATGTTTATCACACTTTTTGATTCACCCTGAGAATAAAAAAATATTTCTGATTCTCTTGAAACCCATAACTCTATCTTTCCCAAAAATCGAGATATCTTTATATGTACACTGAACAGTTAATCCTTCATGTGTCTTTATATTTAGTTAATTTATTTTAAACTTATTTGGTAATAAATAAATAAAAGAGAGAACTAATGCTACAGCAGCATATTTCCAAACTTTTCTATTACTATTTTTTTTAACATATTTTTCTCCTTCCCCTATTATCTTCTAGATTATGACAACATACCCATCTTAAAATAAAAAACGCAACGTAAACTAATTTATCATCAATCATTATGCGGACAACTTGATTATTTTGAAAGTACCACATTTTTTAAGTAATTTACCAATTTTACATTATTTTAGAAGTATTTATTTTTATAATATGGGCATTAGTAATGATGGGAGGCTACAATTTTACAACTTTGTAAACAAAAGAGAGCAAGGAAGATGTTTACGGCAACCATAATTTGACGTGATCGATTATCTGTCAAACCTACCAAAATCTAGTTGCCATAAACATCTTCCCTGTGCTCTTTTGTTTACAATGTTGTCAAATGGTGTTTTTCTTAATAGCAGACCCTCATAGATCTCAAAGATAATTTCCTCAATCTAGTCATCATGATATTACTGATTGCACCGAATATGTATTGATATTTCGTAGCTCTTAGTCCCGGTTGAATTCTTATTTTTTCCAAACTTTCACCATTCTGTCGTGTCACATATTTTTTTTATACCAGAAAAATTATCAGACGTAATGCACTCGTGATAATTTTCGCTCAATCTACAATTTATTTCAACTATATTCCAGGATTATTTAAAAATAATACAAAGAAAAGGGTGTGCGAATATTACATCATATATACTTTTGTACTCGTGTTTTACAAGTTCTCATTTAATGACACCCCACTCAATGACCTGGCAACAATTTTTTTCATTTCCGATTTCACTCCCCAAAACAGTAAGTAAAAAAATTTAACTTCTAAAACTACACGGCTCTGATTGGGCCATTCATTCCTATATTTATGCCAAATTTCAACTTTCTATGTCAAATAGTTTTGGAGAAAATCGGGTGTGACAGACGGACAGACAGACACCGAAGTGATCCCATAAGTATTTTCCTGAAAAATGGAGAACATCTCTGTAATAACAATCAAGCTAACAACTTACAGCAGCACAAAAGTTGCTTTATGATATGCTGAATAAGTCATCATAAAATGTGCAAATAGATTTTATTTTTATTATTCTGTAGCGTAATTTCTGAAACTATGATCGTTTTTCGTATGTAAGCTTCATGTCTGTTTAATAAGGTTGATCTGCAAAATTTTATTATAAAACAAGTGGATTTTTTTTTACAAAACCAGTTAACTTTCTACTAAAGTTTCAGGTATTTATTCCAATATGCCCTAAAAATAAAATGGCGAACTTTACCCTTTACTACCTTAGTTAGGTTCTGCATAATTTAATTTCTACTTAGCTACATACATCTCTTGTTAGTAGTCTTTTATCACTTTTTATAACAATCATCACACACTACGTCCATTTATCAGACCCTTGTAGAATTTTATAACACACATCTATTTATCCCTATATTTACAAAAATATACAAATATCACAGTAAG
Organism: Pachyrhynchus sulphureomaculatus; assembly: GCA_019049505.1. Lineage (NCBI taxonomy): Eukaryota > Metazoa > Arthropoda > Insecta > Coleoptera > Curculionidae > Pachyrhynchus > Pachyrhynchus sulphureomaculatus. The sequence continues at coordinate 54,561,422 of CM032447.1, forward strand.
TCTTTAATGGCACCACCAAACCACACCATCACCATTGGCAAAAGGTACTGGACCAGTGCCCTGGCAAGTGACATTGAGTTCGTGTTTGCACTTGAAGTCCTTACAACTTCTGGAGTTGATGTACTACTTATTGGAGGAGCTGTAGGATATTCATTATCATTTACCCTAAATATAGGATCTTTCTCGTCCTCACGTTCGTCTTGTTTTTCTTCTACTTCCATTCCGTCTCCTGAGCCAGAACCACTTCCATCAAAACTTTCTTCTGTATCATCTATGATTTCAACTTCCATTCCTTGATAAGCTTTCCTTAATTTTTCTGTCAAACCGTTCAAAACATAAATTTGTTCTGTAATAAGTGGGACATCTGTAGGACTAAATTTAGGTTTTGCTTTTTCATATGCTCCTATCGTAGTTCCGTTCCAACAGTTGCCTTCGTCACTTGGACCAGCTGATACGGTATCATTATTACAATATTGATATGGTAGTTGTATCCAAAATTGTTTTGTGTCTTTAACTTTCTAAAAATGAAAAAAAAATTTAGAAATATTTAAAAATTTGAAATTTTCTGTAATTTTAAGTGTCTAAAACATGAGCAGGTATGCGAAGGTTTTTGTTTAAGTTACCTATCTAGCCGTGAAAGTTACGTCATATAAATTACTGTCGCTGTATTGAGTACTTGACGAAATTTCATACGGAGCTCGTAGAGTTCTGCAGTTATTACGATTTTTTTTCTTCCGAAAAATGAGTGAAAGTAATTTAGAGCAAACAACGTGCAGTGATAACGTTTCTCACAAGGACGGAAACAGACCATGAAAGAATATCTCAGGTGTACGGCAAAGAAAATCCATCTTATTTTTAACTAAAATATTAGTTTAAACAGTTTCAGTGGGGTCGGGACTCAATTCAGGATAACCTCAGATCTCGAAGGCCGGTTGAGACAAACACTGAGGAAACGATTAGGCTTGTTAAGCATCTGCCATTGTTAGATCGGCAAGTGAAGACTCCAGTGCTTTGTAAAGAAACTAGAGTATCCAAACTGCAGCTTTCAAGATTGTTCACAAAGATTTGGGGATGAAAAAAGTTTCTACAGGATGGATCTTTAAACTCCTTATACCAGAGCAAAAACTGGCGAGGAAAAAAAAATCTGTATCACATTACCGCTTTAGAAAACGATGATTTTTCGCGAATTGTCACAGGTGACGATACTTGTGTGTTCTATTGGGTTTATCACCAAGCAAGAGTTGCAATGGGTTGATAAGCACTCTCCACCTCCAAAGAAGGTGAAAACTCAGTCGTCTTTTAGAAAGTTGTTGACGATCGTTTTTTTTGTCTTCCAAGGAATTTTTCTTATTGAATAAATGAATAATAAAAACGGGTCAAGTGCAAGTTGGACTTGCGCAATTAGTGTTCCGTATCGTGATTACCCTTAACATAAAAATTAGCTACCTAATAGCTAATAAATGAGTCTAGCTCAATCTAGAATATGGTAGTAAAAGTTTAAAACAAATATTTACGTCCGAAATATGGGTTTAATTATAAACAAACAAAATTAAATTATGTTGTCTTCAGTACCTATCTGTTGGTCACCAGTCATTATGATATTACCGATTGCACCGTATACGTATTGATATTTAGTAGCTCTTACTCTCGATTGAATTCCCATTTTTTCCAAACCTTCACCATTCTGTCGTGCCACATATTTTCTTATACCAAAAAAATTATCAGACGTAATGCACTCGTAATAATTTTCGCTCAATCTACAATTTATTTAGACTATTCCAGAATTTTTTCAAAATTTTTGGATATTTTTTAAAAATAATACAAATAAAAGGGGATGCAAGTATTACATCATATATATTTTTAGACTCGTGTTTTCACAAACTTTCATTTGACACCCTACTCGATGACCTGGCAAAATTTTTTTCATTTTTCGATTTCACTCCCCTTAAGTCAAAATTTAACTTCTAACACTACACGGTTCTGATTGGGCCTATATTTATGTCAAAGGCTATCCTGAGTTATTGCGGTCGAAATGGTCTACTTCAAAAGTTATTTTTTATTATTTTAACTTGTTCTTTGGGTAAAAAAAAATGTTGGCTTTTTTTAGCCCCTCCCCTCCCACTCCCCTCCTCCTTAAAACCACATTTTTACGTTTATTTAGTTTTCTTCGGTTTTTCTTAACAAATATGATGGTAGGGGAGCATCAGGGTAACAACTAAGTAACAATAAAGAAATCGAAAATTTTAAAAATTGACAAACTGTTGATAGGTGACTAAATTTGGAATTTTCCAAAAGAATCATTTTTTTCCCAATCTAACCCCATTAGAATTTTTTTTCTCGGGGTGCGCCACTCTGAAAAATTAAATTTTCCTGATTTTTTGCAATCTTTTTGCTATTTTAACGTACCATTGTATTTAATAATTTTTTTAGCATGAAATTCGGATTCTACGGAAAATTTTACAAAAGAAACTCCTGCATGCATCCTAATTTTTTTTTTCTAGTGAAAGACAAATTAATTCGAATTATTTAAGGACGTTTTTAGCACCAAATTGACTATTTTCCCCTTTTTTGACCATTCAGAAAGTATTTAACCTCAAGATTTGGAGTCTACGGAAAATTTTACTCAATCGGAGTTTTTTATGGACATAAAGGAAAATTATTAAATTGCAATTTGCAGGCCATTTTTAGCTCTAAAATTTACTAATCATTGTTTTTTTTGGCCATATTAACGTACAATTCATTTGAAAATAATATTTTCGGCCTCAGATTTGGATTCTAGGGGAACGTTTACAAAAGCATTTATTAAGTATTTATGAACCGTGCGACTTTTACTTGATTTTTTTAATTTTTAGTGTTCCGTATAGAACACTTATAAGATGACTTCGGTGTCTGTCCATCTGTCTGTCCGTCCGTCTGTCTGTCTGTCACACCCGATTTTCTCCGAAACTATTTGTCATAGAAAGTTGAAATTTGGTAATAATATAGGAATGGATGGCCTCATCAGAGCCATGTAGTTTTGAAAGTTAAATTTTGACTTAGTGGGTTAGTTTTGGGGGGTCAAATCGGAAGTGAAAAAAATTTTTTTTACTAGGTCATCGAGTGTGGTGTCAAATGAAAGCTTGTGAAAACACGAGTAAAAAATATATTTATAATGTAATACTTGCGCGCACTTTTCTTTGTATTATTTTTGCTGTCCACCCGCCTTATCTCAAAAAGTACTTACCAAAAAATTTTGAAAAAATGGGTGTAGATTGAACGAAAATTATCACGAGTGCATTACCTTTAATAATTTATCTTGTATATAAAAAAAAAACAAAAATTTCAAGGTCATCAGTTTTCGGTAAAGATTGAAAACAAACTTTGTTGAAAACTCATTTGGGGTGTGTTTTGTGAAGTCACTGATCATTTTATACCCCCGTAACAATATTTTTTATTTTAAAAGCAATCAACGTACGGAACACTAATTGCGCAAGTTCAACTTGCACTTGACCGGTTATTTAAAATAGGTTTTACAATTATTTTAATACTCTGCCATGCTTTTGTCATTTGAATTTTGCCGCCTTTCTTTTGGTTGTAGAACCGCTTTTGAGTTCTAGATGGAAAATTTCCCCTAGAATCCAAATCTGAGACGGAAAATATTATTCTGAAAGGAATAGTACGTTAAAATGGCCAAAAAAGCGATAATAATTAGTCAGTTTAGAGCTAAAAATGCCCTGCAAATTGCAGTTTACGTTTTCTTTATGTCCATAAAAAAACTCCGATACATACAGAAATCAGTTTCTTGAGTAAAATTTTCCATAGAATCTGAATTTGAGGTTAAATGTACTTTCTGAATGCAATGGCATGTTAAAATGGCCAGAAAAAGGGACAAACAGTCAATTTAGTGGTAAATAATTTGAATTAATTTTCCTTTCACTACAAAAACAAAAATTAGGACGCGTACAGATATGAGTTTCTTTTGTGAAATTTTCCATAGAATCCGAATTTGATGCTAAAAAAGTTTTTGTATACAATGGCAGGTTAAAATGGCAAAAAACTTGCAAAAAATCAGGAAAATTCAATTTTAAGGATGGCGTACCCACAAATGAAGATATTATAGAGTCCTACATTTCAAAACGTGATGTCTTCATTACACAGGAAAATAATAGCAATAGTGATGAAGGATCATCGACGGAGAGCCCTTCTCTGCAACCTTCCAATGGTTTAGTAGCAAATTCCTTAAATGTTTTGCGCCTATATACAAATAAACGCAAATACCATTGATTTTGTTTATGAAAGTTTAATTACGGTAGAAAGCTTTTTCGAAAGTCAAAAAAATCAATCAATCCAATCACAAATAAACGATTATTTTAAACCGAAATAACGTATTGTTGTGGCAAGTCAGGGTTCGAGTTATCGAAGTTCGACTGTAATTATATTATATAATAACTCAACGCATGCGCAATTCGTGCAAAGTTCCGAGCTAGGGTACCAGAGAAAAACTATCGTCTCTACTCTACCAACGGCGACACACTTCTCTCTCAATCTAGCTATATAGGAGTAATACATATAAAGTCAGTCCAAAAAGTCTCCATACACCACTTGCTTGCTATACTATTTTTCTGTTAAGAAATTAAATTAATTAATTGAAACTATGGGAAAACATGTTTAAATTAATATTTGAAATTTAACCAACCAGGATTAGTATTAAAAACAACAACGGAACATTTTATTTAGAACTTACATCTACGAGTATTTAGAAGTTAAATCATTGTTATAAAAATGTAAATAAAATTAATGTCAAAAAAGTCTCTATAGACTTAACAATTTAACGGAAAATAACAACTTCGTTTTAACTAATATTTAGTGGGACCCCCGTTGGCCTTGATAATCTCCTGTAACCTTTTTGTCATGCTTACAACCAGTTTTCTAGTAACTTCTGCTGGCATGTTCTCCCATTCGTTCAATATTCTGTTTTTTAATTATTCTCTATTTGAAACATTACGTTTGTGAACACGCCATTTAAGTTCCTCCCATAAATGCTCGATGGGATTAACATCGGGTGATTGCGGAGGTGTATGAAGCTGCTATCGCACATTATGGATCATCCGTTCTCGCACCAAGTTTGCGGTATGTTTCGCATCATTGTCCTGTTGGTATATATTTTCTAGTGCTAATTTTTGGACACTTTCTCTTAAATTGTCTCTCAAAATGTTCAGATAAACATGCTGATCCGTGGTACCATTAATAAAATGTAAATTTCCAACCGCTCCAGCGGACATGCATCCCCAAAGCAGAACACTGCCACCCCCTTGTCTCACTGTGGAACAAATGTTTTTAATATCGAATGCGGTATTCTTTCTCCAAACTTTAGTTCTGCCATCAGACCCAAACAGGTTAATTTTAGTTTCATCACTAAAGATTACGGATTCCCAAAATTCAGGAGGTTTAGTAATCGCTTTTTGCGATTAGCTTCCAAATTAACGGCTTCTTCCTGGCTGCACACTCCTTATAGCCTGCCCTATGTAAACAATTTGTGTTTGTGAACAAACATTTTTCGAAAATATTTCCCGTACTTCTTTTAATTTGGGTGCCCTTTCTTGAAATTTATAATTACTTATCTAACAATACTGGCCTCTTCACGTGGAGTCAATTTCTTGGGACGACCGGAGCGTAGTCGAATTTTATAGGAACCCATTGATTTATACTGGTTTACAATGTACTGAACAGTAGCATGCAACTTTTTAACATTTTTTCCTATATTTCTGTACGATTTTCCATCTTTCCATAAATCAATTATGATCTTTCGAACTTGAAATGAAATTTCACAATTTCTCTCGCTCATTTTTAATACTACTTTTAAAACTCACTGCAAAATTACTAGCAACAAGTGACCGATTATGAAGTATGGCCGAAAATTATTCATTTGTTTTCAGTTTAGCGTGCAATAGATAGCTTGATAAAATGCGGCTGATTATAACGTGTTTTTTCAATGCAGTTCTTGAGTGTATGGAGACTTTTTGATATTAATTTTGTTTACATGTTTATAACAATGATGTAACTTCTAAATAAAATGTTCCGTAGTTGTTTGGTTAAGTTTTAAATATTAATTTAAACATGTTTTCTCATAGTTCCAATTAATTAGTTAAACATAACAGAAAAATAGTATAGAAAGCAGGAGGTATGGAGGGAGACTTTTTGGACTGACTCTGTCTAAATCAAAAAAAGTTTCCGACTTGAACTATATCTAAATGCAAATATAGATTTTTTATTTCCCGACTTAAATTTAAATCAACGTTGGTTCTGTTTTTTAAATATCATCATGAATATTTGTTTTTTAACGAAATGAATGTTCCGTATAGTCTGGTAGAGGTGAATTATGCTCCAATTCCTTTCTAATAAAAATGTTTACCCTAGTCGAATACCAACACGCACAAACATTAATTCCTGAAAAATTAAATCCCCCACGCACGGGATCAGAGGCGGGCCTAGGAAGAAAAAAAAAACATATAATGCAAACTTATAAAGGAAAATTTGAAGCTTTAAGGCCTCCGAGGCAGTAGAATATAAAGTGTTAAAATATTGGCTACAGCTCTAAAACATAACTGTAACCACAAAACCATAATTACTGAGTTATATTGTTACATAACATTAAAAATATAGTGCTTTTGTTGGACGAATTTTGTCCTTTTTTGGTTTGTTACTCGATTCTGTTAAATAATGACAAAAAAACATATATTTTTTACGGTTGGCAGAATCGTTATATTTTTTACGGTTTGCAGAATAGTTACTTCTAATCCAGTACAAAATTGTGATAAACGAAAAAACTGCTGGTAAGAAAGGAAAATTTTGGAAGGGAAATTTTAAAAATAGGTTAAATTGCCGCTAGTTATTAGGAATAATTTATTTTAGGTGCGTCTAAAATAAAATCAAATTTCCGTTGAGTGAGATACACTTTTAACTTAAAAAGTTTATACATATTATTTTCGAAACCTCATAACCTTGAAAAACTATATTCCAAAACTGAGTAATATGGTAAAAAATGCGTGTCAATTATTTCAAGCCCATTTGACGTCAGACTTTCTTGGTGAATTGTAAAACGGCGGGGCGTCCCTTTGCAACTCTCATGTAGTGTTCTTAAATAAGAAAAATAACCAGTCAAGTGCAAGTTGAACTTGCGCAATTAGTGTTCCGTACGTTGATTGCTTTTAAAATAAAAAAAATTGTTACGGAGGTATAAAATGATCAGTGACTTCACAAAACCCACTCCAAATAAGTTTTTATCAAAGTGTGTTTCCAATCTTTACTGAAAACTGACTTTGAAATTTTTGTTTTTTTTTTATACCAGATAAATTATTAAAGGTAATGCACTCGTGATAATTTTCGTTCAATTTACACCCCATGGAGAATATTCCAGAATTTTTTCAAAATTTTTTGATCAGTACTTTTCGAGATAAGGGGGGACAGCGATTTTTCGCGATTTTTTAAAAATAATACAAAGAAAAGTGTGTGCAAGTATTACATTATGTATATATTTTTTACTCGTGTTTTGACACCACACTCGATGACCTAGTAAATTTTTTTTTCACTTCCAATTTCACCCCCCAAAACCTTTTAAGTCAAAATTTAACTTTCAAAACAACATGGCTCTGATGACGTCATCAATTCCTATATTATTACCAAATTTCAACTTTCTATGACACATAGTTTCGGAGAAAATCGGGTGTGACAGACACCGAAGTGTTCCTTACCGACGAGTAAAAACAAAGTAATTTTAATGTTGTCTAATCCTCTTGAAGATTATACTGTATAATCAATCTAATCAATAACAAGACAGACGGACAGATAGACACCGAAGTCATCTTATAAGTTTTCCGTACGGAACACTAAAAAACCGGCCAAGTGCAAGTCAGACTTGCGCAATTAGTGTTCCATGCGGTGATTATCCTTTAAATAAAAAACCGGTCAAGTGCAAGTTGAACTTGCACAATTAGTGTTCCGTACGTAGATTGTTTTTAAAATAAAAATTTTTGTTAGGCTGGTATAAAATGATCAGTGACTTCACAAAACACACCCCAAATGAGTTTTCAACAAAGTTTTTTTCCAATCTTTACTGAAAACTGGTGACCTTGAAATTTTTTTTTTTTTTTTTTTTTTTAATACCAAATAAATTATTAAAGGTAATGCACTCGTGATAATTTTCGTTCAATCTATACCCCGTGGAGAATATTCCAGAATTTTTTCAAAATTTTTTGATCAGTACTTTTCGAGATAAGGTAGGGGACAGCGATTTTTTAAAAGTAATACAAAGAAAAGTGTGCGCAAGTATTACATCATATATATATATTTTTACTCGTGTTTTCACAAGCTTTCATTTGACACCAGACTCGATGACCTAGTAAAAAAAAAATTTTTTTCACTTCCGAAACACCCCTCAAAACGAACCCCTTAAGTCAAAATTTATGTTACGGTGGTATAAAATGATCAGTGACTTCACAAAACACACCCTAAATGAGTTTTCAACAAAGTTTGTTTCCAATCTTTACTGAAATCTGATGACCTTGAAATTTTTGTTTTTTTTTTATGTATCATATAAATTATTAAAGGTAATGCACTCGTGATAATTTTCGTTCAATCTACACCCCGTGGAGAATATTCCAGAATTTTTTTCGAAATTTTTTGATAAGTACTTTTCGAGATAAGGCCCGAGACAGCAATTTTTTTCGCGAATTTTTAAAAATAATACAAAGAAAAGTGAGCGCAAATATAATATTATATATATATATATTTTTTACTCGTGTTTTCACAAGCTTTTATCTGACACCACACTCGATGACCTAGTAAAAAAAAATTTTTTTCACTTCCGACTTCACCCCCCAAAACTAACCCCTTAAGTCAAAATTTAATTCTCAAAACTACATGGCTCTGATGAGGCCATCAATTCCTATATTATTACCAAATTTCACCTCTCTATGTCAAATAGTTTCGGAGAAAATCGGGTGTGACAGACAGACAGACACCGAAGTGATCTTATAAGTGTTCCGTACGGAACACTAAAAATGTTACGGAGGCTTTTTTTATATACCAGATAATTTGTCAAAGGTAATCCAATCGTGATAATTTTCATTCAATCTACACTTTATGAAGAATATTCCAGATTTTTTTCAAAACTTTTCGATCAGTACTTTTAGAGATAAGGGGAGGACAGCGATTTTTGAAAAATATTATGAAGAAAAATTTACGAGAATATTACATCATATGTATTTTTAAACTCGTGTTTTCTCAAGCTTTCATTTGACACTACTCGATGACCCGGCAAAAATTTGTTTTTTTCACTTCCGATTTTACCCCCCAAAACTATGTCAAAATTTAACTTTCAAAACTATACGGCTCAGATTGGGCCACCAATTCATATATTTTTTATATATATTTTCAATTTTCCATGACAGTTTCGCGGAAAATCCGGTGTTTCGCACGGAACACTAAAAAAAGTATTATAAGTTAGGTAATGTTTTTTTTTTTATTTTGAGTAAGTAAGCTGTGGTTTTCGTAAGCCCCTTGGGAGCTCCGTCTCTGCATATGGCCATTTGTATGCTCACAGTTTATCTTATTGTGAAGACTGTTAATTCTGGAATCGATGTTTTTACGCACATACCCATCTGCTTTGGCTTTAGATGTAAACAAAAACGCGATATGCCAGGAGTTGTTTTAAACAGATGAGGTACAAACACAATATAAATCAACCTGATTCGTTGTTTGTTTTAATTTGGCACTTTTTTCTTCCATTGTAATTTGTTACATTCATTTTTAAATGTTTTCACAGAAGGATACTAAAAATAAGAAATTTTTACATCAAAGTCGGAAAGTTTATTTTTTTTTATAGCGATATGAACCGACTGGCAATTAGAAATATGCATAACACTATAGACGTTTACATTGTCTGCTAATTTATGAAACCGTGAATTTGCAGCAAATTGCAAGTATAAACTAATAAACACAAAAATTTCTATAGGGAAGGCTGGAATACTAAGGAAAAATATTGATGGTTCGACTTTAAACATAATTTAATTAAAAATACTTTGATTAAAGAAAAACGTCCAAATCAATGGATAACCAAAACTCTGCTGTTGCACGATAAATGCAGGTCCATGAGGCTCCACAATTTTCCAAAATAACTGCCAATTACAGGAGCGTCACACAAGAACAATGACACGAAATACACGATATACTGTATAATATAGAGAAGGGAGAAGTTGAAAGATTTGGATGACTGATGAGATACTGGACCTGAGGGAGGAAAGAAGAAACTAAAAAAATAAAAACTCACAAACGTATAAAAACTTAACAGGAATATTCAAAGAAAGATTAGATAGTTAAGGAGGAATGGATGAACGAAACATGTAAAGAAGTCGAACAATTAGAAAGGAAAAATTATCACTTCTCTGTACGTAAGAAAATAAAAGAGGTGATAGGGAAAAACAGCAAAAAGGTTAAAACATATTTTGCTGGACGATAATAACAAAACCACTATAGAGGCCGATGATCTTAGGATCACTGATCACGGGAAATCATATATTGACTATATCTTCAAGTACACTGAACCGCGCCAATCTGAAATAACGAGGGATTTAGAAAGCTCTTCCAAAATACTGAAAGAAGTTTTAAAAACCATAAAGAACAGCAAGACTGGAAAATCTACTGGATCAGATAATATTCATACAGAAATAGTAAAGCTGCTGAAAGAAGCAAACACAAACATGCTGGTACGGTTTTTAACAAAATATATTCCATCCCATGACTAAGGTTAGAATTTATTTCAATTCTCAAAAAAGCAAGCGCAAAAAGATCTAATGAATGCAGGCTTATCAGTTTGATGAGTCACCTCCTTAAACTGTTCCTCAAAATAATACATTCAAGGATATTTAGAAAATGCGAGCAAAGTATCAGTGGATCACAGTTTGGATTTCGTGGGGGAATAGAAAGGCTTTGTTTGGGCTGGACGTTTTATTTCAGAAGTGTAGGTATCGGCAACGAAAGGTGTATACGTGCTTCATAGACCATGAGAAGGCCTTCGACCGAGTGGACCATGTGAAATTTTTAAAAATACTAGAGACAAAGAAGATCGACAAAAATGATTTTGGGATCATAAAAAGTCTATACTGGAACCAAACAGTAGAAGTACACTATAATGGTATAACAACCGACTTGAATAAGTATTGAAAGAGGAGTCCGGCAGGGTTGTATTTTGTCAGTGTTATTAGTTAACTCACAGAAGTTGAAAATCAGTATTATCTGAAAATAAACACCATCAAAACGAAAATACTTATAATATCGAAAAACCCAGAACCACTTATTAATTAATATATACGGAAGAAAATTGAAACAGTGGAAAAATTTAAATATTTGGGAATCTGAATAGACCGCTGTTTGGATCCTAAAATGGAGATTAGAACCAGAATTGAATCAGAAAGAGCCACGTTTGTGAGGTCATTTTTGTGCAATCACACCCCGGGTTTAAGTCTTCGATATCCATTTGTGAAATGATAGGTACATTCAGTTTTACTGTATGGCTGCAAGGCGTGGACTTACCAGGTGTACAAGTATGAAATGCGGATTTCAGACAACAGATGGTGCACCAATGTAGTTTGTGCTATAAGGATTTGACACTGCGCCATTTTGTTTTATCATCAACAAGTGTCGGACGCGCACGAGTGATAAATTGGAAAAGTGTATGCATGCATAGTGTTGTGTTGTGTTCAATATGTCGAAATTTATCCCGAACAAAGAGCATTCGCGGACAGCATTAATTTTTTGTTTTCATTTCAAGAAAACTGCTGTTGAATCATACCGATTACTTCGAGAAGCTTATAGTGAACATGCTCCATCGCAAGATACGTGTGAACGATGGTTTCGGCGTTTCAAAAGTGGTTACTTCGATGTTGCAGACAAGGAACGTAGAAAACCGCCAAAAAAATACGAAGATGATTCGCAAACACAAAAACAACTCGCCGAGCAATTGAGCGTTAGCCAACAAGCTGTTTCCAATCGGCTACGAGAGATGGGAAAGATTCAGAAGCCGGTAGATGGGTACCACATGAGTTGAACGACAGGCAAATGGAAAAGCACAAAAATACGTGTGAAATTTTGCTCGCTTGGTACAAAAGGAAGTTGTTTTTGCATCGTATAGTTACAGGGGATGAAAAGTGGATTTATTTTAAGAATCTCAAGCGCAAAAAATCATGGGTAGACTCAGGCGCTCCATCCACATCGACCACAAGACCGAATCGCTTTGGAAAGACGATGCTCTGTGTTTGATGGGACAAGAGGGGCGTAGTATATTATGAGCTGTTAAAACCTGGGGAAACGGCTAATACTAAACTTTACCAACAATTGACCGATTTGAACCGATCGCTGCTTGATAAAAGGCCAGAATACCGAAAGAGGCAACACAAAGTCATTTTTCTTAATGACAATGCTCCATCACATATGGCAAAACCATTTCGCGACACGTTGGAAGCACTCAGCTGGTACACCTGGTAAGTCAGCATCATGAACAGAATTGAGGGCCTGGAGATGTGGATATTTCGCAGACTCCTGAAGACACCATGGACTGCGCATGTCACGAACGAAGATGTTTTATATCAAGCACAATGTGAGGGAGAACTTTTGCAAACAATCACGCAAAGAAAGACGGCATATCTGGGTCATAAATGCGTGGTGAAAAGTATGAGATCTAGAAACTCATAATAAAATAAATAAAAACAATAATAATATATAATGGAAAGAAAGATTGAAGGCAGACGACGCACAGGTAGAAAAAGGCATTCCTGGTTGAAAAATATTAAAAGACTGGACAGGCTTGGAACCCCACGCACTGTTCCGAGCTGCCAAGAACCGTCGAGCGTTTGCAGAGTTTGTTGGCAATCGTCATAAATAAAGACGGTACTCTAAGAGAAAGAATGTTCACACAGTTCGAGCCATTATCAAAAGCTGTTAATTCACTGAGTTGCAACGTCTAGCCTATAGCCCTGATTTAGTGCCGTAAGATTTCTTGTCCAAATACCTAAAAAAACACCTCAGGCAGCATCGTTTTTTGTTATAAAAAAAACTAAATTATACTTACAGTTTTGATGTCTGCTATCAATTTATCCAAATTCGGCGCTGTGTCAGCTTTTTCCTGCTGCTGAACTTTTTTGTGCTTTCTTTTTCCATTACCCATTTTCATAGTTTCATATCGAATCTCCATATTCGGATTGTCTTCTGCAGGTTCGTCATATCCTGCTGTTCTTTTCGGTCTTTTTAACACGGGCACTCCACATTTCGATTGAATTTTCTGCGATACCTCGGCTCCGTTGTCTTGAAAATTCATTATCGCTTCTGATATTTTAATGTTTAAGGGCTCGACGACTGATTCAATGTTGTAGGGTCCTATAAGGCGGTCAGCTACTTTTTCGATTGCATCTGAAATGAAAAAAATTGGTAAAGTAATTTACCCAGTGCAGATACGCCAGTCTAAGATAGATATTAAATTTCATCAAGAATAACTCGAGCATTACAACCTGATATTTTAAATTATTGCTACTTTATAGTGATAATCAAAAAAAAGTTAAGCAGAGACAGAGCTTTAAAGATTTTTTACATTCCAAATCAAGGTCAAATTTTTAAAGGGAACGGATTTCTGGCCTGTCAAGTCTATCAAAAGTTACTGAAAATTTTAATATTGGTCCATAGATGGTCTGTCCGAAAAGTAATGTCACCAAGTCGATTAAAAAAAAATTATTGACCAGATCGGTATAATACATTAAAATTCTTCAAAATAGTCTTTTCCTGCGTCGATACATTTGCCAGCGCGATTTCCAAGCTGTGAAAGCGTCCTGGAAGGCCTTTTCAGGAACTGCTCTTAAAGCCGTTGTACAAACTTCTTTTACGTCGTCAATTGTTCTGAAATGATGTCCTTTCAGGGAGGATTTCAAGCGGAGAAACAAAAAGAAGTCTGGGGGAGCCACGTCGGGGGCTGGGGCAGCATTGCCACGTTAGGTTTGGTCAGGTAGCTGGTCACGACGAAGGCGGTGTGGGTTAGTGCGTTGTCATGATGAAATTTCCAATCGCTGCTGATGTCTGATGACGATAGTTTTTGGAATATTAGCATGTCGGCCACTAAACGAACACTCATTCGACAATTTGTTTGCAAAAGTTCTTTCATACGAGTCACATTTTCTTCGTTTGAGGAGGTTGATGGGCGTCCAGCGCGGGCTCTGTCGGACTTGCCTTTTTTTAGAGACCGGATTAAAAATCTTGAAATATGCATGCAAATATAAATGAAAAATGCTTAAAATATGCATGAAAACGGTCAATATATGCAATATTAAATAATAATAAAAGTAGTAATTTTTAGTTTTTTATTTCAAAATCAGCATAAAATTAACAAGTTATCGACGATATTTAAATTTAATTAACAATTAATTACAATTATTTAGCATTTTTTAAAATTATTTAACATTTGTATTCTTGTACACGTAAACAATAGGGTATTGTTCCAAATGTTGGGTAGTAAGATTGTGTCTTACTTAAAATATTTTTATAAGTGGAAAAAGACCGTTCCACATCCACTGAGGTAACTGGGCAGTATTTGAATTTGGGTGCTATGTTAGCACTTATTGTTTCTGGCAAAAGTTCACCCGTCCCATTAATAAAACTATCAATTTGACACAAAGGTTCAAAGCCTGGGTTATTGCACAAAATGTTATCAAACTTTTCTTTAACTCTACGCGGGAATACATCTGGCAATGTGGAGTTTATTTGACGGATTTTATTCATTAACTGAATTGATTCGGTCAACGCCAAACCTCGAGTTTCAAGCTTTTTAATACCCGCAGGTATGTGGGAAAAGTGAGTGCTAATCAAAGCTATGTTTTTTTTTTTAATATCAGAATCGTTAAATGCTTCCTTGGATTGACGAACTGCCATAGCCTCTGCACTATCGAAGTCATTTACTACACCTCGAAATGTTCATTGTAAAATAGTACAGCTTCAATCCATGTTCCCCATCGAGTTACCACTGGTTCGGGAGGTAAAGGCACATTTGGCAGTTTTTCTTTATAGGCGTTATTGCGAGCAGGTGCCTTAAGAAACACTTTCTTTGCTGATGAAATCAGTTTATTTACATTTCCAATCGTGGATCGTACTTCTTCAGCGAGTCGATGGACTCCGTGAGCAAAGCACGTCACATGAATTAAATTTGGATAAAATACTTGGAGGACTTTGGCTGCCTTGATCATATAGGGAGCAGCATCTGAGAGAAATATAAACACTCTTTCGTCTGCAGAAGATTTAGGAAATATTTTTTTAATACCCTCATTCACAAATCTGGCGATCGTAGAATGATTTGTCTTGTCAAGTTCTTTCCAGGCCACCAAATAGGAAGAAGAAGGCTCTAATCTTAATGCATCCACAATTAAATTCGCAATATAGCGACCACAACTATCGGTAGTTTCATCAGCTGAAATCCAAATAAAGTCATCCTTAAGTTCATTACGTATTTCTTCCAGAACATATTGGTAAATTGTTGGTCTGGTATTTTTTGATTCAAGCAATATTTTCGCGGAAAATCTTTGAATGTAGGATTTGTAAGTTTGTGGAGAGGAATATTACCTGCAAGCAATGCTTCACATAAATCCATGCTAAAGTGGTTTTTTTTGTTTGTCTATAGAAGTGGAATCACTGCTACTTGCTGCTGTTATAAGTTGTTGTCGTGGGCCTTTTTTGCAATCCTGCGATATGAAAACTTGTCTTGATATGCTGGTCAATCTGAAACTTTTTTGTGCACGAAACATTTTTCTCGCAAACTCGACAATATAAAACATTTCCGTCATATGTAAATGTTCCAGGATAATCAGCTACCCACGAAGAGACACTTTTTTTTTGCGGGTGGCATGGTACACGTTAAACTTTAATGCAACACTTTAAAAATTGCAAAAAGACTACACTGATGCAAGCGCGTCAACAATAATGTTAAAACTGATATCTTGTTTTAAAATAAAAATTCGTCTTCGAGAAAATTCTTTATTTGAACCACGCTCAAACAAATATTCTTAGAAACTAACTACTTATCACTTAATATCCCGACCAAGAAACCAAGGAATAAAATACCGTCGTAATTTTGGGTATTCCCTTGGCACTATATGTAACCTAATCGATGTTTAGACTATTGCAGGTAATGTCCCGGCGATAAGATCGGTTCCAGACGGCGACATTAACAATATCCTGAGCAATTCAATTGCCTAGTAATACCGAGAAATATTGTAAATATAGGGAAAATATGCATCATTACTAGATTTTGGGTAAAATATGCAATAATCGGTGAGAATGGTCTAAATATGCAAATGCATATGAAAATATGCAAATACATATAATCCGGTCTCTAGTGACAAACAATTATCCCTGAAGGCCTGCTGAACCATTAGAAAAGTTTCCACTGCGGACTTGCCGAGTTTCACATAAAACTTTATCGCGTATCTTTGTTCCAGTGAGCGATGCATTGCGACTTGTACAAGAGACAAAACAGAGGTTCACGAAATCACCCATCCTTACCCTCCGAGAGCTCAGAGACAACTGAGCAAGCACTCGCTCGGTAGCTGACTTCCCCCATCACCGATTCCCGGCGGGTAAAGCGCATTGCGACGTACATTCGCTTCACAATAAAATCGGTGACATTGCTTTCCGGACAGACCCTGTATGAAAATTTGGTTTTGTCAGTTAATTATGTCAAAACCGTTATTTCATCAAAAAAAATTTTACAACAGCTTGAATTCAAAAAATATGGAAAATATTACAAAAAACGGGGTTATATTGTATACTCTAAACAGTATGTTGTGAAGCTAGAAACCATTCAAAACCAAAATGGATCATGAATTCGAAGTAAAACATTTTCTTAAGTAAGAACCGACGGTTTTTTAGAAATCTATTTCAGAGCGAGAATCTAAGTAAACTATAGTATTACTAATACCTAAGTCCCTGCTTATTAATTACTGTTTATTTTTATTCTTTTTTTTTCATTTTTTTTTCTAACGCAAATCTTTAGTTAATCTCTAAATTAAGTATTTTACTAAAATTAAAAATAGAATGTAACGTAAGCACAATGTTACCGATATTTGGGAAATTAGGCAAAAAATATTAAAAAAAAAACAGAACTACAATAAAATTTGGATTTGGCTACTCGGTGTCATTACGTCAAACTATTATGTCTATAAAATACATCTTAAATTCAAAAAAATTTGGAAGATACTGCAAAAAAGGGATTATACTGTAAACTAGCTTTGCTCGCGGCTTCGCTCGCGTGGACTACAGAATTACTGTTTAGGTTTTTTGCAAGAGAGCGCACTGACGGCAAACTTTTTCCGATGATTCACTATTATCGTCGCTACTTATTCCTTATGTTACGTAACGTAACAAAAATATATACTAAAACCTGGCCAGAGAACATATATATGAATTAAAATAACCGGTCAAGTTCAAGTTGAAATTGCACTTGAATCGGCAAAGTGCAAATCGGACTTGCACAATTAGTGTTCCATATGTTGATTGCTTTTAAAATAAAAATTTTTGTTACGGAGGCATAAAAAAATCAGTGACTTCACAAAACACAAGCAAAAAATGAGTTTTCAACAAAGTTTTTTTCCGATCTTTACTGAAAACTGAAATTTTGTTTTTTTATATACCAGATAAATTATTAAAGGTAATGCACTCGTGATAATTTTCGTTCAATCTAGACCCTGTGGAGAATATTCCGTACGGAACACTAAAAAAACGTGAAAATCGGATAAGTGGTTCTAAAGTGATAAGCGTAATAACGGACAGACAGACAGAGAGACGTTCCGTTTTATAATGTATAGGGATTTAAGACAAAGAAATCTGCTTCGAAGTGAGAACGTAAGTAAAATATAGTATAACTAGTAACTTTTTACGGCCCTGCTTACTGATTGCTCCTTATTTTCAGCTTTAGATTTAAAAACATTGTACCAAAATTGAAAATAATGACTTTATTTACAACTCTCTCCACATACGGTGTCTATTGAAATTGGAAATAAAAAAAAACTAATATAATTTTCAGATGTTTCTACCCCCAACAACCCTGAAAAAGACGTATACTAGGATATATTCGAAGGAATCCTTTAACGCTGTAACTACAGAGTTGTTCCTTACTTCGAGTATTTCTTGTGTATCATATTAATATTGATATCTCATTTCGTTCGAAAGTTATGGTGTCAATAGACCGATAGACAGCCGGGCCGATGGAACTGCAACTTCTTTGACACTGATGAACTGACCATTAGGTATTGGTGTTCAGCTATAGCTGATAGTACTTTTTCCTTAATTCTGGTTGATATTGTCTAGCAGTTTATCCTACAGAAACCGCACCACAACAACAGGGAATTTCATAGACACCTGCAGTTTGTAAACGAATTGTGACTTTTGGTGCTCTCAAGAATGGATTAATGTTCTTATACGTGTTGATTGTGCGAATGTTGATTCTATTAGGTAATTTGACTGTTTTGACTGTAGTACTGTGTATGTAAGGTAAACCTATCTCTGGTTGATCCTTATTATCATCAAGCTTGGAAGCCGGGTTTTTAAAGCGGTTAAACAAACATTTAATATCGTCAAAGCAAGTATGTGTAAATATTAGAAATGGTTATCAACAATATTTTTACGTTTTCATTGTATGTTGTTGATACGGGACCCTCTAAACACGAATTCAGTTCCACTTGGCAGGTCTTTGTTGATTGCAGCTCTTAGATTATAGTCACATTTGGTTTCCACATCGTGGCCGTTTTGAAATTAGGACCTCCTAATAGATATATCAGGTTTTCTCAGAAGCCACAAACGGCCTCTAGTGGAGGCACAATATGGTGGGAAATTAAAATTTGTCCGGATTTAGTGACACACTCTGTAGAATATTTAACTAAATCCAGATCAGTATGTGGTGACAAATTATATTATGACTTTATTTCATTACTCATAGATGGGTAGAGCGGTTCATTAATCACTAGCGTACGCCATTTCCTTTCCATTCCAAATTACCACGTATAAATAGCTTTATTTTACTATTTTACGGTTTTGAAATACTACACTCCGAAAATTAAATATATTCTACACTTATTTCTGAAATTCCTTCTTTTACAGATACTAAAAAGACATTAATCTAATCATAAAATGCTATAGGAAATAAGTTCGAGAAAAGGAAAACAATACTTACTTTCTTAATTACCTTTACTGAACTCCTATGTTGAAAAATGTAACAATTAAAAAAACTTTCGACACGGATTCTTCTATATTCGTTAATTTAATATGTAATATAAATATATATATATATATATATATATATATATATATATATATATATATATATATATATATATATATATATATATATATATATATATATATATATATATATATATATATATATATATATATATATATATATAATATAAAAATAAATTTAAAACATCGGTAAAGTAATTGGCCCAGTACTTCCCTTCCGGACATAACTAACATAAGTACTGAATTTAACTTCTTCACACTAAAAAATAACCTAATTCAAGCATTTCAACTCGATATTTTCAGTGATAGGATATTGTGTGAACAAAAAAAATTTGAGCAACTGAAACCTAGTATTTCCCGCGAGATATTACGTTTGTTTAAATTGGAAATACTGAAAAAATATCATTTTCAGATAACACGACATATACGAAGCAATCCCTCTAAAACAGAAACGCCTTCTAATGAAGTTGGAAATAATGCAAACTAATATACTACTATCATAGTAAACATAAAACACAGTAGCGACGCTCAAGAAAATAGGGCTTTTTTTATCACGCATTCGTCCCCTATCATTACCAACAACATGACTGCTAGCGCGGTCGCGGGTTGTGTTTACATATGGATTTCAAGGAGAATCTCTGAAATTGATTATTCATAATTTTCCAATAAGTAAATGATTCGTTTGACGTTATAATTGAAAATAATTATAAAAAAGATGCCAAGAGGAAGTTTTTGTTGTGAGGTTAGTGCTTGTAAAAATATATGTGGTATCTCCAAAGATCCTAAAAGGTAATTTATTCATTATTCTTTATTTCTATTATGCAATACATTATATAAAGATTAGCTTTCATATTAAAATTGTTTGCTAAAATTCGCTAACCAAAATTTAAAAACTCAATCTGGGCATGCAAAAGTAGTAATTCTCCAGCACGAATTAGTTTGAATAAAACAGTGCATGGATTTATTTTTTTTTATCCAAGCAGGTTTCCTCCATATTTCAGCTCGATATTCAATATACCTTCGTGACAGCGCCTTGTTTATATTAACTTGTTGCTCTTCTTTGATTTTTAGTACTGACCAACGAGTATGTGTTAAATCCTGTTTTAAAAATGAAACTAAGTATTTTGATACCTTGAAAATGTTACAAAAGTGTTATGGTGATCGTGCTTTTTCAAAAACTACAACAAATCAGTGGTATTCGTCCTTGGAAAATGGTCGTAAATCAGTAAAAGGTAATCCAAGACCTGGAAGATCATCAACATCAAAAACTGATGAGAAAGGAGACAATATCAAAATAGTGACCAAAGAAAAAAATATAATGACTATTTATGAGATAGCAGAAGGTACTTCAATATCATTTGAATCCGTTCAAAGCATTTTACGTGAAGAATTCGGTTTAAACTAGGCTTGTTCCATCAGAGCTAAGTGTGTTACAAAAAAGTCAACGTATTGAATTTGCTAAAGAGATGATGTTCAACTATTGTTTTAATTCAACATTTATTCAAAGCATAATTACTTGTGACAGAACGTAGGTATATGAGTATGACATACAAATAAGAAATCAATTAAGCGGCATTCTCCAGATGAGCCAAAATAATAAAAAAAAATATATTTAAAAGAAAAGTTGTGCTCACTGTTTTCATCGATTACAATGGTATTGTGCATCATGAATTTCTTTTGGAAGGTTAAACAGTCAATACAAAGTAGGTATTTTTCAATGATGGTAGTAATTTTCAAATTCCTGGACTCCAAAAACCCTGAAATGGACGTATGTTACGATATATACTAACCTTCCCCATCCGTTTAACCCTATATATTTTTTACTATAAATAATTATGCTAAAACTTAACAATCCCCACTACTTTCACCTTCCCCGCTGTTACAATTGGAAATAATGAAATAATAATAAAATTTTCTGATTCCTAGACAGCAGGAGACCTAAAAAGGAGGTCTAATGCGATACATATGACCGCACTCCCCCTAACCCCTTCCCTCACTCTTTCAGTCCCTTATGTTTGTATCATAATACTATTGAAATTATACAATATTTAACAGCCTTTATTCCTTTCACGCTCTTCCCTTGGTAAAATTGATAATAATAAAAAAATAATATAATGTTTAAAAACCCTGAAAAAGAGATATAACGCGATAAATACGTAGCGATCTGTCTAACCTGAACTAATTCTTCTCTCCACCCCCTTAATTCCTTATATGTTTAGCTCTAAATAATTATGCTTAAAATCTGCTCATTATCTCAACCAAAAACCTGAAAAACTTGTTATAATATTATTGAGAATGAAAAAATAACTTAATTTTAGATTCCTGGACCCGGAAAGGTAGATATATTTAAAATTGCCTCTCTAACTTTCTTCCCCATCCATTTAATCCTTTGCATAATAATTATGCATGCACTTTATTTATTATTTTATCAAGAAATCAAGAAAAATTCCCACAAAACCATACAAAATTTATCTTCTCCTCCCCTTCAGCCCCTTTACTTGAAGTGATATAATATAAAAACTATAGGTTTCATCCCAATTCAAGTATTATATGTATACTAAGGTTGAAATAGATATTTCATTTCGTTTGAGAGTTATCGTGCCAACAAATCGACAGGCAGACCGACGGAAATGAAGAACTATGTTTTTTATGATGGAACCAGAAACGTGAAGAAAACCAAAAATCTCAGAGGGTGGTATATATTTGTGTTTCTTTCTAGAACTAAGATCTATAAAACCTATTCTATAAATAATATACAGGGTATAATTGAGGTGTTCGTTACTTTGTGACAGTACATTTAAAATTTCTAAATGAAATTAAACGAATTATTTTGTTATTTGCTACTGTAGTTTTGTAGGTTTTCTACATCGTCAAGCGGAATACTACAAACTAAGGTGATTTATTTACGATTTATAACAAAAACCTAAATTAAAACTATTTTATTACAAAGGGTGAAGTGACATTATTGCAAATCATGTATTTTTTTGTTAACAGTAAAAAATTTTTTTAATGTTTTTTATGATTATGGACGTATTTACAGGTCTTTAAAGAAGTTTTCTTTCACATTTCAAGAAATATTTTTCAATATATTCTTAAAATACTTCTTATCAAATTCCTTCTTCAAAAAATATATCTAAAAAACACTTCTAAAACACGCCAAACAGGATAGAATTCTGAATATCTGTTTGTTCATTTATGGTAAGAGGGTTGTATTCTTATTTTTATTGTGTTTGTAGATCTCTATAGCTTCTAAATATTTAATTTTCTTCCTTTTTGTGCTTTATGTAATATTTGTAGATTATTTATGTCTGGAAAAATATGATTTGTTTGATGGAAGTGGTCAGCAAAGTTGGAGTTTTCTTTGTTTAATCTGAAAGATGTTTGGTGTTCTTTAAATCTAGTACCGAAATTTCTCCCTGTTTGGCCTATATAACAGCTATTACATTCATTACATGACAGTTTATACGAAACTGCAGTAGCAGATCAATAAAAAATAACTGACAAATAACAAAATAATTCGTTTCATTTCATTTAGAAATATATAGTGTGTTCCATTTTAAAAAAATTGTTTTATATGAAAAACGCGATGCACGATTGTTTCTGTTTGGAAATGCTACAACTTTTATATTTTATATTTTTGTCTAACTTTTAAACTAAACAAGTTAGAAGGGTGGACCCCTTATAATCAATAACCCTGTACTAACCCGATGTATCTATCCTCTAAAAAGCTTATAAAACTTACCCACAAATCCATCCCATCCATTACTCAGCTGCATCTGATGCCTAAAACAAACAGATACTGTATCCACGCAGTATCCAGAACAAGCTCCCACACCAGCTTCTCCTCTACAATGACCACAAAACTGCATTTGAGTCAACTGCCGTAGGCATTGGTCATCGATGGGTAAAGTGGGTATTTCACGCACTGCTTCTGCTGCTCTTGTGAGCGATTTGTAGAATGTGCGCGTTGCTACAAAAGATCTTCGCAGCTGTTGGCTTAGCTTGTAAGGAACATCGCCGAATGGTTTCATTTCAGTCATGTGTTCATTGACACATTCTGAAAAAATACAGATACACTGAAATTAATCATAAATATTAATAAATAATTTTATAATTATTTTAGATTTAAATAACCGGCCAAGTGCAAGCCGGGCTTGCGCAATTAGTGTACGGAAAACTAATTGCGCAAGGTGATTTTAAAATAAAAATTTTTGTTACGGAGCTATAAAATGATCAATGACTTCACAAAACACACTCCAAATGAGTGTTCAACAAAGTTTGTTTCCGATTTTGTTGAAAACTGATGACCTTGATTTTTTTTTTTTTCAAGTACCAGATAAATTATTAAAGGTAATGCACTCGTGATCATTTTCGTTCAATCTACACCCTGTGGAGAATATTCCAGAATTTTTTCAAAAATTTTTGAACAGTACTTTTCGAGATAAAGGGGGTGACAGCGATTTTTGGCAATTCTTTAAAAATGATAGAAAGAAAAGTGTGTGCAAGTATTGCATTATATATATTCTTGAACTTGTGTTTTCACAAGCTTTCATTTAACACCCCACTCGATAACCTGGTAAAAAAATTTTTTTTCACTTCAGATTTCACCCCCCAAATTCCCTTAAGTCAAAATTTTACTTTCAAAACTAAACGGCTCTGATGAGGCCATCAATTCCTGTATTAGTGCCAAATTTCAACTTTCTATGTTAAGTGGTTTGGGAGAAAATCGGGTGTGACAGATGATCAGGTAGATGGACACACAGACAGACAGACATACACCGAGGTGATCTTATAGGTGTTCCGGACGGAACACTAAAAACCCGTTGGATAGTCTTTTTATCACAAAAGTAAAAAAAAAACAAAGCATGTCAGAATATATTCGAATTTTGACTTTTATCTAAGCCTCACCTTTTACTGCTTTTTAAAAAGTGATGCATCTCGTTTGCCAAATTTGCCATAAAACCTAATAACGGCTATTTGTTTCGAACTTATCTTTTGACGGTTTGTCTCTACGCACTGCCACTCTTACTGCTATAACCAGGTATTTAATAGAACCAATATCATAAAACAACACTATTGAAGAATTATTTTCATCTGTTTTCGAAAAGTTGGTTTTTTTTTTTGGACTAAACAGGGGCAATAGTGAATTTGAATTTTCTTTTTATGGGTGGAATTCTGATGTTCCTTCCTGAGTTTCAACTAAACAGTTTATTTCAAATTTCTAATTCGACCTCAAAATTCTGACTTTTTTGTCAGATTTATAACAAATTTCTGTGATTCTAGATCTCATCAAACAAATTTGTACGTACACTGCAAAACTTAAGTGGATTGATTTTCGGTTTTTTATATAATTTGATAGTTCTAAGTGTGTAAAGTACTGTGTTAGAAAATCGAAGTTAAATGCTAAACGACAAAGAAGTTGATCCATTGAAGACGATTGAGAAGGAGCAAGTAGCAAGCGCGTGCGACTGATCTACTGCGTATTACAATAGGTTTGTTAATTGGCAATGTATTGAAATATCAGTAGGTAAAGTCTGTCATCTGGGGGACGTATATGTACAACTTGCTGTAAATACCAAAACATACAAGTTACTATCGTTGAAAACCAAACGTAAAACGCGTTTTTCGTATGTTTTTGAGCTGGCGCTAGTTACAGAGCACACAATATTTAATAAATCATCTTCGATCAATTTTTATAAGTTAAAGCAATGTGTCACCCATGAAACGGACTAGAACGACATCAATATCTATGATAGTAGCAACAAAAATGAATGTTGGAACGACACTCATGTTCATCAAGAAAACGGTTTGCTCGATTGTTTTAGACTACTATTACGTCCTCTAGGACTTCAGCCTGCGTGCAGAGGATTCGATCCCTGACTACTCACCACTACAAGTTAATAAAATTAACTTCAAAAAATTACTAAACATACACGAAATCATAATAAATAAAATATAGAAACATTTTTTTTAGTTTTTCGAGAAAAAAGTCTAAAAATTATCTTTGAAAATATGTTACAAAGCAAATATCTTTATAGCAATGAAATAAACGAAGGCAATGAAAACGAAAAATACTGTACATGCGAATAATTACAATAGTTAATTGAACAGGCAAGTATAGCTGCTCTTCACAAATAGGACCGGGTACCTTCCAAATGGAATTACACAGGGGAACAGCTGTTTTGGTGTCGAGGTTTTTTGAGCTGATTCTATATCAATTTGATGTCCTGAATTCAAATAACGTATTCATTTGTACCTAGGAGCTCAAATTTTTAAGATATACAATTTTAGAGAAATATAAGTTACATTATTGTAACTCAAATCCGTAAGTGTAGTAAACAAAAGTAGATACGAAATTTTTATTTTAGTTATACAAAATACAATATTATGTCGTACTTACAAACAAAAAAAAAACATTGAAGAAATGAAATAGTCACTCAACACTTGGAAAGCTTCTTTTCCGCGACATTCTTGAATGTTTTTTTAAACAGTCCCTTTTTAAACTCCAGCAGTAATCTGCCATCATGTGCATGTCCCATCTTCCTTGGTAGCGGTCCTCCATAACTTTAATATCTTGGTGAAATCTTTCACCTTGTTCCTCACTCATGTCTCCTAAATTTTCTGGAAAACGGTCTAAGTGGCTGTGTAAATAGTGTATTTTAATACTCATATTGCACCCTAAGGATTTGAAACTATTAAGCATCTTGTTAACCATTTCAACATAGTTTTGAGCTTTATGTTTGCCTAGAAAATTTTCTACAACTGCAACAAATGATGTCCAAGCTTCTCGTTCAACTTGATTCATTGAATTTATGAAGGCAGGATCCTTAATTAATTGTCTTATTTGTGGGCCGTCAAATATCCCTGCTTTGAGTTTTTCTGTGCTCAACTGATGCATTTTTACCCCTATATATGCAAAACAAGACCCATTCTTATCAAGAGCCTTTACAAATTGCTTCATTAAGCCCAACTTTATATGTAACGGAGGAAGTATGATTTTTTCTCTTTCAACCAAAGCGTCGTTAATGACATTCTTTTCCCAACGTCCATGTTTTCTCTCTGAGCCCAATCTTTTCTAACCCAGTGGTGTGTTTTGTCCCTACTATCCCAGAGGCACAAGAAACACGGATATTTCGTGTAACCACTTTGCTGCCCAAGAAGAAAGTTTACCATTTTTAAGTCTACACAAATCATCCATTGATGTTCGTAATACTTTATCTTCTGCAAGACCAAAGCTATGGTATTATATTCTTCTTTCAGTTTCGTTGAGTGAGCTAGTGGTATTGAACCATATTTATTCCCATTATGTAGAAGGACACATTTTAAACTTCGCTTTGAACTGTCAATAAATAGGCGCCAATCATCTGGAATATATTCAGAAAGTCCCATTTCTTTCATGAGTCCCCTAATTTCGTGACAAAATACAAGATTGTCTTCTTGAGAAAAGAATGGTAGCAGATCTTTTTCTCTTGTACGGTAAAAGGTAATTTTGGTTCCTTGTTCCAGTAAATTTTTGTCGTTTAACCTAGAAGCCAGTACTTCAGAAGCTTTTTTCGATAAATTGAGATCCCTGGTGAGATCATTTAATTCATTTTGATTGAAGCGTTGAGGAACTGATGACGTCCCCTCATAGTCACTGTTAGTTTCATTAGCATCAGAACTTTTATTAGCATCAGAAGAGCGATCAGAGGGAAAATATTCGTCATCAGAGATATGTGGTAGCTGATAAAATGTTGGAATCGGTATTTCATCTGAGTGCGGGATAGGGCGTATTGCCGAGTCTAAATTGGGATAAGTCTACTTACTGCGGTTATTTCGATTGATTCCATTAGTATTTACTAAACAGAAATAACAATCATTGAAGTGGTTTTTTGGTTCTCTCCAAACCATTGGTACGCCGAATTTTAGACATTTTCTTTTCCCGGTAGTCCACTGCCGTAAATGCTCTGAACAAGTTTTACATACGAGATGCGGGGCCCACGTTTTGTCCTGATCACCAAGCTTAACTCCAAAGTATCCAAGATACGCTCGCTTTACAAAGTCAGTAATAGTTTTGTCTGTTTTGTTGAAACATGTATTCTCCGCATATATAGCAAAACACATCAGGTTGATTTACACAACTTCTTCTTGAACTGGAACCTGAACTCATTTTAATTCTGTTCAATAACACAAAAACACTCTTTTCTTAACATAAAATAACACGCCGAATTCGATCTACTCTCATTAGTAAGAACGCACAAACTGACGAGACTTACCCGAGTTAGGTGATTAAAAGGGTCAGTTCAGGTACCTGATAGGCAATGGTTCCACTATTTATAGATTTATCTGGAATTTACGCAATTACAGACTGACAATAAAACCATTGTACCTACATTAATGAATATATAATAATTTTAGAACTCTCATAAATGAATATACTGAATAAAAACCACATTGGTAGATAAGTTGATGTATCTAAAAAAGTAGAGCTGATAGAGAAAAACGGATTGCACTTATAGATTTAGCGTCCCAAATATAGTTAAAATCAGCTCTAAAATCCCAGGCACCAAAACAAAAATATTTTTTTGTTGCCCTGTGTTATAGTTCATCGGCAGAATATTATAATTTTTTGCTGCTTATATCTATCGCTGTTTGCTATGCACACATTTCAATTGCGAAACCATATAAGTCAAGTAAGAACGAGCCCGCGATAATTCATTTTTGGTAGATGGGATTCAACAAAAAATCGGGAGAGGGAACCTTTGTCTATGACGCATTTTAGTAAAAGTATCAGTCGATTCCAAACTTTTGTCGAAATCACGTAAAATCCAAAATGACTAAGTTGTTTGCGCCTCGGTTTGAGGCAGTCTTTTTTTGTTTCCATCTAAAGGGGCCTAAAATGACATATTCCGAAGCCGCTAAATATATTAAAAAGTCGATGTTGTTTGTGCAAAAGTTCTGCGGCCGCTATCGCTTGTGAAGAAGTGAGTAAGCCATTTTAACGAGACGAAAAATGTCGACGACTTGCCAAAACGTGGCTCGGTAGGCAAAGTCACTCGAAAGTCGAAAAACGAATAGTGTCTTTGTTTTTACGGGACCCGAAATTGAGGCTGCGTCAAGGAACGGCAAAATTAAGAAAATCGGGTTTGAATCTGCCCCATGAGACCATTCGACATCTGCGCGCTCATGATATCAAATTTCGAAGCACGTTGGAAAAACTTTTGCTGGGAAAAAATCACGTCGTGAAGCGGCTCGCTTGGGCCCACGACAAGACACTAGAGTGGCCGTCACAATTTGCGGACTCCAACTCTATTAAAAATGTTTAGTTCCTTGTAAAGATAAAGCTCAGAGGAAAAACACTGAAGACCTTGACTAAGTTATCTCGCGAGATTCGAAAAATTTGGAGGTCATTACCGTAATATGCAGAAAATGTCGTCAGCAGCATGGTGATTATTGATGCAGGAGGCGATTGGACAACTTACTAAGGCAATTGCGCCGTTGTTAGTACACCAAAGAATTTGATGGCAAAAAATGTTCTCGAAACACATTTTTTAAAAAATACGAGCGGTCACGTTCTTACTTGACAGACTGTACATACGGTGGAAGTAAACGCTCTTAGATTAGCAAAAAATGACTTATAGCTACAGTTTTAAATCACTGTAGTTTAATTTAGGTGTTAGCAGAATCGACCTAATACAGGCCAATAACCATTCGAATTAACTTTGATAAAAATAGAATATTGTCTGGAGAATATAATGATGATGCCCATTAGTCATTAGGTCATTTCCCGGAATAATAAATAATATTTTCAAAAATGATGATCATATTTTTTGGTCGAGTGAATATCGTGTTTTGTCTTAACAAAGAGCAATGATTCACGATTAATATTTTTAACCGCAGACAGCGGTAGAAAATGTACGTATGTCATGTTAAAAGTATTAGGCGGGATGTCTGACAGAAAGTGAGCCTAAGATAATAAACTAATGGAAGACGAAATTTAGCACACTTATTTTTCAATATAATCTTCGTCACTTCCTGCATCTTTCATTAAATGTTTCTATTCCTCTAAAAGAGTAACTTGGTAACTTGCTTGTGAAATGCTCTTGCCCGACTGCCAACATCTCTTCTTTATCTATGTATTTGTGGCTCCAATTTTCTTTTTGCCAAATTCCTAAACAGATAATATTAACCTGATGCTAAGTCAAGGCTGTAGAGTGGATGATTAATTTCTTCAAATCTAGCCTGGAAAATTAGGCAGTATGTGGAGGGGTGTTTTCGTGGATAGGCAACTTATCCACGCCGTTTCTCTTTTACAGCTTCGTGAACTCTGTCAATTAATTCAGCATAATAATTGTCTGTCATTATAGTGCTCTTTAGAAGGTAGTTAATAAATTTGAAGTTATAATACAATCATAAATTGCATTCAGATTATTACCGCGTAAAGCAAGAAACTGGCGACAACATTCGGCAGTTGCGGTCAAGGGTTAACATTTTTAGTATCCTCCGTGAAATCACTTTATTTGTCTGCAAATGATTATGTAAAATTTCGCCAAAAAATTTTACTAATTTTTACTTTGCCTTTTATCTGCCTTATACGAATTCTATGACCTTCAGTCATTCATCTTTTTATTTTTGTAATATCACTATTGTGTCACATGGACCAGGATGTTCACCATCTACAAATGGCTTCCGTCCTTGTTGGAAGAGTTTGAGAATTGTTTAACAATAGTGTATGATGGTGCAGACTAACAGTAACTAATCTTTAAGTTTTCTTGAATTTCCTTAGCACTTCATGATATTCAAATTTCCATAGATAATTGTTTTCACGCGTTATAGTCTTGCTGGACGGACAGCTACTTCTGAACTACGTATTTAATTGAGCCAGTATTCTTTATCAATGTTTCAGAGTCATATTCGGAGCATTCGATGGTAAGTGCAGTTTTTAGAAACAGCGCAAATAATTCAGGCTCACATTTGGTAAGACATCCCCCGCAGATTCTTGCAGCACCAAAATTAATATTAAATAATATGTCCATTGCCGATTTGACAAGATCATTGACTGGTGGAAAAGATGAAGACAGCATCTGTTTTAAGATCATTGGTTATTAACGCAACTTAGTGCAATTCTGTGTCTCAGGACTAGCAGGCGTTAAGTCACGTAAAGTTAATTTCATATACCCGTTACATTATAAGTTAAACCCTAAAAACAATGTTATGATATGACTTAAAGTGATAATTTAATGCACAACTTCGAAAAAATGCATTTCGGATTCTTATGTCTCTATGTCTTTTATGCTACGAGGGCTTTTATGTTTTTACAAAAAATATTTGCCTTTAAGATTTATACACTTTTACATGCGTTCGAACCAATTCTCGAAACATTCTTTTCACTCCAAAGTTAGTACCTCAAAAACATGGTTTTGAAAGGATTTAACAAGGTGATGAAAATCGCTGTCCACGCATTTTCTTTTGACATTCGGAAACAAAAAGAAGTCGTTAGGTGATAAATCAGGTAACTACGGGCAATGAGACTAATTTGTTGTTCCAAAAATCCTAAAAAGGACGAATAATACGATATATTAGATAAAGTAACTCCCCTAACACTAAATTTTTTACTTAAATTTTACCTATTATCTTAATGAAAAACCGAGAAAAATTGTCATAATATTTTTGAAACTACATATTTAACGATTCTCACACCTTTCACCCCCTTCACCTGAAGCAATATCGCTTAAAAACCATAGGTTCCTCTTGATTTCCGGTATTACATGAGCATTCAAATTTGCAATCTTATTCCGTTCGAGAGTTAGTGTGCTCACAAAACAAGAGAACGATAGACAAACAGGCCGATGAAAATAAGAAACTTTATTTTTGGTTAACGGGAACGTGAAGAACGGAAGGACGCAAAAAATTTCACAGGGTATTTTTTTCACAAATTCAACATTTTCCTTTAGTAAGGGAAGTAACCCGTGTGGGGTTGCTAGTCCTCCATCGGGCGCTACCCCGGGTGGCGGATAAGGGAACGCCTCCCTGATATGGGTGGTACCAGTGAAATGAAATAACCGGAGCGGACCAAAACTAGCAAAGCAGCGTCTGTCTCAGAATAAGCGGCTGCAAACAGCGACTGATTCCATGTTAGGAACGGCTGAACTCATACAGGGGAAGGCAACGGGAAACCACCCCAGTGAAGAATCCCCAGGAAGTTACTATGGAGAAGAAACCAAAGAAAATGGCCCCTAGCCCCGGGCAGCCCTTAGATGGGCAGGGGGTGCGAAGAATCTCCCGGTTCAACATAGTAAAATCCACCCTTCGTATTGGGACCTGGAATGTCAGGGGCCTCTATGCGGCGTGAAAATTTGATAATGCCATCAAAGAAGCACAGAGACTCAATGTGCAAATACTTGGAATAAGCGAACTACGCTGGCCTGATTCAGGACAATGCCGAAACGAACATGGCACTCTTTACTATTCGGGAAGTGAGGCCCACGACCGAAACCACCGTAATGGAGTGGGAATATTTGTGTCTTCGGAATATGATAAGTACGTCACCAACTTCCTTCCAATATCGGATCGCCTTGTGTTAGTACAGCTTCATTGCCAGCCTTTTAATATAAACATTATTCAAATATACGCCCCAACCTCCGACAAGCGATATGACCGGGAAGTGGAATCTCTTTATGATACTGTTAACCACGTTCTGAGTAAGTTGAAGTCCAACGATATAAACTCAATTATCGGAGATTTTAATGCCAAGATTGGGAAGGGTAGGCGATCTGACCTCGTGGGAGAGTATGGCCTGGGAGTCAGCAACCATCGAGGAGATACACTCTATGAATTCTGTCAGAACAATGATATGATTGTCTCAAATACTTGGTTTAAGCTCCCCAAGCGACGCCTTTACACTTGGATATCTCCTGCTGAGGATAACAGCGGTGAACCTGTTAGGAATCAAATTGATTATATATTGATCAATAGACGATTTAGAAATATTATCAAGCGAATAACCACATACCCCGGAGCAGATGTTGGCTCTGATCATGTCCCATTGATAGCCGATTTGAGGGTACGTCTTAAATCAATGAAACAGAAAATGCAAAAGCGAAAATGGGATATATCTAAATTGGGAAACGCCTCCATCAAAGATCAGATGCGACAAGAAATCACCAGAGAACTCAATCGAGCAGGAAATACCAGCGGCGATGTCCCATCCTTGTGGAATGGTCTCATGGGCAAACTAACAAACGTTTGTAATAGACACTTGAAATCCGATACCAGAACACGGAAAAAGAGATGGATGACCACAGACATTTTAAGCTTAATGGAGAAGAGGAGACTGGTTAAAGCAAATAGGGAAGAATATAAAAGACTTAGTAAAGTGATTCGAAAGGAAGTAAAAATGGCAAAAGAACGATGGATGAGAGAGATGTGTGAAGAGATGGAAGAAATGGAAAAGAAACATGATATTTTCCAAATGTACCGAAAGGTGAGAGATATAACTGGTATGTATCGAAAACAACCAGCCCATGTATTATTCGATTCATCCAATCAACCTATTATACGGGATGAAGAAATCAAAAAAGCTTGGGAAACATATATCAACGAACTTTTTGATGACAACAGAGCTTCCAAAGGAAACAATGACAACTGTTTAAATGGCCCGAAATCTTAAAGGAAGAAATCCTTCACGTAATCTCTATTACACAGAATAAGAAAGCCACAGGACCTGACGAAATTCCCATTGAAGTAATCAAACTTATAGCAGAGGAAAATATAGGACAAATTGCAAAACTGTTTAATCTAATATACAGCACAGGCACTATACCAGAAGAATGGTTTAAAATCAACATTCATCACAATCCCCAAAAAATCACATCCCAAAAAGTGTAGTGATTACCGCTTAATCAGCTTAATGAGTCACCTCTTAAAGGTTTTTCTACGGATCATCCATTCCAGAATTCGTACAAAGTGTGAGTTCGATCTAGATAATAGTCAGATGGGGTTCAGAAATGCATTCGGGACGCGCGAAGCCTTGTTCGGTGTCAATGTGCTCTTGCAGAAATGTCGGGATCAGCGTAAGGATGTGTTCGTCTGCTTTGTCGACTATGAGAAGGCTTTCGATAAGGTTAAACACGACAAACTAATATCAATATTACAACAACTACAGCTGGATGACAGGGACATTCGAATAATTGAAAACCTATACTGGGGACAAACAGCCGAAGTCCGCATAGGAGAGTTGGAAACAAATAACATAAAAATTAAGCGCGGGGTCCGACAGGGCTGTGTCCTGTCTCCACTCTTGTTCAACCTATACTCGGACAGGATTTTCAGGGAAGCATTAGAGGATGTGGAGCTGGGTGTTAAGGTTAATGGGGTTGTGCTGAGCACAATAAGATATGCTGATGACACCCTCATTATGTGCGATAGACTTGACGGTCTGCAAACTAGGGTAAACAGAATTGATGAGGCTGGACGGGGTCTGGGCCTGAATGTCAACGTTGGCAAAACCAAGTTTATGGTGTTTAGTCGAAGCCAATATGATGATGCGAAGCTGACACTCAACAACTCATCGATAGAGCGGGTTCATAAATTTAAATATCTTGGAAGTATAATAACAGATGACTTGGATCCCGACATAGAGATAAGATGCAGAATTGAAACAGCTCGTACGACTTTCAGAAAAATGAGCACTCTTCTATGCAATGACAATTTGAACCTCAAACTGAGGCAACGGATGGCCAAATGCTATATCTGGTCAGGGTTGTTGTATGGAGTGGAGTGCTGGACCATAAAAATAAGCACATTGAACCGACTGGAAGCTTTTGAAATGTGGATCCACCGTAGAATGCTTCGAATACCGTGGACTGACTTGCTGACAAATGAGGAAGTCTTGCGTAGAGCAAACTCTGAAAGACTGTTGATCAATACTATAAAGTGTCGCAAAATTGCTTATCTCGGACATATACTGCGTGGAGAAAAGTACGGTCTTCTCTAGCTCATCATGAAAGGAAAAATTGAGGGAAGGCGTGGAGTTGGTAGAAAACAAATGTCCTGGCTAAAGAACATCAGAGAGTGGACAGGAATCCAAAGCGCTGGAGATCTTTTTAGATTGGCCGAAGACAGACAAGCACTCTCCATAGTGATCGCCAACGTCCGGGCGACCGGATATGGCACATGAAGAAGAAGAAGGGAAGTAAAAAGGCATTGTAAACTCAATTATAAATTCAACAACAAATATTCTTGTTATTTGTAATTCAGAGAAACACCATTTTACAACACTGTAAATAAAAAGGAGCAGGAAAGATATTTAAGGCAGCCAGATTTGGCGGGAATAATTGCCTGTTTTGCCTGGTTGGTTTTGGTCGCTGTTACCATCTCCGTGCACTCTTTTGTGCACAGTATTTGTAAAATAGTGTTTCTCTCAATTACAAACACCCGTAGAGTTCGATTTTTTGACTAAGATATAAATTAATACCTCATGGCCCTAAGAAGAGGCATAACAAGGGCTCGGTACGTTGACTTGTTTTTATAAGAAAAATGCCTGACATAAAAGGTTATATATCAGCTGACTTTAGCGTCTTTTTATATTGAGAGCATCTATAAAATTTCTAAAATATTTTTGTCGGAAAAGGCGGTTTTATTGTTTTAAGGCATATAGAGATGAAAAAGGTTCCCGTAAGTAGTTGCCTTCAGTTACCTTAGTCGCTGAAAAAATTTAGGCGGAATCCTACCTTCAAAAATTAATTATAACACCACAAATTTATGTTACAAACACTATAATTAAAAAAAAAACATTTCTGATTAAAAAATCTAAAAAGCATTCCTATAAATATCAGAATATACTTACCTAAATATTTATCATCATATTTATACTGAGCATTGATCACAGTAAACATTCTCTGGTATAGGATACCAAAAAAAGTGTCCATAGTCTCTGATAGGCGTACTGTTCCCTTTTTGTAGTACGTTTCCAATTCATTAAAGAAGTCGCTAAATACTTCGGAATTTTGCAGATAAATCTTGCCGTACGTTCGTTCAAACATATCGTGAAATTCGCGTTTCGAATTGTTCATCATGTCTCGGAAAATCTCTGAAATTAAAGAAAATAATAATAAAGATTTAGTTACATGCATGGGTTTGTACACTATACACTTTATATCAAAACGACCTACACGTTATACATTTACCTAAATATACATGGCAGGTCTAACTTGATTTGAAACACATTTCGTACTCTTTTGAATTATTCCTCTTGAAATTAAATGAATTTTTGCAAACAAAACTCAACTCTAAGAATCTCACTAAAGCCATCAACACGTTCGCTATACCTATACTCACATATTCATTTGGTATCATCAAATGGTCACAAACAGACATAGAAAATATTCACATCCTTATACGATCTCACTTCACCAAATACAGGAAATTACACCCCAACGCATGCAAAGAAAGACTTACCATCGAGAGGAAGGCAGGAGGAAGAGGAATTATAAACATCAGATCATTACACACAAAACAAATACAAACACTTAGGAAATTCTTTCACAGCAAGCAAACCAGCCTCCACACAGCGACAGTGAAAGCAGACAAAAACTACACACCTCTCGACTTATTCCGGGCAGACCACTCAGCAGACATACACAGTCACACCCAATTACAACAGGAAAAGATGAAAACGTGGTCAGAGAAAACACTCCACGGAAAACACCGATACCATATAGAACAAGACCACGTAAATAAAAAACAATCATACACCTGGTTACAGGATGGGCAGCTATTCCCTGAAACAGAAGGCATAATCCCTTGCCATCCAGGATAAAGTCATATTAACCAGAAACTACCAAAAGCATATCATCAAAGATCCAACTATTACAGAAGACAGATGCAGAAAATGCCACCAGCAGAAAGAAACGATCGAACACATAACAAGCGGATGTAAAATATTAGCCGGAACGGAATACACAGCCAGACATGACTCAGCGGCAAAAGTAGTTCACCAAGCACTAGCCACAACATACAAGCTCATAGAAAACACAGATCCCTACTACAAATACACACACTCCGCCAATAGACCCGATATTACTTTTCAGTGCAAAAAAGAAAAAGTCACTTATCTAATTGACATAGCTATCCCCAACGACACAAACATCCAAACGAAATACACAGAAAAAATTTCCAAATACACAGACCTTGCAACGGAAATAAAAAGGCTATGGAAACAAGAAAAAGTCGTCATTGTCCCCCTCATTATATCAGCCACAGGCCTTATACCAACAACATTCACACCACACTTAGTACAATTAGGACTCAACACAAACATACACAGAAACATTCAGAAGTCAGTAATTTTGAAAACATGTAACATTGTCAGGTCATTCCTTAATACACAATGGTAATGCGTTTGTGCTGACTTGGTTTGCGCCCGTCAGCCAAACATGGAACCACATTGACCAAATGTGAGAAAGAAAAACAAAAACAATCATAATAATAATAATAATAATAATAATAATAATAGCATTCACACAATAATATATGCAGCAGCAATCACCACTATAACACAAAATAATCAAAAACTCCCGCAACGACAAAGAGACCCCAACAGCAGAAAACCTAAATTTAAATGGCAAATAAGACTAGAAAACAAAATCAACAACATCAGAAGAGATCTGGGACACCTTACCCAGTTTATGAACGGGAACGCGTCCAAACGTGTCACACAGGGTGTAGACAAGATCAAATCTAAATCTCTCAAGCGAACACTGCCAGAAATCGTTGATACTTTGAAACAAAAACTATCCGTATATGCTGCAAGACTCCGTAGATACAAAGAATCAAACGAGAGGAAAGACACCAACAACCTCTTCCGAAGAAGCGAAAAACAGTTCTACCGAAAAACTATGTACAACGAGCAGACAGTAGTAACTAAACCACCAAACAAACAAGAAATCGCAGATTATTGGAAAACTGTCTGGTCAGAACCCAAACTACATAATAATAACACCCTCTGGATCAAAGCCGAAGAAGATAAACACAAACGTGTGACAGAACAAGAAAATTCCACACTAACTACAGAAGAAATTACAGAAACAATCAAACACACACACAACTGGAAATGTCCTGGAATAGACAATATACAAAACTTCTGGTACAAACAGTTTACCACCACACACGAAGCACTCACACACCAAATCAACAAAGCCATTCTACAACCACACACACTTCCCACTTTCCTTACACAAGGAATAACATACGTTAAACCCAAAAGCTCAGACACCACAAACCCGTCAAACTACCGACCTATCACCTGTCTTCCAACCCTATACAAGATCATCACAGCCGCAATTTCCAAGAAAATAGAACAACACCTAACAGACAACAATATTATCACAGAAGAGCAGAAGGGATGCAGGAAAAATAGTCGAGGATGCAAAGAGCAGCTGATCATTGATAGCGTGATTATGGGACAAACCAGAAAAGAACACAGAAACCTTCACATCGGTTACATAGACTATAAAAAAGCCTTCGACTCCATACCCCACAGCTGGTTAATCAGAGCCCTAGAAATCTATAAAATCAACCAACAACTCAGGCAGTTTCTCGCGCAAATTATGAAAACATGGAAAACCAAAATACGCCTAGAAACACCAACCGAACGCATCGAAACAGAAGAGCTGTACATCAGACGGGGTATATTTCAGGGAGACTCGCTCAGCGCTCTATGGTTTTGCCTCTGCCTCAATCCACTCTCAAATATACTAAACAGAACAGAGCATGGCTTCAATATCAGACACCAAAAAGTGAATCAACATAAAATAAACCACCTCCTATATATGGACGACATAAAACTCTACGCTGCCACACAAACACAGCTGAAAGAACTCCTCAAAATCACAGAAATATTCACCTTAGATGTCAATATGGAATTTGGTATAAATAAATGCAAAGTGCTCCACATCAACAAAGGCCAATGGAAGTGCCACCATGAGACAGAAACCATTAACAATGAAACACTCGATAACATGTTCGACAAAGAAACATACAAATATCTAGGCTTCCAACAAAGCACCAAACTCAACCACACTCACATCAAAACAGAGCTCAGAACCGAATTCAAAAACAGACTGACAAAACTTTTGCAAACAAAACTCAACTCTAAGAATCTCACTAAAGCCATCAACACTTTCGCTATACCTGTACTCACATATTCATTTGGTATCATCAAATGGTCACAAACAGACATAGAAAATATTCACATCCTTATACGATCTCAATTCACCAAATACAGGAAATTACACCCTAACGCATGCAAAGAAAGACTTACCATCGAGAGGAAGGCAGGAGGAAGAGGAATTATAGACATCAGATCATTACACACAAAACAAATACAAACACTTAGGAAATTCTTTCACAGCAAGCAAACCAGCCTCCACACAGCGACAGTGAAAGCAGACAAAAACTACACACCTCTCGACTTAGCCCGGGCAGACCACTCAGCAGACACACACAGTCACACCCAATTACAACAGGAAAAGATGAAAACGTGGTCAGAGAAAACACTCCACGGAAAACACAGATACCACATAGAACAAGACCACGTAAATAAAAAACAATCATACACCTGGTTACAGGATGGGCAGCTATTCCCTGAGACTGAAGGCTTCTTACTTGCCATCCAGGATAAAGTCATATTAACCAGAAACTACCAAAAGCATATCATCAAAGACCCGACTATTGCAGAGGACAGATGTAGGAAATGCCACCAGCAGAAAGAAACGATCGAACACATAACGAGCGGATGTAAAATATTGGCCGGAACAGAGTACACAGCCAGGCATGATTCAGCTGCCAAAGTAGTTCACCAAGCACTGGCCACAACATACAAACTCATAGAAAACACAGATCCCTACTACAAATACACGCCAACATCCATACTTGAAAATGAAGATTACAAGCTCTACTGGGACATCGGTATCCATACAGATAAAACAGTCTCCGCCAATAGACCCGATATTACTTTTCAGTGCAAAAAAGAAAAAGTCACCTATCTAATTGACATAGCTGTCCCCAACGACACAAACATCCAAACGAAATACACAGAGAAAATTTCCAAATACACAGATCTTGCAACGGAAATAAAAAGGCTATGGAAACAAGAAAAAGTCATCATTGTCCCCCTCATTATATCAGCCACAGGCCTTACACCAACAACATTCACACCACACTTAGTACAATTAGGACTCAACACAAACATACACAAAAACATTCAGAAGTCAGTGATTTTGAAGACATGTAACATTGTCAGGTCATTCCTTAATACACAATAGTAATGCGTTTGTGCTGACTTGGTTTGCGCCCGTCAGCCAAACATGGAACCACATTGACCAAATGTGAGAAAGAAAAACGATAATAATAATAATAATAGAACAACACCTAACAGACAACAATATTATCACAGAAGAGCAGAAGGGATGCAGGAAAAATAGTCGAGGATGCAAAGAGCAGCTGATCATTGATAGCGTGATTATGGGACAAACCAGAAAAGAACACAGAAACCTTCACATCGGCTACATAGACTATAAAAAAAGCCTTCGACTCCATACCCCACAGCTGGTTAATCAGGGCCCTAGAAATCTATAAAATCAACCAACAACTCAGGCAGTTTCTCGCGCAAATTATGAAAACATGGAAAACCAAAATACGCCTAGAAACACCAACCGAACGCATCGAAACAGAAGAGCTGTACATCAGACGGGGTATATTTCAGGGAGACTCGCTCAGCGCTCTATGGTTTTGCCTCTGCCTCAATCCACTCTCAAATATACTAAACAGAACAGAGCATGGCTTCAATATCAGACACCAAAAAGTGAATCAACATAAAATAAACCACCTCCTATATATGGACGACATAAAGCTCTACGCTGCCACACAAACACAGCTGAAAGAACTCCTCAAAATCACAGGAATATTCACCTTAGATGTCAATATGGAATTTGGTATAAGTAAATGCAAAGTGCTCCACATCAACAAAGGCCAATGGAAGTGCCACCATGAGACAGAAACCATTAACAATGAAACACTCGATAACATGTTCGACAAAGAAACATACAAATATCTAGGCTTCCAACAAAGCACCAAACTCAACCACACTCACATCAAAACAGAGCTCAGAACCGAATTCAAAAACAGACTGACGAAACTTTTGCAAACAAAACTCAACTCTAAGAATCTCACTAAAGCCATCAACACGTTCGCTATACCTGTACTCACATATTCATTTGGTATCATCAAATGGTCACAAACAGACATAGAAAATATTCACATCCTTATACGATCTCAATTCACCAAATACAGGAAATTACACCCCAACGCATGCAAAGAAAGACTTACCATCGAGAGGAAGGCAGGAGGAAGAAGAAATTCTTTCACAGCAAGCAAACCAGCCTCCACACAGCGACAGTGAAAGCAGACAAAAACTACACACCTCTCGACTTAGCCCGGGCAGACCACTCAGCAGACACACACAGTCACACCCAATTACAACAGGAAAAGATGAAAACGTGGTCAGAGAAAACACTCCACGGAAAACACAGATACCACATAGAACAAGACCACGTAAATAAAAAACAATCATACACCTGGTTACAGGATGGGCAGCTATTCCCTGAGACTGAAGGCTTCTTACTTGCCATCCAGGATAAAGTCATATTAACCAGAAACTACCAAAAGCATATCATCAAAGACCCGACTATTGCAGAGGACAGATGTAGGAAATGCCACCAGCAGAAAGAAACGATCGAACACATAACGAGCGGATGTAAAATATTGGCCGGAACAGAGTACACAGCCAGGCATGATTCAGCTGCCAAAGTAGTTCACCAAGCACTAGCCACAACATACAAACTCATAGAAAACACAGATCCCTACTACAAATACACACCAACATCCATACTTGAAAATGAAGATTACAAGCTCTACTGGGACATCGGTATCCATACAGATAAAACAGTCTCCGCCAATAGACCCGATATTACTTTTCAGTGCAAAAAAGAAAAAGTCACCTATCTAATTGACATAGCTGTCCCCAACGACACAAACATCCAAACGAAATACACAGAGAAAATTTCCAAATACACAGATCTTGCAACGGAAATAAAAAGGCTATGGAAACAAGAAAAAGTCATCATTGTCCCCCTCATTATATCAGCCACAGGCCTTACACCAACAACATTCACACCACACTTAGTACAATTAGGACTCAACACAAACATACACAAAAACATTCAGAAGTCAGTGATTTTGAAAACATGTAACATTGTCAGGTCATTCCTTAATACACAACAGTAATGCGTTTGTGCTGACTTGGTTTGCGCCCGTCAGCCAAACATGGAACCACATTGACCAAATGTGAGAAAGAAAAACGAGAACAATCATAATAATAAAGCATATCATCAAAGACCCAACTATTGCAGAGGACAGATGTAGGAAATGCCACCAGCAGAAAGAAACGATCGAACACATAACGAGCGGATGTAAAATATTGGCCGGAACAGAGTACACAGCCAGGCATGATTCAGCTGCCAAAGTAGTTCACCAAGCACTGGCCACAACATACAAACTCATAGAAAACACAGATCCCTACTACAAATACATGCCAGCATCCATACTTGAAAATGAAGATTACAAGCTCTACTGGGACATCGGTATCCATACAGATAAAACAGTCTCCGCCAATAGACCCGATATTACTTTTCAGTGCAAAAAAGGAAAAATCACCTATCTAATTGACATAGCTGTCCCCAACGACACAAACATCCAAACGAAATACACAGAAAAAATTTCCAAATACACAGACCTTGCAACGGAAATAAAAAGGCTATGGAGACAAGAAAAAGTCATCATTGTCCCCCTCATTATATCAGCCACAGGCCTTACACCAATAACATTCACACCACATTTAGTGCAATTAGGACTCAACACAGACATACACAGAAACATTCAGAAGTCAGTGATTTTGAAAACATGTAACATTGTCAGGTCATTCCTTAATACGGAATGGTAATAGCGTTTGTGCTGACTTGGTTTTGGCCCGTCAGCCAAACATGGAACCACATTGATCTAATGTGAGAAAGAAGAACTTTTTGTAATAATAATAATAATATGAATGAAGATTACAAGCTCTACTGGGATATCGGTATCCATACAGATAAAACAGTCTCCGCCAATAGACCCGATATTACTTTTCAGTGCAAAAAGGAAAAGTCACCTATCCGATTGACATAGCTGTCCCCAACGACACAAACATCCAAGCGAAATACACAGAAAAAATTTCCAAATACACAGACCTTGCAACGGAAATAAAAAGGCTATGGAGACAGGAAAAAGTCATCATTGTCCCCCTCATTATATCAGCCACAGGCCTTACACCAATAACATTCACACCACATTTAGTGCAATTGGGACTCAACACAGACATACACAGAAACATTCAGAAGTCAGTGATTTTGAAAACATGTAACATTGTCAGGTTATTCCTTAATACGGAATAGTAATAGCGTTTGTGCTGACTTGGTTTTGGCCCGTCAGCCAAACATGGAACCACATTGATCAAATGTGAGAAAGAAGAACTTTTTGTAATAATAATAATAAAAGATTACAAGCTCTACTGGGATATCGGTATCCATACAGATAAAACAGTCTCCGCCAAT
Source organism: Pachyrhynchus sulphureomaculatus (assembly GCA_019049505.1). NCBI lineage: Eukaryota > Metazoa > Arthropoda > Insecta > Coleoptera > Curculionidae > Pachyrhynchus > Pachyrhynchus sulphureomaculatus. The sequence continues at coordinate 54,604,408 of CM032447.1, forward strand.
AGACCCGATATTACTTTTCAGTGCAAAAAAGGAAAAGTCACCTATCTGATTGACATAGCTGTCCCCAACGACACAAACATCCAAGCGAAATACACAGAAAAAATTTCCAAATACACAGACCTTGCAACGGAAATAAAAAGGCTATGGAGACAGGAAAAAGTCATCATTGTCCCCCTCATTATATCAGCCACAGGCCTTACACCAATAACATTCACATCACATTTAGTGCAATTGGGACTCAACACGGACCTACACAGAAACATTCAGAAGTCAGTGATTTTGAAAACATGTAACATTGTCAGGTCATTCCTTAATACGGAATGGTAGTAGCGTTTGTGCTGACTTGGTTTTGGCCCGTCAGCCAAACATGGAACCACATTGATCAAATGTGAGAAAGAAGAACTTTTTGTAATAATAATAATAATAATGTACATCTGTACATCAGACGGGGTATATTTCAGGGAGACTCGCTCAGTGCTCTATGGTTTTGCCTCTGTCTCAATCCACTCTCAAATATACTAAACAGAACAGAGCATGGCTTCAATATCAGACACCAAAAAGTGAATCAATATAAAATAAACCACCTCCTATATATGGACGACATAAAACTCTACGCTGCCACACAAACACAGCTGAAAGAACTCCTCAAAATCACAGAAATATTCACCTTAGATGTCAATATGGAATTTGGTATAAGTAAATGCAAAGTGCTCCACATCAACAAAGGCCAATGGAAGTGCCACCATGAGACAGAAACCATCAACAATGAAACACTCGATAACATGTTCGACAAAGAAACATACAAATATCTAGGCTTCCAACAAAGCACCAAACTCAACCACACTCACATCAAAACAGAGCTCAGAACCGAATTCAAAAACAGACTGACGAAACTTTTGCAAACAAAACTCAACTCTAAGAATCTCACTAAAGCCATCAACACGTTCGCAATACCTATACTCACATATTCATTTGGTATCATCAAATAGTCACAAACAGACATAGAAAATATTCACATCCTTATACGATCTCAATTCACCAAATACAGGAAATTACACCCCAACGCATGCAAAGAAAGACTTACCATCGAGAGGAAGGCAGGAGGAAGAGGAATTATAGACATCAGATCATTACACACAAGACAAATACAAACACTTAGGAAATTCTTTCACAGAAAGCAAACCAGCCTCCACACAGCGACAGTGAAAGCAGACAAAAACTACACACCTCTCGACTTAGCCCGGGCAGACCACTCAGCAGACACACACAGTCACACCCAATTACAACAGGAAAAGATGAAAACGTGGTCAGAGAAAACACTCCACGGAAAACACAGATACCACATAGAACAAGACCACGTAAATAAAAAACAATCATACACCTGGTTACAGGATGGGCAGCTATTCCCTGAGACTGAAGGCTTCTTACTTGCCATCCAGGATAAAGTCATATTAACCAGAAACTACCAAAAGCATATCATCAAAGACCCGACTATTGCAGAGGACAGATGTAGGAAATGCCACCAGCAGAAAGAAACGATCGAACACATAACGAGCGGATGTAAAATATTGGCCGGAACAGAGTACACAGCCAGGCATGATTCAGCTGCCAAAGTAGTTCACCAAGCACTGGCCACAACATACAAACTCATAGAAAACACAGATCCCTACTACAAATACACGCCAACATCCATACTTGAAAATGAAGATTACAAGCTCTACTGGGACATCGGTATCCATACAGATAAAACAGTCTCCGCCAATAGACCCGATATTACTTTTCAGTGCAAAAAAGGAAAAGTCATCTATCTAATTGACATAGCTGTCCCCAACGACACAAACATCCAAACAAAATACACAGAAAAAATTTCCAAATACACAGACCTTGCAACGGAAATGAAAAGGCTATGGAGACAAGAAAAAGTCATCATTGTCCCCCTCATTATATCAGCCACAGGCCTTACACCAATAACATTCACACCACATTTAGTGCAATTAGGACTCAACACAGACATACACAGAAACATTCAGAAGTCAGTGATTTTGAAAACATGTAACATTGTCAGGTCATTCCTTAATACGGAATGGTAATAGCGTTTGTGCTGACTTGGTTTCGGCCCGTCAGCCAAACATGGAACCACATTGATCAAATGTGAGAAAGTAGAACTTTTTGTAATAATAATAATAATCTATATCTATAATATATATAAAATGCAACGTCTGTCTGTCTGTCCGTTAGTGCGTTTATCCCTCGAGAACCACTTATCCGATATACGTAATTTTTTAAACTCATATTCTCTAACCAGGTTATAGATATATATTTTATTACATCTATGATATATATATATATATATATATATATATATATATATATATATATATATATATATATATATATATATATATAATGCATCGTATCTCTGTCTGTCTGTCCGTTAGTGTGCTTATCACTGGAGAACCACTTATCCGATTTACGTACTTCTTTTTAAAACATACATATGTGCTCTGGCCAGGTTATCTATAATCTTATATCTATACTATATATAAAATGCAACGTCTTTCTGTCTGTCTGTCTGTCCATTAGTGCGCTTATCACTGAAGAACCACTTATTCGATTTATGTGCTTTTTTGTAAAACATACATATGTTCTCTGGCCAGGTTATCTATCTATAATATATATAAAATGCAACGTCTCTCTGTCTGTCTATCTGTTTCTCTGTCCGTTAGTGCCTTACGTGCTTTTTTTCAGATGTTCTCTGGCCAAGTTAAAGGATATATTTTATTGCGTTAGGTAATATAACGAATAAGCAGTGACGAAAATAGTAAATCAAGTCGGAAAAAAGGTTACCGTTAGCGCGTTCTCTTGCAATACACTGCCTAAACCATTAAATATGGAACAATATCATGTTGCAAAGAATATAATGTATATAAAATGCAACGTCTCTCTGTCTGTCTGTCTGTCTGTTAGAGCGCTTATCACTTGAGAACCACTTCGATTTACGTGTTTTTATAAATTTATACATATGTTCTATATAATTCGATGTAAATATAGATAACAGGAGATAAGATGAGATAATGGGACATAAGTCTAAATAATGGTAGATAAGGAGAAATAATGGGAGATAAGCGGAGATAAGTCTAGATAATGGGAGTTATGGTGAGATAATGGGAGATAAGGAGAAATAATGGGAGATAAGTCGAGAAAAGCCTAGATAATAATGGGAGATAATGGGAGATAAGGAGAAATAATGGGAGATGAGCAGAGATTAGCCTAGATAATGGAAATTGTGGAGAGATAGTGGGAGATAAGGAAAAATAATGGGATAAAGGGATATTTTTTATTACGTTAGGTAATGTAAGGAATAAGCAGTGACGATACTAGTGAATCAAGTCCACGCGAGCGGAGCCGCGGGCACGGCTAGTCTAATATATAATAGGAACATCCCATTAGACCTAATTAAAACTATCGAGAAAAACAATAAAGTAGTCGTAAGATTAGCAGAAGGAATGACAGAACCAATCAACTATGAATCTGGGATCAGGCAAGGAGACACTTTAAGTCCTCTTCTATTTAATATTGCCATGGATGAAATTATAAAGAAAGTCAAAAGAAAGAAGGGATACAGAATGGGGAACTTAAAATTATATGTTATGCAGATGACGCGATATTAATGGCTAAGACCGAGAACGATCTGCAAAGGCCGCGACTTCTACATAGCAGTAATAGTATATAAAATGTCAATCTCAACTGAAAAAACCAAGAATAGTAATTTGGTGGTGAAAGATAACCCAATAGAACAGGTGATGGAGGTCGATTACCTGGGCATCAAAATATCTACTATCGGAAAAATTGAGGAAGGAGTACCAGGTGTACAAGTATGAAATGCGGATTTCAGACAACAGTTGGTGCACCAATGCAGTTTGTGCTATGAAGATTTGACACTGCGCCATTTTGTTGCGTCATGAACAAGTGTCAGAGGCGCACGAGTGATAAATTGGAAAAGTGTGTGCATAGTGTTGTGTTCAATATATCCAAATTTATACCGAACAAAGAGCATTCGCGGACAGCATTAATTTTTTGTTTTCATTTGAAGAAAACTGCTGGTGAATCATACCGATTACTTCGAAAAGCTTATGGTGAACATGCACCATCGCAGGATACTTGTGAACGATGGTTTCGGCGTTTCAAAAGTGATGACTTCGATGTTGCAGACAAGGAACGTGGAAAACCGCCAAAAAAATACGAAGATGTGGAATTGCAAGCATTGTTGGACGAAGATGATTCACAAACACAAAAAACAACTCGCCGAGCAATTGGGCGTTAGTCATCAAGCTGTTTCCAATCGGCTACGAGAGATGGGAAAGATTAAGAAGACCGGTAGATGGGTACCACATGAGTTGAACGACAGGTTAATGGAAAAGCGCAAAAACACGTGTGACATTTTGCTCGTTCGGTACAAAAGGAAGTCGTTTTTGCATCGTATAGTTACAGGGGATGAAAAGTGGATTTATTTTGAGAATCCCAAGCGCAAAAAATCATGGGTAGACCCAGGCACACCATCCACCTCGACCGAATCGCTTTGGCAGAAAGACGATGCTCTGTGTTTGGTGGGACCAGAGGGGCGTGGTCTACTATGAGCTGTTAAAACCTGGGGAAACGATTAGTACTAAACGTTACCAACAAAATTGACCGATTTGAATCGTTCGCTGCTTGAAAAAAGGCCAGAATACCGAAAGAGTCATTCTTCTTTATGACAGTGCTCCATCATATACGGCAAAACCAGTTCGCGACACGTTGGAAGCACTCAGCTGGGAAGTTCTACCCCATGCGGCTTACTCACCAGACTTGGCTCCTTCCGATTACCACTTTTTGCATCGATGGGATACGCACTTGCTGAACAGCGCTTTGGTTCGTACGAAGATGTGAAAAAATGGCTCGATGAATGGTTCGCAGCAAAAGGAAAAGATTTTTACTGGCGTGGTATTCACAAATTGCCCGAAAGATTTTTTTTTTTTTTTTTTTTTTTTATGGGTCTAGCACACGTGCTGCAGGGAAGTCCCTAAAGCGCTCCAGGAGCGGCACGAGTGCGGAAAAAGCGATTCACGTTGTTCTTGAATCGCTGTAAATTGTACTCGGTGGGAAACACAGCGCTGGGCAAATTATTCCAAAGGGATGACGTTCTCCATATAAAAGATTGCTTGAAAAACGTTGTACGCGGAGTAACCAGCTGAACCTCATACGGATGCGAAGCACCAGCGCGACGTGTATTTCTAACATGCACCGCTTTGGGAGGAATTAAGCGGGCTACATCCTTCGAACACTTTCCATGAAAATACTTGTAGAACAGACTCAAGTCGCCAACCGTTCTTCGATGTTCCAGCGAATCAAGGCCGCCGGTCAATTCCGGGTCCCCAATCAGACGGACCGCTCTTCTCTGAACAGAATCCAACAAATGCAGTGTATGTTTGGGAGCGGAGCCCCAAACGTGGGAGCAGTATTCCATAGTTGGTCGAATTTGGGCTTTGTAAAGAATTAACAGTTGCTGTGGGGTGTAAAGCTTTCTGGTTCTAAATAATATTCTCAACTTTTGAGAAGCTCTCCTTGCTATGCCTGCAACATGTTCATGCCAAGACATATTTGCTCCCAAACTAACGCCCAACAAATTGAGCGACGATGCTAGGGGATGGAGTGCCCCGACATAACCATGTCGGGTTCAGCAACGTTAACTTTTTTAGAAAAAACTGCCGCTTGGGTTTTTGTAGCGTTAAATTCCACTTGGTTACTGTCACTCCAAGATAGAATTTCTTCCAGGTCTTTGTTAAGTTGAACGAGCTCCTGCTGTCTGCGGATATTCGCCTGAGCAGCCGATGTCCGAGCGTTCAAGGTGAATGAAGAGACAAGCGTACTGTCATCTGCAAAGCTATAGATTGGATTCCCGGTCTTTTCCAGCAGATCGTTAATGTAAATGAGAAAGAGAGTAGGATACAGAATGGAGCCCTGGGGCACACCGGCGTTGATAGTGAGGGTGTTAGAAAGAAATCCGTCGACCGCCACTCGTAAAGAACGCTCTCTGAGGAAACATGAGAGCCACAAACAGAACCTTTCAGATATACCATAAGAGCGTAACTTAGCCAACAGTCCATCGTGCCAAACACGGTCGAATGCCTTGGATATGTCAAGAGCAACCGCTCGAGATTCTCCAAAGTGTTCAATTGCGTTGTTCCAAACATGTGTTACATAAGTCAGAAGATCTCCTGTTGATCTATGTTTACGAAAACCATATTGGTGATCGCTAATAATATTGAATCGTTCAAGAGATTTTAGAAGATGCTCATTGATAAATCTTTTCCATGACTTTCGATATTATTGAAAGCAGTGCAACTGGTCGGTAGTTATTTGGCAAGGTCTTCTTACCTTTTTTAGGTATCGGCTGAACCGTGGCACATTTCCAGCAGGACGGAAATATTCCCTTTCTGTAGGATAGGTTAAAAAGTCTACAGAAAACTGGTGTTAGTTCCCTTGCACAGTTTTTGAGAACTATGGCAGGTATTCCGTCAGCGCCAGAAGCCTTCTTGGTGTCTAGCTTCATTAAAATACGCTTTATAATGCGCTGTCTGAAGACAACATCGGGCATCTTTGACTGCAATATGGGAATAGTAGGTGGTGTTTTTCCTTGGAAATCGACAGTAGAATGTGAAGCAAAGAGTTCAGCCAACAAGTTCGCTCTCTCAACAGGTGTGGTTGCAATGGAATTATCTGGCCGTGTGAGTGGTGGTATGGTTGATTTGGTAAAATTTTGACTAATTGCCTTAGCGACTGCCCAAAAGGACCTGGAATTGTTGGGACAAGCGAGAAGTTTGTTTCTAATTCGTTGATTGTGTGCCTCCTTGGTTTCGTCGATAATTCCCTTGCATCTGTTCCGGGCATGAACAAAGATGTTACGATTTACGGTGTTAGGATTTTCACGCCATTGTCGGTAAGCAATATGTTTAGAAGCAACAGCTTCTTTGCATTTTCGGTCGAACCAAGGCTTGCCGTTGGAGGAGCATTTCTTCGAAAAAGGGATGTAAGCTTCCATACCAGCCAAAATAACATCGGAGACCTCCCTGGCGCAGTCAGATGGGTTATCGGATCGAAAACAAATGTCCATCCAAGGGAAAGTTCGAAAGTATTCCATGAGATCTTCCCATTTAGCAGATTTGTAGTGCCAAATCTTGCGCAGCCTAGGCGCCTCTCTGTCACTGATTGGCAGGATACTCGATGTCGAAAGCAGTTTATGGTCGGAAGAACCTAACGGTATATCTCCGGATTGGTGGTTAAAAACAGATCAAGAAGACTGGCGAACTCCCCGTCTCGATCAGGGATCCGTGTTGGTTCGTCAATAAGCTGAGTTAAGCCATAACTGATTGAGAATGATTCAGCTTCACGACCTTGTTCGTCGGTAGTATTTGAATATTTAAGCCAGTTGATATTGTGGATATTGAAGTCGCCCAGGATGGCAATTTCGGCACTTGGATAGTTACTTTGTAAATGATCGATGGTGTCTGCAAGAACCCCGAAAGATAGGAAAAATGTATAAGAAGCGATGGAGCATACTTTGAATAAAGCACTTTTTATCATTCTTTGGAATTTAACATGTTTTTTTAGAAAAAAAAACCGCATTTCGTACTTGTACACCTGGTAAAACATTAAGTCAACAAGGCTAATAGGATAGCGGGATGCTTCAATAATACCATATTTAGAAAGAAATCCCTCTCCGTTGAGACCAAAACAAGAATATACAAAAGCGTAATATGACCAGTAATGACTTACCCATCTGAAACAAGACCCGATACAAGTATAACAATGAGGATGCTGGAATCGACTGAAATGACAATACTTAGGAGATGTATAAACAAGACATTGAGGCATAGAGAAAGGAGTGAAGACATAAGGACGTACATGTAATATAGAAAATATCAACCAGTGGATAAGAGGAAGAAAAGTGGAATGGGATCAACACATAGGAAGACTGGCAAACAACAGGATAATACGGATAGCAAGAGACAAGTCATCGAATGGAAGAAGATCAATGGGACGTCCGAGAAAGAGATGGAGCGACGATCTATAGAGCAGGAAACAAAGAAAACAGGCAATAGTGCCTAGCTACAAGTCGGAAAAAGAAGAGAAAAATTGGCTTGAAGGAAGAAATTTTCGTCGAAAGAAGAGGTTATCTGTGTTGTACATGAATATTATGCCCAGTTCGAAGCAATTTTTTTTCTGAAGTCGGTGGAGATTGTGTTGAGAAACAAATTTTTATTTTTGCAAAAAAACGTTATTTACCTTGTTTTTTTTATAATACTTTTCAATCCACCCTCGTAGTTTCACAAACAAATAAAAATATTATCAGCTGGAAAAAGTTCATTAGGCAACACTTTATTAAATTAAGATCCACCCATTTGTAAATAAATAATATTTTTGCAAAATAAATAATGTTACTGCTACTTCCGCAGTGAAAATGAGAGTGACAGTGTACATACAACACACCCGTCACATCCATCGCATCGGTGGGAAAATGTCCTACCTGGAATATTATTTATATTCTGTGATATTATAAAATAAATGTAATTTATCTTTGTGTAAGCAGCTGTCAATAACACCAGCAAAATGACAAAATTGATAGTCAAGGGCTGTGCGTGGGATAAATCCTCACATACAGATATGTTATGTAAATATGAAATAAAGCCTATAAATATTAATGAACTAAAAATGTTCTGTTGATAAGTAAATATATACCTTGAATACCTATCTATACTTCTTATGACAATAATATTACGTAAATAGTAATCGGCGTCTTATTTCTTACCTGCGTTAATCTTTAAGATTAGACTGTAAATACTGGATCTTAAAATAATAATTATAACAGTTTTGAGAATTGTTCGATAAAAGTTCCTTTTATAAAAACAGCTTTACCCGTCTTTAATTTTTAAATAAATGCCATCGTCTCGAAGTGCTTTATCAAGAAAAATTTTCTGATAAGCTTGATATTACCAAATTTTTAATAATCAATCAAAATAAAAATGGAGGAAATAAAGGGTGATTCATTAGTCTTGTATAAGTGAAACCAGGAAAAATATTTCAAATGCAGTTGCTTATATCGTATAAATTTATTCAAAATCTATCAAATAGCACGTCTACATTGCAGCGAATGGACCATTATCTTCGATTTTACGCAACTTGCTTGGAACGCCATCCATCAGGCGTTGGACGACCGAAACGTCGATTTCTTTCAACTTCCTCTTTATTCTGCCAATCAAGAGCCGGTGGTTCTGTGCTTCCCAACCATTTTTATAAACTTTACGTGAAAGTATTGCCCAAAATCTTTTAATTGGTCGTGCCTGTGGATTGTCATTTTGCGGTACAAATTTGAATTTTGACTTTTGAGCCATTCTTGTGTTTTTTTTTGCATAATGACAACGTGCAAGGTCTGGCCAGAAGATTATTTTGTCGCGCGCATGATTTTCTTTGATAAACTGCTTCAATTTAATCAAGCATTTATTGATATAAACATCAGAACTGATTGCAGCAGCACTGTTTGGTTGGAAATATGGATGAAATGGCAATCCACATCAACACTTTTGGTTCAAATTTCATTTTGACGTCGTCTGGTGCTGCTTCATAATCGTCAGTGTAGAAGAAATCATTTCCATTGAAAAAACTGTTTAAAAATGTGAAATATTTTTCATCATCCATAACGATGAATTTCCCATGCGTGCACCAAGTGCACGGCAACATTTTGGTATTTTCTCGAGCTGTCTTGCCGTGTATTTCGGTGCCTTTTTACATTACATTTCAAAATTCGATACACAGTTGATTGCGAAACAATTTTCTTTACGACCGCCCAACTTTGTCTTTTGCGCTTGGCAGAAAATTTTTCGTTGTTCTTCTGCTAAGAACAGGTAACCGACCGGATTTTTTTTTCATTTTCTGGTTCTTTGTCTTCACGGCAATCACGCAAAACACGGAAAAATGTTGGCGCGAGATACTGGCTTATCTTCAAACTCTTCGAGAATTTACTTCGTGGACAGTTGTCCAAACAAGAAAACAACACACTTTCGTAAATCTAGCTTGTATGACATTTCCAAAGCGAATAATCAAATGCGCAGATTCTGAAATCAGAGTAGAGGTATCGTTACACCTTCAGCGTAAACAACATTGTTATCTGTCAATTGTTCAACATTTACCCAAACGCCTAAAATTAGTCTCAAGACTAATGAATCATCCTTTAATATAGCTCGTCTTGAAGAATTGCAGTTTGACAATGCTGCTGTGTTTTGCTCACAAAATGAAGCATTTCTTAATTGATTACATAAAAAACTGGTTTTGCCCAAGTTAGTTCAGGTTAGTTTGCTACAAAATAAGACATTTCTTTTTATCAATAAAACTAAAAATAGAAGAAAAATTATAGCCAGCTTGAAAAAAGTCCTAATTTGATAATATTGTTGCCTTAATTAGTTCAGGCGAGTTTACTAGAAAATAACATGAACTAACCTGAACTAATTAATTTTTCTATAAATTAAATTAAAAACAGAAGAAAACATATAGTTAGCCTAAAAAAATTCCTATTTGATATTTCTGCTAAACCGATATTTATTTGCTAAAGAATATAGCGTTTCTGAACTGGCTACATAAATAATTGTTACTATCCTAGTTGGTTTAGATTAGTTTACTACAAAGTCTATAATAACGCAACTAAACTTCTTATCTTTTTGGTCAATCGCTAAGGCCATTAGTCAAAACTTTACTAAATCCATTAAACTACCACACAGCCGGAAAATACTATTACAACAACACCAGTTGAGAAAGCCAACTTGTTAGCTGAACTTTCTACTGTCAATTTCCAAGGAAAAACACCACCAACTATTCCCATAGTGCAGGCAAAGGTGCCCGATATTGTCTTCAGATAGCGTATCATAAAATGTATTTTAATGAAGCTAGACACTAAAAAAGCTTCTGGAGCTGACGGTATACTTGCCATAGTACGCAAAAAAGGCGCGAGACAACTAACACCAGTTTTCTGTAGACTTTTCAACCTACTCTATAAAAAGGTGAGATTTCCTTCTGCTGGAAGTACGCTACAGTTCAGCTGATACCCATAAAAAAACTAGAAGACCTTCCCAAATAACTACCGACCAGTCGCACTGCTTGCAATATTAACGAAAATCATTGAAAAGGCGACCATCAATATGGCTTTCGTGAGCAAAGATCGATAGGAGACATTTTAACTTATGTAACACAGCTTTGAAACAACGCAATCGAACACTTTGAAGAACCTTGAGCGGTTGCACCTGATACAATTTGTCAAGTGAGAATGTGACCGTTCACATTCTTGAAAAAAAATGTGTTTCGAGAATATTTTTCCCATCAATGTATGCTTAGGTTTGCTAACAGCAAACGCAAGTTGTCCAGTTGCCTCCTGCATCAATAATCGCCTGGCATCTTCGAGGCATGCTGTCGACGAGATTTTCTGCATACTCTGTCAAAGTCCTCAGAGTCTTTCCTCTGAGCTTTTTCTTTACAAAGGACCAAACATTTTTAATAGGAATAGCGTCCGGCGATTGTAAGGGCCACTCTAGTATTTTATCGTGGGTCCAAGCGAGCTTCTACGCGACGTGAATTTCACCCAGCAAAGGTTTCTTCAACGTGCTTCGAAATATAACATCATGAGCACGAAGATATTGTCGAATGTTCTCATGGAACACATTCAAACCCGATTTTCTTAATTTTGCCGCTCCTTGACGCAGCGTCAATTTCGAGTCCCGTGAAAAAAACGATTCGTTTCTCGTTTTTCAGAGTGACTGTCTTAAAATGACTTACTCACTTCTTCACAAACGACAGCGGCCGCGGAATGGGTCATTTTAGGTCCGTTTTGATGGGAACAAGGAAAGGCTGCCTCGAACCGACGCGCAAACAAGTGACTCATTTTCAATTTTACGTGATTTCGACGAAAGTTCGGAATCGCCCGATACTTTTACTAATATGAATTATCGTGGTCACGTTCTTACTTGACAGACTGTACATAAACACCTTTTTTGTCCCAGTTAGTAGAAAACTTAATGATTTCTATCTACAGAATTAAAAGCCGGATAAATAAATAACTACACAGAGTTTCTACAAACTTTTACAGATCCCACGAAAAAATATGTTCCCAATATAAAAGGTCAGATGTGGTAATAGTACCGATATTTAAAACTGAAGAAAATAAAGCATTCACTGACATAATTCCATCAAAAAGTAGTTCGTTCACTTGATATTTCGTGCCAAAAATGTGTAATTAACTTTCAAGAAAATTACATGGCCCGTGTTTTATAAGCAGAAGTGAGGGCGTTGCTGGTGGTGCACTTTATGGCCAGTTTTGAATATGCAAGTGTGTGCACATTGGCAAATTGTGAGAATTTTCTTCATAGCTCGTTAATTGTACACGATTGGTGAATTTTTAAGGACTATCTTCTGCAATTTGGAAAACAATATTTTAATATGAATCTCGAAATTAGTTGGTTTTATTTTCAAAAATACAAAACCTGAAAAGTTTTTGGTCTGACACATATATGTCGCCCTTTTAAAAAAATCCATATGATTTGTAGAAAGTATCAACCTTCAAACGATACGTGTTACATGGTTTTAGTGACGCTACTGTTGATATTTGCAAAACAATGGAAAAAAATCGAATTTCGTGTGTTGATTAAACACTGTTTTTTGATGGAAAATCACTCATCATTTACTGGTACGATGAATTTAAACGCGGTCGTACAGACACAAATGATGCTGGACGTTCTGGACGCCCAAATTAGGTGATTACACCGAGAAACATAAAAAAAATCCACAAAATTGTATTGGATGACCGTAAACTGAAATTGCGTGAGATAGCTGACACCCTAACGATATTAAAAGAACGTGTTGGTTATATTTTGTATGAACATTTGGGCATGAGAAAGCTCTGTTCGAAATGGGTACCGCGTTTGCTTAGAGTGGACCAAAAGCAACAACGTGTTGATGTTTAAGCGCAATAAAAAGGATTTTTTTCTGCGATATGTGACTATGGATGAAACATGGATCCACCACTACACATCGGAATTAAATCGGTAGTCAGCTGAGTGGACAGCAGCCAATGAAAGATGCCCCAAGCGACCAAAGACACAACAGTCGGCTGGGAAGGATTTGACCTCTGTATTTTGGGATGCGCATGGAATAATTTTCATCGACTGTGTTGGGAAGGGAAAAACCCTCAATAGCGAATATTATATAAAGTTATTGGTACGTTAGAAGGCAGAAATCGCAAAAAAGGCCCCAAATGAATAAGAAAAAATTGCTCTTCCATCAAGACCGTGTCACAAATCAATGGTTACCATGGCAAAATTGCAAGAATTGACTATTAACTATTCGCAGACCTCAAAAAAATGCTCGCGTGAAATAGATTTGGCTCCAATGAAGAAGTTATCGCCGAAACTGAGGCCTATTTTGAAGGCAAAGACAAATCCTTCTACAAGAAAGGTATAGAAATGTTAGGAAAGCGGGAGACTATGTTGATGAATAAAGTCGAATTCCTATAGAGAAGGATAGGAATTCAAGGTGTGACCCAGTTTCATTTATCCTTTTTTTTATTATTTTATTTATGAAAGATTCTATGTGGGGTTGCCAGTCTTCCATCGGGAGCCTCCCCGGGTGGTAGATTGAGGAACGTCTCCCAAATATGGGTGATACTGAGGAAATAAAATACTCGGAACAGACCAAAACTAGCACACAGGATACGACGACCTCCATGTTAGGAGTGGTAATCCGACAGCGTTTGTCTCCAAATAGGAGCGGCTGAAAAAAAAAATAATCAAGAAACCAAGAGGAAACTAGCTGACTTACCCATATTCCCCAGGACATCACAATTGATATACAAAACCAAATAACAGCCCTCAATCCAGACACCCTTTAAGTGAGGAGAGGGTGCGAAGAACCAGTTATCAACGTACAATATAATAAAAAAGAAAAACCTCTACAGATTATATATATATATATAATATATATATATAATAGATATATATATATATATATATATATATACACACATATATATATATATATATATATATATATATATATATATATATATATATATATATATATATATATATATATATATATATACACTGGGATGCAGAGAGACAAGATGGCTATGTTCAGTTCGCTTTCTCAACAGGTGTTGCAACAAAATTATCTGGCCGTGTGTGTGGTGGTATGGTGGATTTGGTGAAATTTTGACTGACTACCTTAGCGACTGACCAAAAGGACCTGAAATTGTTGGGACAAGCGAGAAGTTTGTTTCTAATTCGTTGATTGTGTGCCTCCTTGGTTTCGTCGATAATTTCTTAGTATCTGTTCCTGGCACGAACAAAGGTATTACGGTTTATGGTGTTAGGATTTTCATGCCATTGTCAGTAGGCAAGATGTTTAGAAGCAACAGCTTCTTTGCATTTCTGGTCAAACTAAGGCTTGCCGTTGGAAGGGCATTTCTTCAAAAAAGGGATATAAGCCTCCATACTGGCCAAAATAACATCGGAAACCTCCCTGGCGCAGTCAGATGGGTCGTCGGATCGAAAACAAACGTCTAACCAAGGGAAAGTTCGAAAATATTCCATGAGATTCCCATTTAGCAGATTTGTAGTGCCAAATCTTGCGCATATATAGTCTTAGCATACACACATTTTTAGCAGGTTCAAACTCTATTCAGTTGCATTTTTTTTTACTTACCGTCAAATTTTTTTGCTCTAGTTTCTATTAAAGAGGCTACTTTTAACACCGAGTCTTTAAGATATCTTCCTATATATTGACTATCTCGTCTCATATTTTCTTCTAAATTTGCACTACAGCAGCTTCCTTCTCCGCATATCGAACCTGTAACAAAATAAAAAATAATAATTATTATTTTTTAAAGCAAGAAAACTTGAAGAATTTTTTTTAGATTTTGTCAATATGATCAGTCACCATAGTCACATTTAGGTCTGACGTTTCGTTTATAATTTCAGTAGTAATCATTATTTTTCCAGATTAAATAGATTCAATCTCACAATGAGAAACTTTAACTTAAAACTAGTTTCATTTTTCAAATAGAGGTATTACTTGATAAGAGCCCAGTACGTCAACCAAAATTATGGACTTGAGCAGTATAAAACCAAAAAAAAAAAACAGTTTTATTTATAATGAAAACGATAAAAATGAAAAATTACACTGCGTGACATGTTTTTGGTACCCGAAAAACTGATTGCTATTATAGTTTCCTATTGGTTAAGTATGTAAGCAGTGGATGTCTTTTATTTCTATCACGTCTTGTTTTTAAGGTACACACCGATAACCTTTTCTTAACCTACCCTCATATTGTTCATATTAATAAATGTAATCGCTAGATAATCTATTGAGAGGATATGTTCATTTCTTGTTAGTTTCTTTGAGATTACCTGATTAAGAGTGTAATAATACAGTTTTAAAGATGAATACTGAAAAAAGTAGTCGCCGTCAGTGCAAAACTTCACCAAACAAGTTTTGTTACGTGTGTGGACAGTACATTCTCAAGTCTCAAGGAAAAAAAAATATCTGAAAGAGTATGTACTGCGTATTTTCTATATTTTGGACGTACTTTACATCAAGATAAACCCTGGATTCCGCAACTGTTTTGTGTATCACGTTATGCTACTCTCCTGTCGTGGTTGAACGGAAACAAAACATCTATGCCATTTGCAGTACCGACTGTGTGGCGCGAACCTAGTAATCATTTTAACGATTGCTACTTCTGCATGACTGATGTACAAGGATTTTAGCATAATATCAAGTACCCTTCTGTGAATTCTGTATCAAAACCAATACCATATAGTGAAGACATGACTCCTCCTTTGCCTCCTAAGAAAAGTCAAACTGAAGAGTTAGATATACCAAGCGCTGAAAATAACGATGGACAAGATCCAGACTTTTTACCCTCTTCAAGTGATTTATGCCAACCGCATTTAATTCAACAACGGGAATTAAATGATTTGATACGGGACTTGAATTTGTAGGTTAGACAAGCTGAATTACTTGGATCAAGACTACAGGAATGGCACTTGTTGGCACCAGATACAAAAATATCTGTACAACGAAAACGAAGTAAAGAAATGGCAACTTTTTACTCTAGTTCAGAAAACATATGTTTTTGTAATGACATTGTATCTTTGATGGGTGAGTTAGAAATTCCCTATGATACAAATGAATGGCGTCTTTTTATTGATGGTTCGAAAACAAGTCTGAAGGCAGTTTTACTGCATAATGGTAATAAATATCCGTCAATACCAGTCGCTTATTCAACTGTTTTAAAAGATACATACGAAAATATGAAATCAATATTGGATTTAATTAAATACAAAAATTTTAAGTGGAAAGTGTGCGCTGACCTCAAAGTAATAGCTATGTTACTTGGTTTGCAAAGTAGATTTACTAAGTACTGCTGCTTTCTTTGCATGTGGGACAGTAGAGCTACTGATAAGCACGATTTGATCAAAAACTGGCCAAAATGAACGGAATTTGTGTGTGGGAAGTCAAATGTAAAATACTTGCCTTTAATCAACCCCGAAGACGTCATTTTACCTCCTCTACACATAAAACTCGGCTTAATGAAGAATTTTGTGAAAGTGATGAATAAAAATGGCGAAGGATTTTTATATTTAAAATCTATTTTTCCAAGATTAAGTGACGCAAAGTTGAAAGAAGGTATTTTTATTGGTCCACAAATACGCCTATTAATGAAAAAGAATAAATTTGATCAAACACTAAATGACGAAGAACTATGCGCATGGACATCATTAAAAGCCGTGATAAAAGGTTTTTTAGGAAATCGTAGAGCCGAGAATGCAGAACTCTTAGTGAACGATTTGTTAAGAGCATACAAAAAGATGGGTTGCCGAATGTCATTAAAAATTCATTTCCTCCATTCCCATTTCTCCTTTTTTCCATAAAATCTTGGAGCAGTGAGTGATGAATAAGGGGAACGATTTCATCAGGATGTGAAAAGGCTTGAGGAACGGTTTCAAGGTCGTTGAGACGTAGCTATGTTGGGAGATTACTGCTGGCTTTTAAAACGAGAAGATATTTCCCAACGTAAGAGAAAAAGTTAAATATTTTTAACTTTTAATGTACAATATAAACTTTTTACCATATATTTTATGTTTAGTTGTGTCCAAATGTATTAATAATAAGTTTTTTTAGCAGTTTTATTCGAATTATTGGAAAATTTAATGAAGCTACATGTACACTGTACTTTACTCCTTAATTATTTTACTTAAAATTGTTAACTATCGTACCTAAAAAACAGTACGTGATAGACAAAAAGTACTTTGTATTCTTAATAAATGGTGTGTATGAATAAATAAAGAGGAAAAATTTAAGTGGGTACTTAATTTTTTTTTAAAATTTGTATCGCAGTGTTATTTTAATATTCTTAAACCTATTGATCTTCCTATTATCCAAAGGTCTTATTTCTCAGTATCTATTTTAAATTTTTATATGAAAACGTTTATTTTGTCACATTTAAAATATGAAATAGGACATTTACATTGGGAATTTGGAATCTTTGGCACAATGACACTTAATATCACTCAACTGCTCTTAATAACTCTTTTTTTAAGAACATAATCGTAAAAACTGCAAGAGAGAAAAAAGACCCTCGTAGCTTGAAAAAATGACAAAAACTTCTATAAATAATATAAACGAATTTTAAATGACTTGGATATTGTCATCATTCATGTTTTATCAGTCACTAAATAAGCTTTTTTGTGTGTAAAAATAACAGAGTAAAAAGTTGTTTTGTTTATTTTCTACAGAGTTTCAATATTTACAAAAAAAAAACAATCTATATTCAATAATGATATGTCATTAAGTAATATCATTGAACAATTCATATGGCTATACATTTGTTGAATAGAAAAACTGAATATTTACACATTAACAATAAGGCAAAATAGTCATGAGTTATTCAATACTTATATATTTTGAGTTCATCACTGTTATAAAAAAAATTAGCATTTGTTTTCGTTATGTTTTTTACAGTCTAGACAGTGAATATCTGTAATGAATTATGGGTCTTTAATATAAACAGCAGGCCACATGACATCACCATGTGATTTTTTTTTTGGTAAACAATAAGTATAGAGAAAATCTCATAGGATGCGATGACTAATTTGTAAAATGTTCATTAATGTAATAAGAATAATGAATAAGAAGTAATAATAAATGAAGGCAATTTATATTGTTACATTTTTAAACTTATTAATTTACTTAGTTTTTTTCTCACGAAGTCTTCAGGGTCAATCCAGCCAGTATAATATACAAAAAAATATAAATGCAAAAAGTATACACCGTCTGTCCAAAAAGTTCCCAGGCTGCCTTAATGAAGCAGAAAAATTAAAAGTGAATATTTTATTACTTCAGATGTTCTACATACAGTCGGTCAATTAAGAATAGAACACGCGATAATTCATTTTTGGTATATACGATTCTAGCGACTCAACGAAAAATCGGTAGAGGAGACCTTTGTCTACGACGCATTTTAGTAAAAGTATCAGTCGATTCCGAACTTTAGTCGAAATCACGCAAAATCCAAAATTAGTCACTTGTTTGTGCGTCGGTTTAAGGCAGTCTTTCTTTGTTCCCATCCAAAGGAGCCTAAAATGACACATTCTGCAGCCACTAAATATATTAAAAAGTCAGTATCGTTTGTAAAGAAGTGGGTAAATCATTTTAATGGGACGAAAAATGTTGACGACTTGCCAGAACGTGGCTCGGTAGGTAAAGTCGAAAAACGAATCGTGTCTTTGTTTTCACGAGACTCGAAATTGACGCTGCGTCAAGGAAAATCAGGTTTGAATGTGTCCCATGAGACCATTCATGCTCATGATGTCAAATTTCGAAGCGTGTTGAAGAAATCTTTGCTGAGCGAAATTCACGTAGCGAAGTGGCTCGCTTGGGTCCACGATAAGATACTAGAGTGGCTCTCACAATCGCCGGATGCCAACCCTATTGAAAACGTTTGGTCTCTTGTAAAGAGAAAGCTCAGAAAAAAGACTTTGAGGACTTTAACTCAGTTGTCTCGAGAGATTCGAAAAATTTGGAGATCATTGTAGAAAATCTCGTTGACAGTATGCCTTGAAGATACCGGGCGATTATTGATGCAGGAGGCGATTGGACAACTTACTAAGGTAATTGCGCCGTTGTTAGCACACCAAAGAATCCATTGATGACAAAACATGTGCTCGAAACACATTTTTTCCAAGAATACGAGAGGTCACTTTCTTACTTGATAGATTGTAGTCTCCTCCGACCTCAATACAATGTTCAGAACGTTCATACAACCATGTGAAACTGTTACGAAAATCTTCTTTTCAGATCATGTTTAACTCGCGCGTCACAGTAGCTTTAATGTCCTCCAAATCGTCATAGCGTCTTCATGTGGAGTTTGATTTTTGGAAACTAAGGACTAAATCAGGCGAATAAAGAGGGTGGTGGAGTACGGACACTGGTCTTCGCGCCAAAAACTGCATCACAATCTCACACATGTGAGCGGGCACGGTCTCATGAAGCAAGAAAAAATCCTTTGCGTTGCATTGTCCCGCTGAATTCTCTTGCCAAGTCGCTCCATAATACTCACGTAGTACCTGGCGTCCCCTGTAGTGCTTTCGGGAACCAATTCTTCGTTCTGGACTTTCAGTCCCACTTTCTTCGTATGGGACGATCCACTATCGAATCTGTCGTTGTGTAGTAGGCTCCTATTAGTAACACCTCGTCTTATCTCTCGTGCTTATTTTTTACAGAAAAAATCGTTCGCATTTTTCATCTTGATGAAGTTTTGGCTGGCGTTCACCCGTTGCTGTTTTTGTTCGGCTGTGGGGAACAAACCTGCATCATCTTCGAGCGACTCCCGTCCTTTCTTAAAGTGTTTAATCCACTCAAACACTTGTGAACGCGATAAATAATTATCACCATATGCTTTTTTCGAAGATTCAAATGTCTCCATAGCTGTTTTACTCAGTTTCCCATGAAATTTGATTACTGCTCGCTGCTCCATTACACTTTTGTGACACAACTACGACAGATAATGTTCGTAAAAGTACTACTCAGCACTGACTGATCATAACTGGCTGGTTGAATGCAAATGTGTTGTTAACGGATGTGAGTTCAAGCTTTTAATGTTGTTTACGTGATGGCGTTTCTTAAAAGTTAGCAACTTTTTAGACAGACGGTGTATATGAATTTCTATATATTTTTCTCAAAATAAATATAATTATAACTGCTACAAAGGGCACTTAATGAATAGTCTATATAACATAATTTTTTAGGCACAGTAAGATATAATACATTGTCTGGCATGTGAAAGTCTAAAATTTAAAAGTATATCTGTGTCTTCCGTCGGGGGTTCTTTAAAGCTACAGATCAACAGAGAAATTGTTACTAACAATTACCGCTAGGCAGCTAGGCAGGCATCATTAAGGTTCCAACCTAGTAATAAAAATCTATATCAACTACTAAAAATGAACAAAGTCCATATTTAAGCAGAGATCAATATGTTCTCATTTATCGAACTTTCTCGGGTCGCCTTTCGCAGTACCACGTCACATCAGCCGAGTTAGGCTCATGAACCGTAATACTGCGAAACGGGTCCCGAGATGGTTGACAAATGAGAGAATAGTGGTCACTGTTAAAATGAGAACTTTGTTCATTTTAAGTAGTCGATATAAGTAATTCTTTAGTTTATGCTATCAACTACCTCAAAAACAGGAAACATGAATTTTTTCAAATTTCAATTTTTTATTACTCTTACCGACATTACAGTTGCTTTTGGCTGTTGTTCAGTGTAATGTTTAGTGTCTGACATAAACAGATGAAAAACACAAATCGTCATCGGCATACGAGGCTGGTTTGAAAAGTCCGTGCAAAAATAGAAACTACTTATGTGTTTGGGGTAAACCTTTTTTATTTTTCGACATAGTTTCCTTTTAGGCTTATACACCTCGTCCAACGATGTTCTAGTTTGTTCATCCCTTCCGAATAATAGGATTTGTCCAAGTCTGCAAAATATCCATTAGTGTCTGCAATCACCTCCTCGTTTGAATAAAATCTTTGTCCCACCAGCCATTTCTTCAAATTGGGGAACAAATAGTAGTCCGAGGGAGCCAAGTCTGGAGAATAGGGGGGATGTGAAACGAGTTGGAATCCTATTTCCATTAATTTTGCGACCACAACTGCTGAAGTGTGTGCTGGTGCGTTGTCGTGATGGAAAAGGACTTTCTTGTGGGCCAATCGCGGGCGTTTTTCTTGCAGCTCGGTTTTCAAACGGTCCAATAACGATGAATAATATTCACCTGTAATAGTTTTACCCTTTTCCAGATAGTCGATGAGGATTATCCCTTGCGAATCCCAAAAGACAGTCGCCATAACCTTTCCGGCCGAAGGAACGGTCTTCGCATTTTTTGGTGCAGATTCCCCCTTGGTAACCCATTGTTTAGATTGTTGTTTGGTCTCAGGAGTATAGTAATGTATCCATGTTTCATCCACAGTGACGAAACGACGCTTAAAGTCCTCCGGATTCTTCTGGAACAGCTGCAAACCATCCTTGCAACACTTCACACGATTCCGTTTTTGAACAAGCGTGAGCAATCGCGGCACCCATCTTGCGGATAGCTTTCTCATGTCCAAATGTTTATGCAAAATATTATGTACCCGTTCAGTCGAGATGCCCACAGCACTAGCAGTCTCACGCACCTTAACTCTTCTGTCATCCATCACCATACCATGGATTTGATCAATGATTTCTGGAGTCGTAACCTCCACAGGCCGTCCAGAACGTTCAGCGTCACTTGTGCCCATATGGCCAGTCCGAAAATTTTGAAACCACTTATAAACTATTCTAATCGAAGGTGCAGAGTCACCATAATGTTTATCAAGCTTCTCTTTAGTCTCCTGAGGCGTTTTGCCTTTCATAAAGTTTCACCACCACACGAAACTCTTTTTCGTCCATTTCTTGAAAATCACTCGACTGATTCACACGAATGCCAAACACAAAGAAATAGACCAATATGGCTGAAACTTGGTGTGCGTTCATTCAAGAGATGCTACTAACTAAACATGACCTCGATACGCGCCGGTGGTGCCATCTCTCGGACTTTGCATGGACTTTTCAAACCAGCCTCGTATGTGCTGTGGTAAAAATGTTATTAATGTAATAGGATCTGATGACTAATTTGTACATTGCTCAGCAATAATAAATCACAGATAATTCGACTCTGAAGTATTATTTGTCAGGAAAAAGTATGTACACGATTTTAACATTTTGTTTATGTTAATAACAATAATCATCATCATCATCATTAGCTTATTCCATCCACAGTCGGATGTAAGCCTCCCCAGGTTGTCTACACTGAGCTCTGTTGTTTGCCTTTTACATCCAATCGTGTCCTGCTAATCTTTTTATGTCATTCGTCCATCTTGTCTGTGGTCTACCTCTACATCTTTTATGTTCTCTAGGCCTCAATTCAACCATACGGTGTGTCCATCTGTTATCATTCATCCTTGCGATATGCCTAGCCGAATTCCACTTTAATATACATATTCGTTGTATTACATCTGTAACTTTTAATCTTCTTCGTATCTGGATGTTAGTAATACGATCTTGGAGTTTAGCATTTAGCATTCTCCTCTCCATTGTTCTGAAGTTTAATATACTTTTATTTAAAGCCCACGTTCAGTGCCATATAATAATTATATGTAATATTTAAGGTATCTATGACCTGTTTATATATCTGATTTGTTAGTTACCGAATATCTGACGAAGGTACTGTGTACTGAAACAATTGTCATAAGAACAAAATATAGTAGAAATTTAGAACTAACATAAGGGTTTGTTTCTACTATTATGATTTCCCATTACGTAACGGCTACTTCAATTGCACATACTTTTGACTATTGGTCTTGATAACGTATCTCGACCATAAACGACACAAATTTCTTCATAGACCTGCGCAGGATTTGTGTCTTTATCGAAATAAAAGTGTAAGCTGTAGCGAGCTTTTGCAGAAACAGTTTTTGCACGTCTGCTACTGTCAAATATCAGCTTTCAACTGGTGCTAAGTATGCCCAACGTGGTTTATATTACCTAAGATATATGACGCTAAAGCTATCTAACCAGAAAAAGGCTCAACACTTTTTCGACAACTCTTTATTTACAGTTGAAACGTCTTAGGCATTCTACTTCATTTACTGCTCTGTACTGGTCCCAATCTTCTTTATAACATACAATGAACTAATCTGGACAAAGTTTATATAGAAGATCAAGGGCGGGTAGTTGAAATAATTATACTGCTGCGACAAACTGAGAAGCAAGTTCTGTATAGAGTTTAGTAATATTAATGTGTTTCACTTTTAAGGGGCCATCCTACCCCAGAATTTTTTTTTTTTGCTATATAGTTTGAACCTTCAAGAATATGTGTGAGAGAGGATTTTTCAATATCTTATTTATTTTTGACGATATTACGTGTCTTAGGAAGACGCGAGCAATGTCCGATTTCAGGCAAGCGCAGTCGGCGCACGCAGGCAGAGCGAAGATCTCGAGCTCAGTCAAAAGAAGCAAGAATAGCTCGGAGCATGCTTAATACTGAACAAAATGAGTTTTATGAACAATTAGAGATTTACTTTATGGCCCTGGAATAGCTGATTAGCTATAAGTATTATTTTTTTAATTTTAATCATGTCGGAATCGTAATCGAAATCTTTAAACGCTCGTATCTCCAAACTACTTTTTTCGACCTCGGCTCTAAAAAACAAATCGTCATTACCGCTTATCCAATCTCTAGGAAATTTTGACAGTTTTCGGCCGAACTATAGAAAAATTTTTATCAACGATTTTTGGGCCGAAAATTTGGCGAAAATCAAACCTGAAATTTTGAGTAGCCGATTTGTTTTTTCCGCATGGTAAAAATTTTTCCGGAATCCGGCCAAGAATTACACTCATATATTTTAAGAATCTTTTTGTCTTTTCTGTTTCAGACGTTGCTAGAAGTCGGAATCAAGGAGCCGAACGAGGTACCTTTTTTTTAACACGCCCGTATGCAGATGTGTGTGTGTGTGTGTGTATGTATATATATATATATATATATATATATATATATATATATATATATATATATATATATATAGGATGGCCTCTTAAGGATATCACGATAGTTTATATCTAATCTATTTAAAAACAGACTGTATTTTTTTAAGTCAATGACCAATCTTAAAAATAGTTTACGACTTCTGTTAAATAATACTACCTTGACAAAAATTAGACATCTAAATATGTATTATTGTCACAATCCATTGACTGTACCGCTTATGTAAACTTCCAAACGCAATAACTCAAAAAACTAAACAAATATACACAATAGGTTCAAATACTGGGAGGTAAAAATTGACAGAGGCGCCACGAGAATCCTCTTAAATCATGAAATAATTATCGATTTATTTCTTAAACGTTTTGACCAGAAATGGGTCATAAAACAACTTTAAACAGAACACCAGCTTTCTACCTGTAAAAATCGCCGACAAAAAGAGCAAAACACAAAAATACCACCTTTATAGAGGACTTGACACTCTGGGCAGAGGCGTAGATAAATACCACGGGCCAACTTGTACTCAAATCATGGTGTAACTAAACCAAAGCCAAGTATGTTATTTAAAACTTATCATCGAGGCAACTAACACACAAAAGTTTTGATGTTTTCAAAATAGAAACCAAATAACCAAGTACAAGTCGGACTTGCGCAATTAGTGTTCCGTACGTTAATTGCTTTTAAAATAAAAATTTTTGTTATGGAGGTATAAAATGATCAGTGACTTCACAAAACACACCTAAAATGAGTTTTCAACAAAGTTTTTTTTCCGATCTTTATGAAAACTAATGGCCATGAAGTTTTTTTTAATCAGACAAATTATTACAGGTATTACTCGTATTAATTCTCGTTCAATCTACACCCTGTGAAGAATATTTCAGAGTTTTTTGAACAGTACTTTTCGAGATAAGTGAGGACAGCGATTTTTCGTAATTTTTTAAAAATAATACTAAGAAAAGTGTGCGCAAGTATTACATTGTATATATTTTTGAACTCGTGTTTTTACAAGCTTTATTTGATACCCCACTCGATGACCTGGTATTTTTTTTTTTTCACTTTCAATTTCACCCCCAAAAACTAACACCTTAAGTCAAAATTGAACCTTCAGAACTACACGACTTTGATGGGGCAATGAAGATATTAGCCAAATTTCAACTTTCTATGTCAAATAATTTCGCAGAAAATCGGGTGTGACAGACACCGAAGTGATCTTATAATTGTTCCGTACGGAATACTGAGATATAAGAAGACATTTAATGGTTGGCTGGTTGGTTGTAGACAGGGTAGGCGTTTGTGCACTGCAGACTGTTGGCATATTGTGCTCTTCGCTCTTGGTTACATAGCGTCATTCCTTTAAGAAGGTTTAGTAACTGCCTTCTAAGCCCTCTATGTGGTAATTTCTCGCCACGATGTAGATCTCCGACCAGTTCATTCATCTAGGATAGGCATATACGTTTCTTCCTCTTCACCTATGTGGTGCATATCATGGGATCATTATGGATATCCATTTTCTGTAAAGGTTTCCCCAGGCAACAGTGGCCGATGATCAATCCCACTACTAGTTTGACCTGGGCCCTTGTAGTTTCTTTAAGGGGCCGTCAATTACGCCCTTAGCATGTCTTTCGCCAAATGTTGCGATCTATATGTTGCTGATATGATCATCTGTTGATTGGCGTTTTTATGACTTGTTTTGGTATATCAAACGCTGGTTCTGGCCCTCTCTACGGTTTTGTAGCTCCGCATCTTACTAATTTATCCGCTTTTTCATTCCCTTTTATCCCTGAATGTTCTGGAACACATAGTAGTTCAACAATTCTGGAGGATAGTCACATGTGCACTCCATCGTGATTTTGATGTCCGCGATAATTCATTTTTAGTAGATGCGATTCTAGCGATTCAACAAAAAATCGGTAGCGAGAACCTTTATCTAGTATCAGTCGATTCCGAACATTCGTCGAGATCACATAAAATCCAAAATGAGTCACTTGTTTGCGCATCAGTTCGAGCAGTATTTCGTTGTTCCCATCCAAAGGGGCCTAAAATGACGCATTCTGCGGCAGCTAAATATATCAAAACGTCGGTATCCTTTATGAAGAAGTGGGTAAATCGTTTTAACGAGGTGAAAAATGTCGACAACTTGCCAAAACATGGCTCGGTAGGTAAGGTCACTCCGAAAATCGAAAAACGAATCGTGTCTTTATTTTCAGGGTACCAGTAATTGACGCTGCGTTAAGGAGCGGCCAAATTAAGAAAATCGGGTTTGAATGTGTCCCATAAGACCATTCAACAACATCTTTGTGCTCATGATGTCACATTCCGAAGCACGGGATGGGCAGGGCGAAAATCACGTCGCGAAGCGGCTCGCTTATAATAAGATACTAGAGTGGCCCTCACAATCGCCAGACGCCAATCTATTGAAAAAGTTTAGTTCTTTGTAAAGAGAAAGCTCAAAGGAAAGACTGAGGATTTTGACTCAGTTGTCTCGCGAGATTTGAAAAATTTGGAATTCACTGCCGTAGCATGTAGAAAATCTCATCAACAATATGCCTCGAAGATTTCAGGCGATTATTAATACAGGAGGCGATTGGACAACTTCCTAAAGTAATTGAGCCGTTGTTAGCACACTAAAGAATACACTGATGGCGAAAAATGTTCTCGAAACGCATTTTTTTAAAGAATACGAGCGGTCCCGTTCTTACTTGACAGACCGTACATCTAGGAGTATTAGTCCCAAATTTATTTCTATTCCAGAGATTAAATACAAACAGGTTTTAAAAAAAAAAACGTTTACTATTCTATCAACCCAGAAATCTTTACCTTAAATTCAATCAAACTTTTGAGTTTACATAAAAAGAGATGTAGAGAGATAACTGGAAAAGAACTTTCTCCGCAACACGGTGGTTTATGTTTAGAATAGGCCTAGTAAGAATACAGAAACATGCACAGCTTTGAGAGATTTAAAATCCATCTTGTATCTTATCCAGCACAAAGTGTAAACATACCTTCCAGTAACTAAATAAAACATATCATATTAGAGGTAAGCCACTGTCTTTCGGTAGGTGTAAGGCTAGGGTATGAATAGAACCTCGCGCGATAAGATATAAGGTGAGATAGAGAACCAACTTAATTAAGGGTAACTTTCAGGTCAGAATGAACTTCACCAGTGTTTTACAGTTAATGTTTACTTTACAGAAAAGGCATCCGGTTTGAAAATTTATATATTTTTAAGGAATGTTATCTCACCATGAGCATAAAAGTTAGATAAAAATATGTAGGAACCGTTAAGGGGTGGGTAAATTGATGCCTTTTTTACGTATCTTAATTTTAATTTAATTAGCAGGTGTCTGCATTAAAACAGAATCGTCTTATTCAACAAAAAATCGGTAGAGGGAACTTTTGTCTACGGACGCATTTTAGTAAAAATATCAGTCGATTCCGAACTTTCGTCGAAATCACGTAAAATCCAAAATGAGTCATTTGTTTGCGCGTGGGTTCGAGGCAGTCTTTCTTTGTTCCCATCCAAAGGGGCCTAAAATGATACATTCCAGGGCCCCTTAATATATTAAAAAGTCGGTGTCGTTAGTAAAGGAGTGGGTAAATCGTTTTAACGAGACGAAAAATGTCGACTTGCCAAAACATGGCTCGGTAGGTAAGGTCACTCCGAAAATCGAAAAACGAATCGTGTCTTTATTTTCAGGGTACCAGTAATTGACGCTGCGTTAAGGAGCGGCCAAATTAAGAAAATCGGGTTTGAATGTGTCCCATAAGACCATTCAACAACATCTTTGTGCTCATGATGTCACATTCCGAAGCACGGGATGGGCAGGGCGAAAATCACGTCGCGAAGCGGCTCGCTTATAATAAGATACTAGAGTGGCCCTCACAATCGCCAGACGCCAATCTATTGAAAAAGTTTAGTTCTTTGTAAAGAGAAAGCTCAAAGGAAAGACTGAGGATTTTGACTCAGTTGTCTCGCGAGATTCGAAAAATTTGGAATTCACTGCCGTAGCATGTAGAAAATCTCATCAACAATATGCCTCGAAGATTTCAGGCGATTATTAATACAGGAGGCGATTGGACAACTTCCTAAGGTAATTGAGCCGTTGTTAGCACACTAAAGAATACACTGATGGCGAAAAAATGTTCTCGAAACGCATTTTTTTAAAGAATACGAGCGGTCCCGTTCTTACTTGACAGACCGTACATCTAGGAGTATTAGTCCCAAATTTATTTCTATTCCAGAGATTAAATACAAACAGGTTTTAAAAACGTTTACTATTCTATCAACCCAGAAATCTTTACCTTAAATTCAATCAAACTTTTGAGTTTACATAAAAAGAGATGTAGAGAGATAACTGGAAAAGAACTTTCTCCGCAACACGGTGGTTTATGTTTAGAATAGGCCTAGTAAGAATACAGAAACATGCACAGCTTTGAGAGATTTAAAATCCATCTTGTATCTTATCCAGCACAAAGTGTAAACATACCTTCCAGTAACTAAATAAAAAACATATCATATTAGAGGTAAGCCACTGTCTTTCGGTAGGTGTAAGGCTAGGGTATGAATAGAACCTCGCGCGATAAGATATAAGGTGAGATAGAGAACCAACTTAATTAAGGGTAACTTTCAGGTCAGAATGAACTTCACCAGTGTTTTACAGTTAATGTTTACTTTACAGAAAAGGCATCCGGTTTGAAAATTTATATATTTTTAAGGAATGTTATCTCACCATGAGCATAAAAGTTAGATAAAAATATGTAGGAACCGTTAAGGGGTGGGTAAATTGATGCCTTTTTTACGTATCTTAATTTTAATTTAATTAGCAGGTGTCTGCATTAAAACAGAATCGTCTTATTCAACAAAAAATCGGTAGAGGGAACTTTTGTCTACGGACGCATTTTAGTAAAAATATCAGTCGATTCCGAACTTTCGTCGAAATCACGTAAAATCCAAAATGAGTCATTTGTTTGCGCGTGGGTTCGAGGCAGTCTTTCTTTGTTCCCATCCAAAGGGGCCTAAAATGATACATTCCAGGGCCCCTTAATATATTAAAAAGTCGGTATAATTTGTGAAGAAGTGGGTAAATCATTTTAACGAGACGAAAAACGTCGACGACTTGCCCAAACGTGGCTCGGTACGCAGTTACTCCGAAAGTCGAAAAATTAAGAAAATCGGGCTTGACTGCGTCCCATGAGACCATCTTCGTGCTCATGATGTCAAATTCCGAAGTACACTGTTATTTAAAAGAAAGTCTGTCAATTTCTAAGCTATAAGTATTTTAGCTAACTTACACGGATTCAAATTAGGCTAACATGTCTATTAGTCTAGGGCTCGAATTTGTCGCCCTTTTCATACAATGGATGTTTTTCACTGTTTCCAAATTCTACCCGTCTTACTACCCTGTTATTGCAGTAACTGACTGACTTCATTAATTTTACTAAAAATGTGTACGTGGGCCGCCTATTAAGTTTTTACAAACGACCACTAGATGGCGCTGTTGAGATGGGACATTTGTTATTGTTAAAACAGTGGCAGGTTGGATATTTTACGATTTTAGTAAAGAGTTAACTCAACAACAATGCCTCGAATCGCTTCGTTCGACTTTTAGTAATGAGTCACCATCAGAAAAGACACACACAATTGGTTTGCAGAATTTCGTCATATAATCCGTAAGCTTTCCTTTAGAAAATGTATCTGCAGAGTTACTCTTAAAATTTCCAGCGAATCGATAAAAATTTGTGACAGCTGTCATTTCACCCGATTTGAAAAAGGTGCTCTATCGTCTTGGGTTCTGAAGCGGCCATTTTGAATTAAAAAGATAAAAAAAATATTTTTGACACTGAAATATTTGTTTAATAAAGTACGTCAAATAAATTTTCGACTGCTTTTATTATATTCTGGAAAAAAATTCCCGAAATAAGCCTTTTTTCCTGGGACCTGGAGTGACCTTACCCCGTAACAGTTTTCTTTTTCTGGTAGAACGCGTCATAAGTTTCAAACATACTGTATGACTGAGGAGTAGATTACAATATTGCTCTTTTGTGTGAGTTAATAATTTAAAAATTTATTACTAATTACGCGATTTTTATCGTAAATTATGTCCTCGATTATGACTAAAAGAACATGGAGAATTGAAAAAAGATTAAGATTAACTCAAAGTGATATAAAAACAGTTTAAAACGTCCAATTTTTTTAAATATTAATTAAACCTGTCCATGACCACGTCTTTATGTTTTAGCATGAGATATGACATTTGTTATTTTTAAAACAGTGGCAGGGTGGATATTTTACGATTTTAGTAAAGAGTTAACTTAACAGGTTGACTGCCGATCTATATTTTTGAGTTTGTGGTTGACGCCGGTAAGATTTTTCCATATATTTTTATTTTATTGTGGTAAATATGAATTAAAATGAGTCTTGGATGTGTTTTTTTTATGTGCCATTCAAAATATTAGAAAAAAAAAATTTCACTCCGATCGGAGTAATCGGCATTGCAAGTGAAAATTTTTACTAGATGCCGAACACTCCGATCGGAGTGTCCAATTAAATAAGTAAAGAAATAATAAATCGAACTTATGAACTCAAAACATTTATTTCTAAATCATTTTTGTACATTTTTATGGTAATCCTCAAAGCAATTAAGGCAAAAACCTGGTTGTCCAGGGCACATTTTGCATTCATACACTGTTTGCTTTCTTATTTTATTTTTCCTGCATTCTTTGCATCCCTTTCTGCTTTTTGTTTCTTTAGTTCCTTTTTTTTCACTAACAATTTTTTCTACTTTGCTAATGCTGTGGACATTTATTTGGCCTGGAGGAATTTGCGGCAAATTAGTAATTGGTCGTCTGGCTAGTAAATTTCTTATGACATCCAATCGGAAGTCATATAATCGTAACTGGTCAGACCGCGAATATTTATTGTACAAAAAATAGGCGTTTATCATGCTCATTTGCAGCACATGCATGAATAACTTTTTGTACCACCGAATGGTTTTACGGCTGCAAGGATAATATGCCATTATTTGATCCTGTCTATCTATACTGGACATAAAAGCATTATATCCAATGATTGCGGAAGGTTTTTCAGATTCTTGATTTCTTTTGTTTTTAAAAAATTCCCATTTCGCTTCCAAATTTTGTTGAAATATATTGAACATTGCGTTTATCGCGCCATTTTCCGACATGCACTCCATTGCAAAACATAGATTTATTCTCACCACGTTTTAAGTTTGCACTCATTACCTCTTTCGGATTATCTTTCCTCTCAGCTCTCAGCGTACCAGTGCAGTATGTATTTTGTTGAAGTAATTTCCTAGCTAAATTAACACTATTGTAAAAATTGTCTAGATAAACAGCATGTCCCACACCCAATTTTTCCTCCAATAAATGTAAAACAATCTTTTCAGTATGTCCGCTTCCACCATAAACATCTGTCGCACCTTCGTAGACAGGAAATTTCAAAATAAGTCCATTAGGCTCTGTCAGCATGTATAACTTCATACCATACTTATGACGCTTATTCTTGATATACTGTTTAAACTGGAGACGACCCCGATAAAGTACCATAGCTTCATCCAAAGACAACTCTCTTCCAGGATAGTAAATTTCTCCCATCTTGTTGTTAAAAAAATCTGCCACAAATCTAATCTTTCCTAGCCGATCTGCCGGATCCATATCTGGAGACGTAAAATGCAAACACCTCAAGATAAGCAAAAATCTATTCCTTGACATATATTTTCTAAAAACAGGTAGATTAAATAGCGGATCAGTTTTCCAATAATCGTTAAGACGGCTCAAGGATATTGTGCCAGTGTGAAGTAACAGTTCGTCAAGAGTAAGATCTTTAAAATTAGTAATACGTGATTTTGTACTTGTTTCTGGGCGCAGCAAAACCTCGACTGCGTAAGAGTTCGTTCGTTCTACAATAGTTTGTAAAAAATCATCATCAATGATCATTTCGAAAAAATCGATAGGTGCACCCTGTCCTGGAATTTGCACCAATAATTCCTGGGTTTTCTGGAACAAAATTTGTTTTAACGCACCTCTGTCGTTCCATTTTATCTCATCAAGGCTAGGAAGTGTTTGATGTGGCCGAATAGGGTCTATAAAATTCTCTTCTTCGGACTCGGAGCTTGAATTTACATCACTATCGTCTGTGTCTGGTACGTAATGTTCGTCACTACTACCTCCGCTTTCTTCCAATAGCTGCAATAATTCAGTGTCAGTTAGCTTCTTTTTCTTATCATATACCTTTTTTTCATCACTACAATGTCTTTTTTTAATACCAGAAGGCCCAGGTTGATTGTCCATATTGTACGGCAGATTACAACCAAACCAAAAGCAAATCCGCGGAACCACTTAAGCACCTGTTAGAACTTGCGTTTTTAAGCAACGCCACCACTAGAAACACGTTTCATATATAACGCCGATGGAATACTAAAACGTTTCGTAAGAACGCATGTCGAACTCCGATCGGAGTAGACGGCGTTGGCGAAGAGACCCGACGCACTCCGATCGGAGTGGTCGGCAGTCAACCTGTTAACAACAATGCCTCGAATCGCTTCATTCGACTTTTGGTAATGAGTCACCATCAGAAAAGACACACACAATTGGTTTGCAGAATTTCGTCATGGTCATGCTTTTGTCAGCGATGAATTTCGTGAAGGGCGACCAAAATCGGTATATTGTTCTAAAAAACATCGATGGTGTACGTAACATGATTAAAAAGGGCAGGCATGGGACTTACCGTGAAATAGAGGCCTTCTTAGGCACATCGAAGACTGCAGTAAATTCGATATTGTATGAACATTTAGCTGTGAAAAATATTTGTTCTCGACGGATTCCGCATAATTTGACCGAAACATAAAAACCGGCTCGTGTCAATTGGTATAAGGAACTGCTCAAATTATTCGACCGAGGACATGCAAAATCCGTATACAACAATTGTTTGGGTGTTCCAAGATGAACCGAATCCAACAAAAGTGGTTCGTTCGCGAAGTGTTTCCAAGAAAATATTCGCTTGTTTCTTTGGTTATACTAGACGTGTTGCAACCACTGCTTTAGAGGATCGAAGAACAGCTAATGCTGAATGGTATACAACAATTTGTTTGCCAGAAGTCACCGATGAAATCAGGAAAAACAATCGAAAACGTCGCATCGTTCTTTATCATGGCAATGCCAACTTTCACGCAGCACGTCAAACAATTGATTATTTGACGAAAAAAAAACATCGAATTAATGCCTCATTGCCTGTATTTACCTAATTTATCGCCTATCGCCTTTTTGTTCTCGAATGTCAAAAAAAAATGCGTGGACAGCCATTTTCATCAACTCAAGAAGCCAATGAATCCTTTGAAAACCATGTTTTGTGGTACCAACTGGAAAAAATGTTTCGAGAATTGATTCGAACGCATGCAAAATTGTATAAATCTTAAAAACGAATATTCTGACATTGACAATAAAACGATTTGAACTAAAATTTTTTTTTCTTTAACTATTTTAGTAAAAATTTAAAAGGTAGCCCTCTGACACCCCATATCTTTCTAGCTCAGATAAGGACATTATATAAAATTAATTCTTTTAAATTATGTAAATAACGATGCATATGATTTTTTAGTGCAATAACATTGATTGTGACTTAGTAATCATGATTGGAAAATCGATCACCAATAGGTACAATTTTGGAAAACATTGATAATAACTAGTCTAGTTTTGGGTGAATAGCTAGTACTTCAATCAGTGAGGACATTTCCCTTTATTTATTAAGGTTAGTAACATTTTCGGCACCGATCAAAAATATAGATAAAAACATATACATATTATGTTAAACTACAAAATTATAGTTTAAATATTTGCACCTGTCAAAAATCAATCAATTTTTTACAATCTTATCAAAATTAAATAGTGTTATAGTACGTCTAAATAACTTAAACCAGAAAATTCTTATAAATAATTTATTAAATACAAACTTGACTTAGGAGTACTTCACTCTGTCAATCAATCATGAATGACAATTTTTCTAAAAAATAAAAATTGAATGAAATAAATAATAACTATTAAAAGATATAACTATAGTCTAAGAGACAGTGACGTGACTTTTGTAATTTCTATAAAATTTATATATATATATATATATATATATATATATATATATATATATATATATATATTACATTAAAATTCCGGGGGTCAATCCGTTAGTGCAGAGAAAGAGAGCGCGAGAGAGAGAGAGAGAGAAAGCTGTTCTATAGTTTAAGTGTTATTAATAATTTCTACTTTGTTATGAAAAATTTAGCGGAATGTGCACCATAAAATATATTGTAGATCCAGCGTCTTGGTAGATTCTCCTGTCTCACCTCCTCTGTACTTCTGCCGTTTGATTTGCTTTTCCACACTTTATTATTTGCTCTAGGTAGATGTATTCCTCTACGCATTCAGCTTCTGTTCTCAAGCCTCGCTGACTGTCTTCGTTTGCCATAACCTTTGTCTTATCTCTATTAAGCATTAGTCCTACCCTCTCTGATTTATTTTGTAGTTCGGTAATCATTTCCTATACGTCATCAAAATTATCTGATATTAGCACTACATCATCCGCATAATGCAGATGATTTAACTTTTGTCCATTTATACTGATTCCCCTTTTCTCCCATTCAAATTTCTTTTTAATGTGACATATTAATCACAAAAAAAGCTGGGCAAAGGAAAAGTTTCAGAGATATTTACCACCAAAACCAAACATTTTCCTATATATACTGTTTCCGTTAAAATTGAAAATAATTAAAAAATAACATAATCTTGCGATTCCTGAACTTCAACAATTCCGAGAAAAACACATAATCCGATATATTTAAAGCAACCCTTCTAACCTCTTCCCCTACCTCTTTCAGCCCTTATTTGACTATCAATAATTACGTTTAAAATTTGTTATTTATCTCAACTAAATAAGGAAAAATTATCTTTTTACTATTAAAACTATACAAAATTTATCAATCCCACCTGTTTCTCGCACTTCTTCTGAATCGATGTCGCTCGAAGACTATAGGTTTAAATTTATGATCGCTCAAAAATTATAATTTAACTACCAATAATAGTGTTTATCAGCACTAAGATGGACAGTTCAACGCGGTAATAAAAAACTTAGCACGGGCCATAATTCTTTCATCGGATGTCTCTTTCCAAACCGGCTAATTAATTCAGCTTAATTTACAGCACATAACTTAAAAGAATATCTCAATTTTTAAAAACTAACATTTTATTCACTGTTTTGATACGTGGATGACACACTTTATGTGATATTTATTTAAACAGAGTGTACCAAATTGGCGATGTAGAAAATAGCCCCATCTTGAAAGGTATAAAAGATGCAAAACCTGTAAAAAGGGGGGAAGTTTTAGAGCAGTAGTTGCTTAATTTTATTAGGCATATAATTCATCAATATTTCCCTTCTTAAGGGCATCTTTTATGAGAGGCCTGAAATGGACGAAAGGATTGCTTCCGTAGATTTAAACCCAGAACAAAAAACCAAAAAATTTTCATTAACATATATCAAAAACTAGTGGATAACGTACGAAAATTTGGAAATATCGTTTTTTCAAAAAATTGTGCATATTTGAAAAAATTTCACGAAAAATTGTTTATAAAAAAGAAAATTTATAACTTATCGTTTAATCCGTAAGCTTTCCTTTAGAAAATTTATCTGAAGAGTTACTCTCAAAATTTCAAGCGAAGCGATAAAAATTTGTGGCAGCTGTCATTTCGCCCGATTTGAAAAAATTGCTCTATCGTCTTGGGTTCTGAAGCGGCCATTTTGAATTAAAAAGATAAAAAAAAAATATTTTTGACACTTAAATATTTGTTACTAAAGTACTTCAAATAAATTTTCGACTGCTTTTATTATATTTTGGAAAAAAATTCCCGAAATTAGCCTTTTTTTCCTGGGACCTGGAGCGACCCTACCCCGTAACAGTCTTTTTTATCTCTGGTAGATCGCGTCATAAGTTTCAAACATACTGTATGACTGAGGAGTAGATTACAATAATGCTCTTTTGTGTGAGTTAATAATTTAAATATGTATTACGCGATTTTTATCGTGAATTATGTTCTCGATTATGACTAAAAGAACATGGAGAATTGAAAAAAGATTAAGATTAACTCAAAGTGATATAAAAACAGTTTAAAACGTCCAATTTTTTTAAATATTAATTAAGCCTGTCCATGGCCACGTCTTTATGTTTTACGGCTTGAAATTCCGGTTTTATGATATTAAGAACTAAAATAATTTAATTTTATTATGGGCGCAACAATTCTGCAGCGTATATCGCGGCTACATAAAAAGCTCATTAATATCTTTTGGACGATTAATATCTTGTAATATCTTTTAAGTATCTTACTTAACGGTTATTTATTAAATTTACAATACATAAACCGTAATATCATTTTTGGTGTACAAAAAGAACCTTAAGAGGTAAGGCCACTCTAGGTCCCAGAAAAAAAGGCTAATTTCGGGAATTATTTTAAATAGTATAATGAAAGCAGTCGAAAATTTATTTGAAGTACTTTATTAAACAAATATTTAATTGTACAAAAATATTTTTTTTTATCTTTTTAATTCAAAATGGCAGCTTCAGAACCCAAGACGGCAAGGCACATTTTATGCTAGGCCTGAAATTGGCGAAACGATTGCTCCCGTAGTTTTCCACCTAGAACAAAAAAAAAAAACAAAAAATTTTCACAAATATGTTACATGTTAAAAAAGGGTGTATAACGTACGGAAATTCGAAAATATCGTTTTTTTCAAAAAAATGCAAAAAAAGTTTTCATGTTTTCACCCAAAAATTTCACGAAGAATAGTTTTTAAAAAAGGAAGTTTATATCTTATCGCAAAATCCGTACGCTTTTCCTTAGATAACGTATCTAAAAAGTTACTCTCAAAATTTCGATAAAGATTTGTGGCAGCTAGCATTTCATCCGATTTGAAAAATACAGTTCTGAGAAAAACGCATTTGAAAATTTGAGTAACATTCTACCTTTAATCGCGGATGCCTGCACCATACAATTGGCCTTCAAGGTAACATCTTAGCAAAAAAAATTCGATTTTTTAAAAATTCCCCTTAAAAGTATAGACCCTTATTCGTTATATTTCCTATTCTAGGAACATTATATCTAGGAATAACATTTTCATTAGATGTTTCATTCATTACAGGTTATATAGGGTTAATATATTTTAACTTTTCCATGATATGCTTCGCAGATATCTCACACTTGATGGAAACAAGCAACAATGGTAAAATTGCGTCCAATTAAGAGCTTCCATCCAGGTGGTGAAGAATACAGCTCGACAAATGATGACCAAAGCCCTCTGATTCACCAGAAACGAATAATTACACCGTGATGTAAGAATCCCGACTTTTCGGCAACAGAGCAGAAGGGTGCAAGTTCAGTTTCTAGAAAAGGCAACTCGACACACGAATCCAAGGCCCAGCCAGCCCAGCGAAACTTTTAGAATAAATCAACTCAGATTTCTGCGACTAAGCAACCCCATAAAAAACCTCATTGATGTAATATAAAATAAACACATAGAGAAGTAGTGGATAAAGTTAATTGTTTAAATTTTAAAGACTAAAAATATTCTTGTACGGATAAGATATTAGTTTGAGAAAGTTGCATACTGCTGTAGATGATGCGTAAACAACAATTAAAAATTGGAGTTCAATAAATGCGATTAATGACGTAACTGTATTCGTCTCCAAGAACCGTGAAAAGAGCGTAACCTCTTATCTATAAATAATTATGCGTAAAATGTGTATTATTTTAAACAAAAAAACAGGAAAAATTTTCATAATATTATTGAAACTATACTAGTACACGGAGTGAAAAGTCCCGAGTCTTTTAAAGAAAAAACAATGTTTTTGCGAAAAATCGATTTTGTTCTTTAACCTAGTTTCTGTCAAAAGCGATACACTTATTCCAGCGATTTTCCAATATCTGGATACCTTTCAAATAGTATGATCTGACGAGCTTTCTAAAATAAGCCTCAGTTTTCCACTCATTTTCTTCATTTGAGCCAAATATCGTTCCCTGGAGCCACCTTTTACAATTTGGAAAGAGGTAATAATCACTGGGGGCAAGATCTGGTGAATACGGAGGAAGAGGAAACAATTTGTAGCCCAATTGGTCCAATTTCACCATCTATTTTATGGAGATGTGAGCTAGCGTATTATCTTGATGAAATAATACTTTTTTCTTCGCTAAGTGCGGCTTTTTTTCTTGATTTCACCATTCAAATGATCCAATAAATCAACGTAATAGTCTTCGGCGATTGTTCGCTCTTTCTTAAGATCGTTGATCAGTATTATTCCATGCTCATCCCAAAAAATACTTACCCAAATCTTTCCAGTTGATGTTTGTGTTTTTGGACGCTCCGGTCAGCTTTCATGAGTTTCCCACTACTCTGCGAACTGCCTGTTGGACTCAGGGGTGTAATGGTGGATCCATGTTTCGTCCATTGTTATAAATTGATGCAAAAACTCCTTTGGATTACGCTGAAACGGTACCAAACAGTGTTTTGGATCTTCGACACGTAGCTGTTTTTAATCAATCGTGACAGTGCGCGGCGCCCATCGGGCACATAGCTTTTTCATATGCAAATACTGCTCTCATTTTCACTTTACGGTCATTCGGAACAATATCGCGGAATTTTTCTGTGTTTTTTGGAGTGGCAGCCCCATTTAGACGACCGGAACATGGTACATCATCGGTGCTTGTAGGATCTCATTTAAGTTCACTAAACTATTGACATATTTTTTCGATAGAGCAGCTGTGCTTCTCAAGCCACTCTTGGGTTCTGACTGTAGTTTTTCCATCAAAAAGCAACGTTTAATAAACATACCAAATCCTTTTTGTTCCATCGTTTTGCAAACATCAAAAGTAGCGTCACTCAACTAGCAAACTAACAGACAAAATGCCATGAAAATTTTACACGAATCTTCTGAGAGTTGACACTAACTGAGAGTCATATGGTTTTTTCGTTTATTCTGCCATCTCTCAGAAGGTCTCGGGACTTTTCACCGCATGTAGTATCCTATAAATTTTCAAATAAGATTATCATCAGCTTTAGTGAAAACTAATTCATATCTAATAACTGGTCAAGTGCAAGTTGAACTTGCGCAATTAGTGTTCAGTACGTTGATTGCTTTTAAAATAAAAAAATTGATGTTGTAACGGAAGTATAAAATGATCAGTGACTTCACAAAACACACCCCAAATGAGTTTTCAACAACCAAAACTAACCCCTTAAGTCAAAATTTAACTTTCAAAACTACATGGCTCTGATGAGGCCATCAATTCCTATATTATTACCAAATTTCAACTTTCTATGACAAATAGTTTCGGAGAAAATCGGGTGTGACAGACGGACAGACAGACACCGAAGTGATCTTATAAGTGTTCCGTACGGAACCCTAAAAATGAGTAAACATTTTTCAAGTAAGCCCACGATTTTTAATGTTGTGAGAAAAATAAACCTGACTATTGAAACATAATCTACTAAGTAGCAGAAAGTCACATAGAATTATTTGAGAAAAATTAATTTGATAAAAACATTTGATAAAAATAATTTTCTCATAAACTATTTATAGAAAATGGGGACGATGGTAAAAAATAAATGAAATTAACAACAATATTGTCAAAAATGTGCTATTATTCACTGTCGCTAATTTTTTTATCATTTTTTTTTATACACAAAGGCCGATTTTGCCCCGTTCTACACACGGAAATTGAAAATTTTTTCAGGTAGTTAGAGCTTTGAACTTTTAAGATTAAGGAACCGTTTCAACATTTTTGTGATCGCTTCTTTGCATTTATGATAAATAATATTGTTTAGCGCCGCGTTGACAGACGCATCTTAACGTTACATGAGGGTACGAAATATTTTGCTTTTCTTTTTATTTCTGCTCTTGAGTTCGTTTCCTATCTATGTAATGCTTCATTCCAGGCATTCCACGGCTGTTATCGTTGGCCAGATAAAAAATTTTCAGTGCATTTAGAATTATGTTCGGAAGGCTACGCCCAGCTTTTTATTTGGTCGAGTTCCATGCCCAGCTCCTGTCCTCAATTTTTTGGCTTTTGATGCTATTTGGCGAGACACTCCAAATTCTCTTCTCATTTTCGCAATGGTCTACTGTTGTCAAGAATTTGTATTTTTCCCGAATAAGCTGAGATAAAGCAGCGTTAATGTCACGTATGTACGAAGTTTCCGGGTCATAATCGTCAGCAACACGGTTTTGGTCATTTGTTACTTTATTGAATGTCTCGCTTAAGGTTTGCTTGTCCTTGCGCGAAAGTTGTGAAATACATTTTTTATTCACCAATGGTTCCAGATTCATGAAGAATATTGTTGATCTCTATTTTCTCTGTTTCATCGAAATCATCATATTGGAACTTTGGATCACTTTTTTGTCTTACTCGGGATCATTTACAAAATCAGGAAGATGGATTGTAAGGTCCACATCATCTTTTTTCTCGTAAATCGATCGTCGACATGCATTGCACACATGGAATCCAACCAAACTTTCAAATATTAC
Source organism: Pachyrhynchus sulphureomaculatus (assembly GCA_019049505.1). Taxonomy (NCBI): domain Eukaryota; kingdom Metazoa; phylum Arthropoda; class Insecta; order Coleoptera; family Curculionidae; genus Pachyrhynchus; species Pachyrhynchus sulphureomaculatus. The sequence goes on from CM032447.1 coordinate 54,645,182, forward strand.
AACTCATTTTTCCATTACAGGGTAAAGATTTTTCCTAATGCACTTATGTTCACGATTATTTAACGGATTGCAGCATTCTTTGGCACGACCCATCACGAAAATCACACACAAAAAAGAAAAATCCTAAAATCAGGTGTCCAGAAAAGTTTCTTACGTGACTGTTTAACGACAATATTTTCAATGATACGATCCAAATCGTGTTTAAAACAGTTTGCGACTGACAAAATTGAACTTTTAAGTAAAAATTTCCATCGTCGGAGAATTGACAGGATCAAACTTGCACAAATGTTCATTCGTCACGAGTGTAAACACAAGCTTGACAACAAGCCACTCGAGAGTTAAACAATATTATTTATCATAAATGCAAAAAATGATAAAAAATTAGCAGTAATGAGAATGTTATTGTTAATTGCATTTATTTTTAGTGTTCCGTATGGAACATTTATAAGATCACTTTGGTGTACGTCCTTCCGTCCGTCCCTCCGTCTGTCCGTCCGTCACACCCGATTTTCTCCAAAACTATTTGACATAGAAAGTTGAAATTTGATACTAATATAGGAATTGATGGCCTCATCAGAGCCATGTAGTTTTGAAAGTTAAATTTTGACTTAAAGGGTTAGTTTTGGGGGATAAAATCGGAAGTGAAAAAAAATTTTTTACTAGGTCATCGAGTGGGGTGTCAAATGAAACCTTGTAAAAATACGACTTCAAAAATATATATAATGTAATACTTGCGCACTTTTTTCTTTGTATTATTTTTTAAAAAATCGCGAACAATCGCTGCCCCCCTATCTCGAAGAGTACTGATCAAAAAATTTTGAAAAAATTCTGGAATATTCTCCACGGAATGTAGATTGAACAAAAATTATCAAGAGCGCATTACCTTTAATAATTTATCTGGTATATAAAAAAAAGAAAAATTTCAAGGTCGTCAGTTTTTAGTAAAGATCAGAAACAAACTTTGTTGAAAACCCATTTGAAGTGTGTTTTGCGAAGTCATTGGTTATTTTATACCCCCGTAACAAAAATTTTTATTTTGAAAGCACTCAACGTACGGAACACTAATTGCGTAAGTTCAACTTGCACTTGACCGGTTATTTACCATCGTCCCCAATTTTCAACAATTTTCTATAAATAGTTTACAAAAAAATGATTTTTTTATCAAATGTTGCATAAATTTTCAATCGCACATTGTAAATAAACAAATTAATTTTTCTCAAAAAATTTTATGATGTGACTTTCTACTACTTAGTAGTAGCAGTTTTTATTATTCTTTTTATTATATTCTCACAACATCGAAAACCGTGGGCTCACGTGGGAAATTTAAAAGTATTATTACAAATAGTAATGAATACCATAAATTTTTTAATTGAAAATTTTAGGCCTAAATTTTGAACAACGCAATTCCCTATGTTTACTATTTCTATTCATAATCCAGGTTAACCTGTAGGAGGTCCAAAAAAACTTGTTTAAACATCTTAAGTATACCTCTTATACCTCTCAATTCTCATTTTTTCGTTCGAAATGATAGATTTGTATCAATTGAAAGGTTCTATTCACGTACGTTTTCAGCACAAGAACACTACGAATAGGTGTCCATTGTATCGCTTATTTTACAAACGACGGAATGACATAAAAGTCTTATTGTCAAGGGGCTTATCAAGCTTATTTTATACTTGTAATACCTCTACGTCAGCACTAGCAAATTCCAGCGGACAGGGTTGGAATTTGAAATTTAATGCTGCCGATTTATTCATGAAATAATAAAGCTCCATACAAGAAAATATTGAATCATTGTTTATTTATAACAACGAAATTATTGTCCTATAAAACAACAAATCGTAACTATGGAGAGTGGCCAACAGAATTGGTTCAATAAGACTGACAATGCCAAATCATGTAGTCCTGTACTTGTAGTAAACTATACTATAAACGACTAACATGGGATGAAAAGTCGCGAGACTTTCCGAGAGATGGCAACGCAAACGAAAAAAAAAAAAACCATATGATTGTTAGTATCAAGTTGTCTATTAGTTTGCGGGTTAACAATTGTGACGCTATTTTTGATTTTTGCAAAACGATGGAACAAAAATAATTTCGTGTGTCGATTAAACATTGTTTTTTGATGAGAAAAATAGCAAGAATCCAGTGTTATCGCATATGTGCTTCGTCAAAAATATGTCGATGGTTTAGTGAACTTAAATGCGGTCGTACAAGTGCCGATTATGTTCCGGTCGTCCAGACGAGGCAGTCACACAATAAAATCCACCATACTGTTCTGAATGACCGCATAGTGAAAGTGAGAGTGAAAGCTGATATCGTGAAGATATCAACAGAACGCGTGGGACATATTTTACATGAATATTTCAACTGAAAAGCTATGGACCCGACGGGTGCTGCGCACTCTCACGATTGATCAAAAACAGCAACGTGTCGAATATTCAGAACGCTGTTTGACACTGTTTTAGCGTAATCCAAAGAAGCTTTTGCGTCGATTCGTAAGAATGGATGAACCATGGATCCACCGCTACCGTCTGAATCCAACAGGTAGTTCGCAGACTGCTGGAACCGCATGAAAGCCAACCGAAGCGTCAAAAAACACAAACATCAGTGGGAAAGGTTTTTAACAAGTATTTTTTAGGATGTAATGAACCACTACTGATCGACTATCTTGAAAAGGGGCTAACAATCACCGGAGATCATTACGTTGGTTTATTAGACCGTTCGAATGGTGAAATCAAGAAAAAAAGGCCGTATTTAGCAAAGGAAAAAGTGTTGTTTTACCAAGTTATTGTACCAGTTCACAAATCCATAAAATCGATGGTGAAATTGAACCACTTGAGCTATAAATTGCTTTCTCAACCGCTGTATTCACCAGATCTGGCCCCTAGCGATTATTACCTTTTTTCAAATCAAATTTGAAAAGGTGTCTCCACGGAAAGAGATTTGGCTCAAATGAAGAAGTTCGAATGGGAAACTGGGGCTTATTTTAGAGAGCTCGATAAATTGTACTGTATCAAAGGTATCTAGGTCTAAGGACTTTTCACCCCATGTAGTATAAGAGCTATGATAGAAACACTATATTAACGACATCTAGAAAGACTTTAGATAATTAGTTGAGTTTAAAGATGACTCCGTATTGAAATATTCTATGAAACACACTGGTTTTTACGGGTCCCTTATTAAAATAATATCTTAAGCGGGTAACCAGTCAGTTAATTAATCTTCTTATATCGTATTACATGTAGCAGGAAACTTGTTTCAATTAAATAAATGAGCTGTGGTTTTGCAAAATGTCGTTTTCAAGCTTCCTATCTAGTATCGTTGAAATTTTCATTTTATCAGTTGTAGTAATCTGAATAAGTTTATTCAGTCCAGAGTAAAAGCTATCTAATTAGGTATAACCTATTCAAAGAACCTTTAAGAAGCTGTTAGAAACCGGAAGTTTAAATTGCCGTGCCTAGAAAACGAATATTGGAAATAGAATCATCTGGAACTAAACCATCAATAAGTAAATATACAAACTTCGTAAAGTGGAAATCCTATATGTACCAGGTGTACAAGTATGAAATTCTAAAAAAAACATGTTAAATTCGGAAGAATCATGAAAAGTGCTTTATTCAAAGTACGCTCCATCGCTTGTTATATATTTTTCCCATCTTTCGGGCAATTTGTGAATACCACGCCAGTCAAAATCTTCCCCTTTTGCTGCGAACCATTCATCGAGCCATTTTTTCACATCTTCGTACGAACCAAAGCTCTGCTCAGCAAGTACGAGGCAAACAAGTGGTAATCGAAAAGGAGCCAAGTCTGGTGAGTAAGCCGCATGGGGTAGAACTTCCCAGCTGAGTGCTTCCAACGTGTCGCGAACTGGTTTTGCCGTATGTGATGGAGCATTGTCATGAAGAAAAATGACTTTGTGTTGCCTCTTTCGGTATTCTGGCCTTTTTTTTCAAGCAGCGAACGGTTCAAATCGGTCAATTGTTGTTGGTAACGTTTAGTATTAAGCGTTTTCCCAGGTTTTAACAGCTCATAATAGACCACGCTCCTCTGGTCCCACCAAACACAGAGTATCGTCTTTCTGCCAAAGCGATTCGGTTTTGCGGTCGATGTGGATGGTGCGCCTGGGTCTACCCAAGATTTTTTGTGCTTGGGATTCTCAAAATAAATCCACTTTTCATCCCCTGTAACTATGCAAAAACGACTTCCTTTTGTACCAAGCGAAGAAAATATCACACGTGTTTTTGCGCTTTTCCATTTGCCTGTCGTCCAACTCATGTGGTACTCATCTACCGGCTTCTGAATCTTTCCCATCTCTCGTAGCCGATTGGAAACAGCTTGTTGGCTAAAGCCCAATTCCTCGGCGAGTTGTTTTTCTGTTTGCGAATCATCTTCGTCCAACAATGCTTGAAATTCCACATCTTCGTATTTTTTTGCCGGTTTTCCACGTTCCTTGTCTGCAGCATCGAAGTCACCACTTTTGAAACGCCGAAACTATCATTCATACGAATCTTGCGATGGAGCATGTTCACCATAAGCTTCTCGAAGTAATCGGTATGGTTCAACAGCAGTTTTCTTCAAATGAAAACAAAAAATTAATGCTGTCCGCGAATGCTCTTTGTTCGGTATAAATTTCGACATATTGAACACAACAACACAACACTATGCACATACTTTTCCAATTTATCATTCGTGCGCGTTTGACATTTGTTGATGACACAACAAAATGGCGCAGTGTCAAATCTTTATAGCACAAACTGCATTGATTGTCTGAAATCCGTATTTCATACTTGTACACCTGGTATATGTGCGTTTCTGCGATACGTTTTTTGCACTTCGATGGAGATTAGAAGTTAAACCTTATATGGTCAATACTTACGTCGAAAAAGTGAGTGATAGAAAAGGTTAGTTATGCGCAATGCGAAGTGAATTAGAAACTGCTTTAAAACAGATGAAGAATAAGAAATCTTCAGTTGAAGATAAAATAACATCTGAAATATTGAAAATGGGAGGAAATGCACTTTTTGAAGCGATATGGATATTACTCAACAAATGTATTGAAGAACAAAGAATACCTGTACATTGGCAAACAACAAGAACGGCGATCACGAAAACCTTGAAAAATATCGCCCTATCAGCTTGTTATCGCATTTGTACAAGCTTCTTACTAAAATTGTTATAAACCATCTAACAAATAAGTTCGATGACTACCAACCAGTCGAACAGGCAGGCTTTCGCAAGAAACTTGGAACATGCTCCGCCTTTTGATAGAAAAAGCGACCGAATAAAATATTAAGATGCACCTAGCTTTCATTGATTATAAGAAGGCTTTCGACTCCCTGGAACATTGGGCAATTATGCAGTCTTTTGCTCATGCCAGAATAGACTCTAGGTTAAATTACATGAAGATCGAGAAACAGAATCCATAAAGATCAGGAAAGGTGTTAGGCAGGGCGACACAATTTCACGAAAATTATTTAGCCTGGTCTTGGAGGATGTATTTAAAAATCTTGAGTGGGAGGCGAAGGGAATTAAAATCGATGGCATATATTTAAATTAGTTGCGATTCGCAGATGATGTTGTACTGACCAGCGAAGATCTAGAAGAACGCAAAACCATGATAGAATAACTTTACAGAAAGTTGGACTCCAGATAAACATCAAGGAAACAAAATTTTTAAGCCCACAAAATACAAAAATTAATATCGGCACGGAAGAGATCGAGAGAGTGGAAGAGTATATTTACTTGGGATATAAGATTAGATTAGATAAGGACAAACAGTGGAAATACCAAGGCGAATTGATCTCAGCTGGACAGTATTTCAAAAACTGAGATTCATTCTAAAAACAGACGTATCCCCATGACCTTAAAAAGGACAGTGTACGAGAGCTACATATTTCCATTAAGTACGTATGGGCTGGAAACCATGACCCCTACAAAAAAATCGTCTTTGTCGACTCCAACGTACTCAATGGGTCATGAAGAGATAGATGTTAGATCTTAGTTTAAGAGAACACATTAAAAGTGAGGATATTAGACGAACAAGACTTACATATATCAGTAAATGAGTAACAAAATTAAAGTGGCATTGGGCGGGGCATGTGGCTAGAACGAATGATGGTAGATGGACAACAAAATTACTTAAATGGAGACCTTGGGAGAGCAGACGAAGTGTCGGAACGCCAATGAAAGTATAGACTGATAATATCAGGTTGATAGCAGGCAGTGGATGGTTCCATCTTACACAAGATAGACAATTGGAAGAAACTTGAACAGGCCTATCTCCTGCGGTGGAGAAGCAGTGGCTTATAAAGAACACGAAGAAGATGCGCAATAGACGCTACCCGAGTAGGGGAACTCCATAATTTTGATGAATTTAGCCGTTTCTACGTAATAGAATATTATAGATATAAAATATGATCCATAATGTGCAACTCACCAGATTCCTAGTAAAATGATTTATTTATTAATTGTTCACCTTCCAGCCAAAATGGAGATCAGGATGTTATATTCTCTGTTGACGCTCTACAGGTGCTCAACTATACATTTGTAATTCACGACACTTTTTAAGACAACGTGCTTTAATGGGCGTTATTGTATTTTTACCACAACTACTACCTATATTTAAGCTGAGTCCCAGATTCTGGATCTCTGGGGAGTACAACCATCTATAAGGAGGTTTTTTGGAGACAACAAAACCCTACAAAGAGTAAGTCATCTCCAACGGCTGCTGGAGCTTTGACTAAGCATGATAGGTGAGTTTTCGTCGTATTTTAGAAAAGAGAGAAAAAAAAAGAGACGGAAAAAATGAGTAGATAGTCCGAGCTTGAGGCAGAAATCTACCTCCATTAAACTATTTAAATAATAAAAATGTTTTTAGCCCATAAAGAAATATTTTTAAAAATGGTGATTTAAATTTTTTTAGGTAGATGCTCTATATAGTTTAAATCAAATTCTTTTTTCGATATTCTGTCAATTAATACGACTTTTCATGGTTCCGTATCAGTTTATTTAAATTTCCCGTCATACAAACGGTCACGTGACTTATTTCAAAATCAATTTTCCTTATAATATATATATATATATATATATATATATATATATATATATATATATATATATATATATATATATATGCATATGTTTTCTAGGGTTAAATTCCGACAGCCAAGGTCGCGTGCATATTCGGATTACCAAATAGGCGTTGCCGTCTTAACGACACAAAAAGAATAGACAGAGTGTCATAACACCGTTTCCCGTTAAATCAATGATCCATTCGAAAATGCAATGAATACGGTAAGGATAAGTAAAAAACACTGGACAGAATTCCAATGCAGTTTATGCAAAAAAGTTACCGTATCCCGCGCCCGTGCAACAGCGCTAAAAAAGTGAATGATCACACGTGGTCTGGTGGTAAAATTTCTTGGGAATGTGTAGCGGTGTTGTTGCTTATATTTATTAATCTTAATAGCAGGTTATACGTGTTTATATGTTAAAAATACAATGTTATTTTTTTTTTTAGTAGCTAAAACTATGTGCAATAATTTTACTTCATTAGATTAGAGTTTTAATAATATTGTGAAAGCGGGTGGACCACTGAATAATTTAAATTTTAGATATCCGACAAACTTTAAATTCAACCAAATCGTAACTCATCGTTTCTAGTCGCCCTTCTTGGAGGCCACTGTTAATGTTGGATCGCGTTTAGATACAAATATGTGCAGTCTTGGTTTTACACAATTGTTAATTAAAATTAATAAAAATTAAAATATTAATTGTAATTCTATAATTTCGTGATTATATTAAATTACAGCAAATTTTTCATTTTTATAATATTACGCATCTCATATTAATAAAAAAATAAACAGTAAAAAAAAAAATTTAAACAGATGAAAAATGTACTACTATTTATAATGATTTGTGGTCTGGGTGATTCACCACGCCTTTTTACTTTACATTGTTAAGCGAAAACGACTAATCTTGAATAATAAACAAGATGAATGGATGTTTGACCTTAATGCTACCCTGTCGGTTGAAGTTCCAGGTAAAAAGACGAGTCTTCTTAAAATCCAGGTACCATCGACCGGATGCCTTAAATTCCGAATCATTGAAACCTAAGCCTCTATTAAATATAAATTCTTTTAACAGGTTGTAACGAGAACTTTGCCTGCCGAAGCTTGTTAAGGTGCTAACGACTTATTACCAATTGATCGATCCTGTCTAAATTTAAATTAGTCATTAGCCAATTTTAGAAATAACCAGTTATTTTTTTAATATAACACAATTATTTAATTTCGAATTTTTATTTTATTTTGCGTCTATAAAAATTTCCAGTGATAAAAGAAGATGATGACACCACTATTTTTAAAATAGTATAATACTGTGTTCGTGAAACAATCACCTTCACGTTGCAGGGTGCAGAGATCACGAAGAACATAGAAAAACAGATCAACAGATGAACCGACAGAAATCTGAAATTAACTTTTTTTTGTAATCTTAGAGCCCTGAAAATTGAAGAAATGCAAACATTTTAGAGGGTGACTTACAAGATTTCCCTTAGAACCCAATAAGAATCTCATGATCCTGGTCAAATTGGCTGAAATTTTGTGATATATAAATATCGAATTTTTGGTATAATAGGTTTAACAGCAAACTATGAAAGCTTGTCGCTTGAAAACGGCTAGACATTTTTTTTAAAATGACGTACTCAATACTCGTGAAGTACATGTTAACAAAGTTTTTATTCATGTTAGCGAAACCACTTCTCTCGTTTTATACGCTCTAAACATGATAAATTTTGATATTTCTTCGGCTTGATTAAAAGATCAAGATCGACATTATACGAGGCTGGTTTGAAAAGTCCGTGCAAAGTCCGAGAGATAGCACCACCGGCGCGTATCGAGGTCATGTTTAGTTAGTAGCATCTCTTGAATGAACGCACACCAAGTTTCAGCCATATTGGTCTATTTCTTTGTGTTTGGCATTCGTGTGAATCAAGGAAGTCGAGTGATTTTCAAGAAATGGACGAAAAAGAATTTCGTGTGTGGTGATTAAACATTACTTTATGAAAGGCAAAACGCCTCAGGAGGCTAAAGAGAAGCTTGATAAACATTATGGTGACTCTGCACCTTCGATTAGAACAGTTTATAAGTGGTTTCAAAATTTTCGGACTGGCCATATGGGCACAAGTGACGCTGAACGTTCTGGACGGCCTGTGGAGGTTACGACTCCAGAAATCATTGATCAAATCCATGATATGGTGATGGATGACAGAAGAGTTAAGGTGCGTGAGATTACTAGTGCTGTGGGCATCTCGACTGAACGGGTACATAATATTTTGCATAAACATTTGGACATGAGAAAGCTATCCGCAAGATGGGTGCCGCGATTGCTCACGCTTGACCAAAAACGGAATCGTGTGAAGTGTTGCAAGGATGGTTTGCAGCTGTTCCAGAAGAATCCGGAGGACTTTAAGCGTCGTTTCGTCACTGTGGATGAAACATGGATACATTACTATACTCCTGAGACCAAACAACAATCTAAACAATGGGTTACCAAGGGGGAATCTGCACCAAAAAAGGCGAAGACCGTTCCTTCGGCCGGAAAGGTTATGGCGACTGTCTTTTGGGATTCGCAAGGGATAATCCTCATCGACTATCTGGAAAAGGGTAAAACTATTACAGGTGAATATTATTCATCGTTATTGGACCGTTTGAAAACCGAGCTGCAAGAAAAACGCCCGCGATTGGCCCACAAGAAAGTCCTTTTCCATCACGACAACGCACCAGCACACACCCCAGCAGTTGTGGTCGCAAAATTAATGGAAATAGGATTCCAACTCGTTTCACATCCCCCCTATTCTCCAGACTTGGCTCCCTCGGACTACTATTTGTTCCCCAATTTGAAGAAATGGCTGGCGGGACAAAGATTTTATTCAAACGAGGAGGTGATTGCAGACACTAATGGATATTTTGCAGACTTGGACAAATCCTATTATTCGGAAGGTATCAACAAACTAAAACACCGTTGGACGAAGTGTATAAGCCTAAAAGGAGACTATGTCGAAAAATAAAAAAGGTTTACCCAAACACATAAGTAGTTTTTATTTTTGCACGGACTTTTCAAACCAGCCTCGTATATATATATATATATATATATATATATATATATATATATATATATATATATATATATATATATTTATTTTGGCTAGGTTAACTGAAATTATTAGTGTACCGTACAAAACACTTATCAAGATTACTTCGGTGTCTGTCTGTCCGTCTGTCACACCCGATTTTCTCCGAAACTATTTGAGATAAAAAGTTGAAATTTAGCACTAATATAGAAATTGATGGCCTCATCAGAGCCGTGTAGTTTTGAAAGTAAAATTTTGATTTCAGGGGTTAGTTTTGGGGGGTGAAATCGGAAGTGAAAAAAATACATTTTTTACGAGGTCATCGAGTGGGGTATCAAATGAAAGCTTGTAAAAACACGAGTTGAAAAATTATATATAACATATACGTACACACACTTTTCTTTGTATTATTTTTAAAAAATTGCAAAAAATCGCTGCCCCCTCCCTTTTATCTCGAAAAGTACTGATCAGAAATTTTGAAATATTCTCTATAGAGTATAGATTGAATGAAAATTATCGCGGGTGCATTACCTTTATAATTTATCCGATATATAAAAAGAAAAACAAAAATTTCATGGTCATCAGTTTTCAGTAAAGATCGAGAAAAAAAACTTTGTTGAAAAATCATTTGGGTGTGATGTACCTCCGTAATACAATTTTTTATTTCAAAAGCAATCAACGTACGGAATACTAATTGCGCTAGTCCGACTTGCACTTGACCGGTTACTTTTACTTTCGTATGCATACATACATGAATTTTTGACAACCAATAGCACTAAAAAAGAAATTAATTCTTTAGTTTATGGTAGTACCCACTCTGACCGGGACCTCTTTTCTGTAAGATTCTTGCTTAGTCCTTAGTAGATATGCATTTCTTAATGGTATATCTTTAAAATTTCTCACTTCTATACAGGGATTCCTGATCACCTACACGTAAAATGATTAATGGTTCGTCTTAAAAAAAACAGATTTATAAGATACCTAAAGTATAACTTTCAGGTACAGTCTGAAACGATTTGGGAATGACATCATCAAAAAGCGGTAGAGATATCCTATCTCATCAAGCCAAAAAGGCGTTGGTCGAACTAAATAAAAATATAGGGTGTCACACGTAATACAAATAATAAATAATTTTCGGATGTGATGAATAAATAAGAAAAAAAATTGGCAAATTGATTTACTCCGTACATCCTATGCAGTTCTCAAATAAACCCCGACTTAGAATTTCTGACAATAATAAATAAGTTAAATCAGGCATTAAAACTCGGCATTTTCAATGATCGGCATTTTACGGTCGGATGTTAATAAAAAAAACGGCCAAGTGCAAGTCGGGCTTGCGCAATTAGAGTTCTTTGAAATTCAGTCATACATTCATCTTCAATATAAGAATTACCAAGAATATATAAAAAACGAGACATCTATGTAGTACAAGTTTAAAACAAATAATTACTAGCTTAATGTTTATTTAATTATAAACAAATAAAATAAAATTATTTTGTCTTGGTACCTAACTGTTGGTCACAAATCAAAGGTAATGCACTTATCATAATTTTTGCGCAATCTACACCGATTACATTACATATATTTTTGAAATCGTGTTTTCACAAGTTTTCATTTGACAGCTCACTCGGTGACCTGATAAAATTTCACCGGATTTGACTTGTGGCAAATTTCAAGTTTCTATATCAAACAGTTTCAGAGAAAATCGCGTCTGACAAACAGACAGACAAACACTGGAGTGAACCTACAAGTAAAATGAAAACTTCTGTTAAAATTAGAAATCATGACAAAATAAATAATTTTCAGATTCTCGAATTCAAAAGACGTATAAAACAAAATATATTGGAAGTAACATCTCTATCCCCCTTCCCACCTTTTTAAGTTGTTTCATGTTCGACTTTAAATAATTATGTATAAAATTTGTTCCTTACCGCAAGTAAAACTACTGATAATGCTATTGACATTATTCTAAATTTATCGACCCTTTTACACCCTTCCGCTGAAGCGATATCGCTGAAAAAGTATAGTTTTCTTTCTAAAGTCAAGTATTATATATATATTAACTACATTTAAAATCGGTATATCATTTCCTTCGGGAGTTATTGTGCCAACATAGCGACCCACAGACACACCTACCAAAATGGGAAACTATTTTTTCCATAAGTTAGGGACCATAAAACGTGAAGAAATGCAAAAATCTCGGAAAGAGTTTTTTTTTCACAAATACAAAACTTCCCTTTAACGAGGAAAGTAAAAACATAGTAAATATATAGTCGAAAATATGCCCTTTTGAAATATGTTGCTGAGATATTTTAATCGCAACGCAATAAGCGAATTGCTTCAAGGGTTTTGATGAAATGTATCTTATATGAAGGTTAGTTAACAACTCACACTATTAAACATAAACAGCATTGTCTACTAGCAGTGTGCTTCTAGAAGGAAGGAAGTCTTTAGATAAAAATTATCAATTTATGCTTTCAAAAACGTATTTTTCTCAAAATTATTCCCTAATTATTAACGCGTTTTGAATCTCAAAATTAATCATAGAATATTCTACATTTATCCAAAATTATCAATCATCTTTTTAAAAGTTTTTTAACTTTTCTTTAAAATCATATTTTAGATAAACGTAGACATTTCACGTATTTTCTTACTAGTAGTCCCCACTACCTCTTCTTCTTCTTGTCCCAGGTATTCACATATGTCGAGGTCTCTGTACCATTTCTTCAGTTTATATTGAGGTTGTTATTCTCTGTTAGTCCTTAATGACCATGTCTCTACACTATTTAAGAGGACCAGCCAGACATAGCATTTTATTATTCGTAGGCACAGGGTGAGTGGCAATTGAAGCAACATATTTTTCAACTTTAGAAGGGTATCCTTTGCCATGCCAATCCGCAGTGTAACCACCCCATCACAATCCCATCGTTCGTTGACGACAGAGCCGAGATATTTGAATTTAGTACACTTTCAATCTCTTGATCCTTTATAAAGAGAGATGCATCCTCCTGTCGGTGTCTACTAATCACCATCATTTTGGTTTTTCCAATATTTATAACCATACTCCTCGCCAATATGATTCAGCTTATTGAATAGAATTTGCAGGTCTTCCATGTTATTGGCTCCTATTACGGTATCGTCTGCATACCGAATGTTATTTATAGGCTTTCCATTAACTTTTATTCCTCTGTTGTTGAAATATTTTCTCTACGTAGATATTAAATAATACTGGCGGCAGTATGCACCCCTGGTAAACATCCTAAAGAAATTAAAAATTAAAACTTCACGAAAACCTCTGCCCAAAAGGAATCGAATTTTTGATACGAAATAAAACACACGTTGATTATAATTATTGAAATAATTATTGATTTTGGAATCTCATATACACAAAAGATTTTTGCTAAAAAAAAAAGGTGTAAAGCAAAAATAAAACGTGACACTTTATACGAAAATCAGTTTTCCATAAATATATTAAAAAAAACTGTCACTTTGACCACTATCACAGCGTAAATGAAAACTTTCGACTGGCGCTGCTGTTTTCTTCTATTTCTGGAGAGCGTGTGTAGCTTAAAAACTAAGGGTGCCTTTTAAGTCGGCACACTCTATATAGAAAATAAACCTACACAGGGTCTTCGGTTTTACTGCGGTAAAATTGCAGCCCGCTTAAACGACTTTTATATGGTAATTTGAGTAACTTACAACAGGCGAAAAGGAATAATACGACCACACGATTTATGACGTCGCTCTACCAATTATTATTAATTGTCTTGTTTGTTGTAAAAGTTCGTGATTTATTTCGATTGTGCACGAAGAATTATGCGAAAATAAATGGAGCATATGTATGGACACTGCATTAAAACACCACTGCACACTGTATAGTGTCCGCGACATTTACTTGGAAACCATTTTGGCCTAGTTTCCTTAATATTGAACGGATCTCATCAATATTATATATATATATATATATATATATATATATATATATATATATATATATATATATATACATATATATATATATATATATATATATATATATATATATATATATATATATATATATATATATATATATAGTAGAACCCCGATTAACCGAGTCGCGATTATCCGAGCTCCGAATTAACCGAGCCAATCTAAAAACCTAATTATCCGAGGTACGCGCGTCTATGCTGCGTATGAACCGAGCTTCTAAAATATGTATGTACATATTTCCATTTAAAATCGTCGGGGCCTTCGGGGAATCCCCCTGAGCCGTGTGAGAGGTTCCCCTATTTATGTTTTTGGACTCTTTCAGCAGGTAAATTTGCGTGAATGCAGTGCGTTATAGCGTTTACTACGGAGAAGTATTAGTATACTCACATAATTTATTTGGTTGGAGTTCTGGTAGTTAAGTGTAATTAATACGAACTGATTTGTTTGAATTTTTGTTTATCATATTATAATGGAGCAAAACAAGCGTAAAAGAATCGTCATTCCTACTGAAGAAAAATTAAAAGCCATCAGATGAATTGAAGTAGGAGAGACAATTAAAGTTGTTGCACGAGATTATGGAGTAGGTGAGGTAACAGTTGGAGATTGGAAAAGAAATCGCACAAAAATAGAAGAGTGGTGTATAAATCAAGCCTCCTGGTCCTCAGGAAGAAAATCAATGAAAACCAACAGAGATCAAAAGGTGTGCCTCTGTCAGGTCCAATTTTACGACAGAAAGCAATAATGATTAGTAGGCAATTCCCAGAGATAGATCAGTTTACTACTGGATGGCTTGACCGCTGGAAAAAAGGGTACGTATACAACTGACTGTATGTGGTGAAAAACTTTCTGCTGATATGTCATCAATTGAGAAGTTTAAGCAAAACTTTAAAAAGCAAATCGAAGATTGTGGATACACATGTGATCAAATTTACAACTGTGACGAAACTGGTCTGAATTATAAAATGCTTCCATCAAAAACATTGGCATCTCGACAGGAAAAATCAGCTCCTGGGCACAAACAAAGTAAGAAAAGATTAACTATAATGGTATGTTCCAATGCATCTAGCAAGCACAAAATCCCACTGATGGTAATTGGCAAGTCTGCACATCCAAGAGCTTTAAAAGACATCTTACCCAAAGCCCTACCAGTCTATTACAAAAGGCAGAAGAGCGCATGGATGGATGCGACCTTATTTACTAACTGGTTTGAAGAAGAGTTCGTGCCATCTGTGACTAAATTTTTGAACAGAAACCGTCTGCCTATTAAAGCAATTTTGTTAATGGATAATGCCTCCTCTCACCCTGGAGAAGGACTTCATGTGGGCGAAATTGTTGTAAAATTTTTTCCTCCAAATGTAACCAGCATAATGCAACCAATGGATAAAGGCATCCTCCAAAACATTTAAAAAAATTATAGGCGTTTATATCTTGAACATCTGTTACTACATACAAAAGGAGGATATTATCATGGGATGAGAAAGGTTACACTGAAAAATGGGGTAAGTCAAGCTTGGATATACCACTATCAAAAATGGGTTATGAGACTATAATGAAGTGAAGATGATACACCATGAAAAATGAGAAGCCATGGAAAAATGTCCTGCTCAAATTTTGACAGCGAGATAGAAGAAAAAGAAAAAAGTCAAGATGTTGTTGACAGATGACGAATGCGGGAAATCGAAAAATCAGATGACGATGACGAAGCGGCGGTGGATGAACAGTCTCCCACTAAGATCTCTCATCAAGAAGGTTTTGCTTCTTTGAAAAAAGCTTTGAGGTATATCGAACAACTAGAGGCAACTCCAGCGGATTTGCTTCTTCTTAATAGATGGAGAAACATTGCAGCGAGAAAAAGAAGATGCAATATGAAACAGAAGCGCATAGATACCTATTTCACTGTTTTATAATATATGTACCTATTTATATGTTAAAAACGCTAATACATCGGTTTAAAATATTGGTGCTTATTTTTTGAATGAATAAAAAACAAATCCGGATTATCCGAGTTTTCAGTTATCCGAGGAGGGTGCCCCCCCACGTTACCTCGGATAACCGGGGTTCTACTATATATATATATATATATATATATATATATATATATATATATATATATATATATATATATATATATATACATATATACAGGGTGTCTAAGTCGAAGTATGTGTTTGAATAGAAACTTACTTCACCACATATAGCCTATACAAAAATGGATTTTGTTTGATTTCCAAATGAAACTTGAACTACATCAAAATATTACCGTAAAAAATATAACAAACATTCAAAGTACGTAAACAAAATCGTCTAAATTAAGTTCAAACATTATAAAGAAGAATATTCTCGCATCGCGATATTTCTGAATTGTATTACCCAATTTCATTGGTATAGTCGAAAAGCCTCCTTTTAAACTGCTTAAAATTACTCAAGTCTTTTACATCAGAGGGCAAACTATAAAATAAAGTAACAGTATAGTATCGTAGTGACAACTACTTTCTACTAATGTTAACGAGTATTTTGGATAATAGAGAGGTTTGGTAAAGCTTATTTTGGCAGGCCAGTGTCTTTATCTTTATTTGAAGGATACGCCCACCGTTTGGAGCTTGCCCAGTAGTAGAGGGAAGAAATTAAATATGAGGACTCCGCTGTTATCATTATTTAAAGCATGCGCCCACCATTTGAAGTTTACGCAGTACTGAAACAAAATAAGAGAAATCTTTATCAAGGATAATGATTTCCCTTATTTAGGAACTTATAAGAGATGTTATTTGAAGTTCGTTATTCTTATCGCTCGTATGATAGGGCCTGTTTTTTTTTCCTAATTAAGTATACAAACCACTAAGAAAATACAGTAAAATTGAAATGATAATCTTTTATTGCAAATAACACTGACAACAGTTAATTAGTGTCCAGATTATGTTGGGATTTTGCAATCTTTGGTACAATGGCAGTACATTGTGTGTGGTACTAATTTCGAATGAAATTTTATTTATCGCGCATTAGTAGTACCATGGAAATATTGAAGGAAGTGAGAAACCTGCTAGACAGAATTTAATTTAGAAACTTGTGTTGACCCATCAAATACTAATAATAAAAGAAAGAAAACCCTGTTTATAGAAGATGAACACTAACCTAACCTTGCAATTCCTTCGCGTTAATACTGCGCATGCTTGAGATAACGATAGGGACAAAGGCATGTGAAAAATAAGCGTTGAAAAATTTCTCTAATTACTTTCCAGCAAATTTCCGTAAGTATGACTTTTTTTAAATCGATAAACTTTTCTGGATTTTTCAAAAATTCATTGCACTACTAAGCATACCTAACGAGGCCATTAAAAATGTATGCGTCATCATAAATAGGTTAGGTAAACGTAATATTTAATGGGACTCTGAAAGCTCTTCTTAGTGTTCCATACTGAACACTTATAAGATGACTTCGGTGTTCGTCTGTCTGTCTGTCACACCCGATTTTCTCCGAAACTATTTGAAATAGAAAGTTGAAATTTGGCACTAATATAGGAATTGATGGCCTTATCAGAGCCGTGTAGTTTTGATAGTTAAATTTTGACTTAAGGGGTTAGTTTGGGGGATGAAATCGGAAGTGAAAAAAAAAATTACCAGGTCATGGAGTAGGGTGTCAAATGAAAGCTTGTAAACAGACGAGTTCAAAAATATATATATAATGTAATACTTGCGCATACTTCTCTTTGTATTATTTTTAAAAAAGTGCGAAAAATCGCTGTCCGCCCCCTTATCTCGAAAAGTACTGATCAAAAAATTTTGAAAAAATTCTGGAATATTCTCTACAGGGTGTAAATTGAACGAAAATTATCACGAGTACATTACCTTTAATAAGTTATCTGATATATGTATATGTATATGTATGTATATATATATATATATATATATATATATATATATATATATATATATATATATATAAGAAATTTCAAGGTCGTCAGTTTTCAGTAAAGATCGGAAAAAACCTTGTTAAAAACTCATTTGGGATGTGTTTTGTACAGTCACTGATCATTTTATACTTTCATAACAAAAATTTTTATTTTAGAAGCAACCAACGTACGGAACACTAATTGCGCAAATCCAACTTGCACTTGACCGGTTTTAATTTTTAGTGTTCCGTACTGCCTTTTCTAGATATTTTAATTATTAAAAATAATAATAGATTAGAATTTGATATCTATAGAAAGGACACAATAACAGATAGATATATTCCTAATGATTCATTTCATTGCAAACAACATAAATTAGCCTCATTACATTTTTTAGTTCATCGTTTGGTCACTTTCCCTCTGAACAGAGTAAACTTTAATCAAGAAAGGAATCGTATTAGAAATATAACTAGAGTTAATGGTTATGACGATGACTTAGTAAATAAGCTAATAAATAGACATAAATTTAGGTTTAATATGCAGAATTCCACCTTTTTTTACACGCGAAAAAAATAACACCAAGTATGTCTCCATACCATATAATCCGAAATATAGCAAGGGACTCAATAAGGTATTTAATAAGGTAGGCCTCACCTTAGTCTATAAGTCTTCAGACAATCTGAGGAATATCTTAGGAAATCCCAAAGATAAGATTCCTAATTGTGAGAAAAGTGGAATTTATGAAATTATAGGGCCTATTCCTTATAGTCCCCTCTACTGGTTACTTGACCGGAACTGATGGCCTTGCCTATGTCATTAGTTCCGCTTGAGTAATTCAAGGGTTAGGCTAAGTATAAATAGGGTAGATTTGTAGTTAAGCTTTAGTCAATCATCTCTCCTGATGAAGCTAACATGGTTAGCGAAACAGGCGTCTAGTGCAAAAATAAAGTGTTTGGTGTAGTGGTGATATATACTGAGTAGATTTACTAATACCAATTGTTCTAGTATATTTCAACGGACCCAATCCAAAGGACCAACAAGCACACAAATTCCTATATATACAGGGTGAGTCAACGATAGAGTAAAGTTCATTAATTCATTTGTTTCGAGAATGACGAAAAAATGTTAAATACAATAGCTCCGTAAAGCCTTACTGGCAAAAGACAATTTTTTCCCGCCTCGCCCAGTATATAAACCATATCAATTCATTTTTAGGAAAATCCATAACTATTACCTTTATACGTCACTTACTACAACAAATTACACTATTTTTACTTGCTTAATAGGCACGTCGAAATTTGACAATGCCTACATTTTTGTTTTTGTCTTGGCAACTATGATGTTATAGCGTAAGTGTATTAAAAACGAAGGTAAAAATTGAAAAATTAAAAATAAATCGCAAACTATTAGAAATAGGTATATTATATACTTAATAAAAGTTGGAGGGTTTTATAAAATCTATCAGAAAAATAATAATATATAGGGTGTGCCATTTAAAAAATTTGAGATTTTTCAATTTAAAATAGTCGAAATGCATAAATTTATTTTGAACACCTTGTATCATCTAACTCAAATTTCTTTACATATATCTTTTTTTTTTCATCTCTATAGAACGCTCGTACCAAATATGAGTATTCCACCTTCAGAAACAATGGCTCTATTGGCAATTTTTTACAAACCTGAAAACTATTACAAAAATTTACGCAGAATTTAAAAATAAATTAGAAAATAGGATGTTCTATTTAAAAAAAAACATATGTTATATCGGCCATACTTTTTTAAAGTACCATGTATACTCAAAAATAATTTTAAACTGTGAACCTTAACATTCCCTAAAACTATTGTATTTAACATTTTTCCGTAATTACCGAAACAAATGAGATAATGAACTTTACTCTATCGTTGACTCGCCCTGTACAGTCTGTCAAATAACAATGACCGCTCATTTTCCTAAAAAAATGTATTTCGTCAGCATTTTTTGCCATCGATGTATTGTTTGGTGTGCTGACAACGGCGCAATAGCCTCAGTAAGTTGTCCAATTGCCTCCTGCATCAATAATCGCCTGGCATCTTCGAGGCATGCTGTCGATAAGATTTTCCGCATACTCCGCAAATTTTTCGAATCTCGAGGGACAACTTGCTCAAAGTCTTTCCTCTGAGCTTTCTCTTTACAAGGGACCAAACGTTTTAGATAGGGTTGGCGTCCGGCGACTGTGAGGGCCACTCTAGTATCTTATCGTGGGCCCAAACGAGTCGCTTCGCGACGTGATTTTCGCCCAGCAAAAGTTTCTTCAACGTGCTTCGGAATTTAACATCATGAGCACGACAATATTGTCGAATAGTCTCATGGGACATATTCAAACTCATTTTCTTAATTTTGCAGCTCCTTGACGCAGCGTCAATTTCGGATCCCGGGAAAACAAAGACATAATTCGTTTTTCGACTTTTGGAGTGACTTTGTCTACTGAGCCACGTTTTGGCAAGTCGTCGACATTTTTCGTCTCGCCAATGTGCCATTTTAGGCCCCTTTGAATGGGAACAAAGAAAGACTGCCACGAACCGACGCGCAACAATATTTTGATTTTACGTGATTTCGATGAAAGTTCGGAATCGACTGATACTTTTACTAAAATGCGTCGTAGACGAAGGTTCCCTCTACCGATTTTTTGTTGAATCGCTAGAATCGCATCTACCAAAAATGAATTACTGAGGACACGTTTTTACTTGACAGACTGTAGGTTTATTAAATCGTTCTAAATTGTCTGAAATTACTACTGTCATTAGAGCTAATAAGTCTATAGCTTTTTCTTGAAATTGCTATAAAGTTGAAGTTGCTAATTAATAAAATAACTCCGCTACACATGTTTACAATCATTATTACTTACTTCGCACTTTTTACTGACGCTTTAAAACGACGCTGGAAATTCTAATAAAAACAAGAAAATAATTCAATTTATTCTTATTCTTTAAATGTCATTACCAGCGAAACAATTTGTTTCTTAATGATTTTCTTTGACTGAAACAGAAAAAACGATAAAAAATAAAAATGTTTACGCTCCTAAGTGCAATTAAACGCTACTCCTTTATTAGGGGCAAGTGATTATCGATAACGAAATATAAATGGTTCTTTTCGGCTCATCGAGTATCTAGATTGATTAGTCGATCGTTCTATCAATCAATTTATCGATCATGTGCCCTCTCCTAGCAGCTCTAGTAAAAATAGCTTTAACTTTTGGACTGTCTAACCTGAACTAATCTACAACATAAATAAATTCCTAACTTTATTCTGTTGACAAACTTTTAGAAAAATATAACGTAGTTTTAATTCGAGCAATCAATCAAGTTGAATTCTTATATAATTAACGATGAAGGATTTGACGTCTTATTCGCTTCCTACACTTCAAAACTTTGAAACAGATATACTTAATATAATTAAAAATAAACTTTTTAAAATCCGTCATTACAACTTTGTAATTTGTATTATCCAATAAATGATGAAGAAGAATGATGAAATTTATCTCATTATTTTTCAATGTAGTTCTTCCTTGACTTCAACACACTTCGTCCCCTTCGCATCTAGTGATCGAATACCCTCACGAAAAAAGGACATCTTGGCTCGCCAGAAACCGGGTTACAGCTTTTTTAATTGCGTTATTATCAGAAACTACGCAGAAATTTCTTTAGGCTCCCAAATAGCATATGGTTAAACTCTATGAAGCCAGATTACTTGACAGCAAACTGTGACTTGCGTGATTTATTTACAGGTGCATTGCCATGGAGCAGTGAGAGTCTACAACTTCCCAGAGTGTTTCTGTTTAACAGCTTCAGGTAAGGCCATCATACGAGTTCAAAAATATATATAATGTAATAGTTGCACACACTTTTCTTTTTATTATTTTTAAAAAATCGCGAAAAATCGCTGTCCCCCCCTTTATCTCGAAAAGTACTTATCAAAAAATTTTGAAAAAATTCTGGAATATTCTCCAAAAGGTGTAGTAGATTGAACGAAAATTGTCACGAGTGCATTACCTTTAATAATTTATCCGGTATATAAAGAAAAAAAAAAACAAAACTTTCGAGGTTTCAGGAATTTTTCTGTTTTTTTAATGCATTTTTTTAAGCAATTATTTTCCTATAATAATTAAAAAGTAGGATAAAAAAATGCATTTTTTTAATTCTAAAAGATTCTTTGCTTAAATTTAAGCATATTTGCCACTTCCATTTTTAAAAATTGTTTTCTTTTTTGCTGAGTACCATAAAAAATTGACATTTTAAAAAAAAGCGTTTCCAATAAAAGTTTCTTATTTTTTTTAATGTAAAATACGAATCTGTGATATTAGTTTCTATTTAATAAAATTGAATTGACCTTGAAACCTTGAAACGCCGCTCAAGGTCAAATTTCTTACTACCATTGTATGTCCCCTTTTAAACCCTGCAAGTTTAATTTTTTTTCGACAAAGCTTATTTTTCTAGTTATTCGTATTTTTCAAATTAAATGGGACACGCGGTATATATATATATATATATATATATATATATATATATATATATATATATATATATATATATATATATATATATATATATTATGGTATAAATAAAGTTCTTTATTATTATTAACTACAGCTAACTTCAAAACACTTGTCCAAGCCTTAAGTTTACAGTTATGAGAAGGTCTTGCCAATGCATTGAATATTCAATTAATCGATTATTTTATAATAATGCTAAATAATCGACCAACCAATTAATGAATTAATATACGTTAAAAACTAGCGGACAACGTAAGGAAATTTTAAAATATCGTTTTTTCGAAAAATGGTGCACATTCACGAGAGATTGTTTATAAAAAAGGAAGTTTATAACTTATTGCCAAATCCGTACGGTTTCCCTTAGATTATGTATCTGACAAGTTACTCTCGAAATTTTAAGCGAATCGATAAAAATTTGTGGCAGCTGTCAATTCGCCCGATTTGAAAAATACAGTTTTGAGAAAAACCCATTTGGCGGGCTCTGGATCATGGCATATCGTAATTTGGTCAGTGATAGACGGCACGCCCAGGATGTCCATTGTTCTTGGCCTCCTGTACTTTTAATACAAAGGAAAAACCCACTAACAGACTTCGCTCTATAAACCACACACCATAAATATTTTCCACGTTTTTTTTTTGTTTTAGTATAATTAATATAATGAAATAAACATGGTATTTATATATATTTGTTATTATAAGAAATATTTTTAAAATTTATTTTAAGTTAAAAGGAGCTCAAAGTCGGGATAAACTCAAATAATTTTTCGAAAAAATTACCATAACAAAAATTGTTCTTTGAACTTCAGAGCAAGAACGATATATTAAGTGCGTATGTTGTAGTCATTTCGCCTACACTTCAACTGGAAATGTTTGAACTTCTGAGAATCGTTTTTAACTCTTTGAGATACAAGTTTTACAGATGCTAATTTTCATTTTAAAAAGTTTATGTGGCAATAGTTTAGATTACCTAAGTGACTATTGAAAATATACCTTTTTTTTAATATTTGTTTGTTGAAAAATCTCTACAAAAATATGGGGTTTTCGGCAACAATCTAAAACTGTTCAAAAGACTTAATTTTATATTTATTTACAATAATGTTCCATAAAATTTTTAATAAGAAGCCGTTATAGTTTTTTAAATTATGAAACTAAGGCTTATTTTCGTCATTTCTACACTGGTGAGCCAAAAAATCGACTCAAACTCTTTGGCTTCATTTAAGACGGATCCTAGAATTTAGGGTTTATATATTTTTTACGGATTTTAGTATCATTTGATAGCCCATTCTATCCTCTTCCCAGTGATACCAAATTCCATAGCATACCTCATGCTTTTAACTGATTAAAATGACAGAGAGGGGAAACAAGGATTGAAAATAGGGATAAGAGAAAAGAAAAATTTAATAAATTTTAAGTTTAACAATTAAAATTTATTGATAAAAACCAAAATCAATATTTTCTATTACCCCCCCCCCCCCCAGCCCTTATTACTGCTTCCAACCGGTTTTTCATGGAGGGGGTGAGCTTTTTCACTACTGTCTGTGATATTCTCCCCCACTCTTCCGCCATCGCAACCTTTAAGTCCCTCGGTAATGCAGGGGCTGGATTTCTGGCTCGAACCCTTCTTTTCAGCTCATCCCACATGTACTCAATTGGATTAAGGTCAGGACTCCGCGCAAGCCAGTCTAATGTGGGTATTCCTACTTCCGCCAGATATTGCCGCACCGATACAGCAGCATGTGGCCTCGCATTGTCGTGCATTAGCACAAAGCTATCGCCAACAAACCCAGCGTAAGGAACGACGTATTCCTGCAGGATCTCCTCGATGGACCGGTGAGCAATTGATCCACCTCTACGAGTCTCATCAGTCGAACCAAATCGGTTTTCGCATCCAGAAAGATGCCTTCCCCACACCACGACAGAACCTCCTCCATAGGCAACTGTTTCAGTAATGCAGCACTGCGTATATATATATATATATATATATATATATATATATATATATATATATATATATATATATATATATATATATATATATATATTATGGTATAAATAAAGTTCGTTATTATTATTAAGCTTAGTTTCAAAACACTTATCCAAGCAATTAAGTTTACAGTTATGAGAAGGTCTTGCCAATGTATTGAATATTCAATTAATCGATTATTTTATAATAATGCTAAATAATCGACCAACCAATTAATGAATTATTTCGAAAATTGTTATTAAATCATCGATTATTTAATAGTCATAATCTAGATAAATAATTGCTAATCGCTGTTTAGGATTCAAACTATTTTTATCATTTGCACACACGGACTTTTGCAGGGTTTCTTGTTATAATTACAAGCTTCGCATTAATAATATACCGGGTTCCAGGTTCTGAGTCTGAAATATTTTGGATTGTGGTAGAGCATTAAAATACCAGAAAAGGAAAACCAATAAACATATGGTAAAAATAACGTACCGTTAACGTTGTAAGGTAGGCCTCACCTTAGTCTATAAGTCATCAGACAATCTGAGGAATATCTTAGGAAATCCCAAAGATAAGATTCCTAATTGTGAGAAAAGTGGAATTTATGAAATTAGTTGTAATGATTGTGACAAAAAGTATGTTGGGCAAACTAAAAGGTCAATTAGAACACGATTTAAAGAACATTTAGCACACTTAAAATACAACAGAACAGAAAAGTCTAGCATTGCCGAACATGCTCTTGAAGCTGATCATACTGTAACATTAGATAATCTAAGATTAATAAAAAATGTATCTGATAGGAGATTGTTGAACGCATACGAAAGTATAGAAATCATAAAATGTAAAAGTAGTTTAAACAAAGACAGAGGGCCTATTCCTTATAGTCCCCTCTACTGGTTACTTGACCGGAACTGATAGCCTTGCCTATGTCATTAGTTCCGCTTGAGTAATTCAAGGGTTAGGCTAAGTATAAATAGGGTAGATTTGGTAGTTTAGCTTTAGTGTTTGGTGTAGTGGTGATATATACTATACTGAGTAGTATCATTGTGCCAAAGATTCCACATTCCAAACTTAGTTAACGTTGTAGTTGATTGTGGTAATGGAAATTTTACCACCTTCAGCTCTTAGGGTATAACCTGCGAATTATTTTTGATGAAATAGATATTGATCAATGGATCACCACTAATTTTTCCAAAAATATGCATTCTCAAAATCATTCTCTAAATAATGGATTCTTTGAATCTGAATGGCTTAAATCCACATTCATAACATTCACATATAAAAGAAAACAGCTCCTAAAACGTGCAGCGACTTTAGAACAATAAGCCTTATGAGTCATCTATTAAAAATTTTTTCTGAAGATTATACACCAAAGACTATATACAGTTTGTAAAGAACACATGGGATACACTCAGTTTGGATTAAGGAGGGTCACAGGCACCCGTGAGGCGATATTCTGCACACAGGTTCAACTTCAAAGATATAGAGACGTTAGTTGTGATATACAGGCGTGCTTTATAGACTACCAGAAAGCTTATTAAAAAAAACAGAAATAGATGACAGGGATCTACGCATTATAAAAAATCTCTACTGGGAACAAACAGCCAATATCAGCGTAACGGGGGAAATATCAGAAAACATAGAAATTCGTGGGGTACGCCATGTATCTTGTTACCACTCTTATTTAATATATTCGCAGAAGAAATATTTAGCATAGCACTCCACGAGATTTCAGCAGGAATAAACATCAATGGAAGAAGAATTAACAAAATTAGATTCGCTGATGACACTATAATATTCGCAGACAATTCACAGAACCTACAAATGCTGATGGGCAGAATAACACCTGTCAATCAAGAAAACGGAATATATATAAATACAAAGATGACTAAACACGTGGATCATAAGCAAAAACTCTGCATAACAGGGACAATTCTATATTACCAACCAAAAGATGGATAGAGACAATATCTTTTGCTACTTAGGTACCATAGTAAATGAAGAATGGGACCACTTACTGAAGATTCGATGCAGAACAGAAAAAAGGAGAGCAGCCTGTACAAAAATGGCCAAAGTGTTCAGAAGTTATGATCTCAGTTTAAAAATCAAAATAAGACTCAAATGCTACGTCATTCCGGTGCTTCTCTATGGGGTGGAGTCTTAGACTGTAACTACGGCGTCATGTAAAAGATTGGAAGCATTCGAGTTGTGGCTGTACAGGCGCATGCTTAGAATATCTTGCACAGAGCACACTACCAACAAGAGAGTGCTAGAACTCTTAAACAAAGATCTGGAAATTGTTAATGCAATTAAAAAAAGAAAATTCGAATATCTGGGGAGAAACGAAGAAAGATATGGCCTACTTAAACTGATACTAAAAGGCCAGGTGGACGGAAGAATAGGACCAGGCAGGAGTCGTGTTTCGTGGCCGAAAAACCTGCGAACATGGTTCTCAACAACGGGACTATTCCGGGCAGCTGTAAACAAAGTCCTAACAGCCAGGATAATCGTCAATATCCGATAACGGGTCGGCACAAGAAGAATCATTGAGACTTTTTATGTCTTTAAAACAATCGTCGCACATTTGTAAACAAATGTTTACGTTTGTTATTAGATTTACTAAAGAAAACAATGTTTATATTTTCTTCCTTGTATTTTAAAGGTTTATCATATCCCAAAGTATTCTGGACATAGAAGCTGGCATCTTGCATAGAAACGACGAAAATAAACCTAAAGTAGTTCCATATTTTAAAGAAATTTTACGGCTTCTTACAAACAATTTTATGGAATATTACTGTAAATAAATATAAAATTAAGTCTTTTGAACAGATTCAGATTGTTGCAGAAAACCCCATATTTTGTCGAGATTTTTTCAACAAACAAATATTTAAAAAAACGGTATATTTTCAGTAGTCACTTACGTAATCTAAACTATTGCCACATAAACTTTTTAAAATGAAAATTAGCATCTGTAAAAATTGTATCTCAAAGAGTTAAAAACGATTCTCAGAAGTTCAAACATTTCCAGTTGAAGTGTAGGCGAAACGACTACAACATACGCACTAAATCTATCGTTTTTGCCCTGAAGTTCAAAGAACAATTTTTGTTATGGTAATTTTTTTAGGAAAATTATTTGAGGATATCCCGACTTTGAGCTCCTTTTTAAAATAAATTTTAAAACTATTTCTTATAATAATAAACATATATTAATACCATGTATATTATATTAATTAAACTAAAACAAAAAAAAAAGTACGTGGAGAATATAGGTACATGGTGTATGTGGCTTATACCGCGAAGACTGTTAGTGGGTCTTGCCCTTGCATTAAAAGTACAGGAGATTTAAGAAAAATGGACAACGTACGTCTATCACTGACCAAGCTACGATATGCCATGTTCCAGAGCTCGTTTGACTACGTGAATTTGATCAACACATCGGCGGAAATAGTAAACTATGCGATTTAGGAACTTTAAAACAAACAAACACAAAAATCTGAGAGAGTAATTTTTCTTATCTAAGTTTTAATGAAAATTTTTACAACTTTCTCTGTACGGCACCAAGTGATAAATTGCACACATAATAATAAACAAATATCTTAATAAATTCTACTAATGACGGATAACAACAAATAAAACATTATCACAGTAAATAAATTAGTATTTCTGCCTACATAAATGGAAACAAATTAAATGTATGTTTCCGCATAATCAGATGGAATATGTATTTTAAAAGTTACAACCTTTTAAGGGAATGACAATCATTGTGGCAAGGTAGTGCTGATAATTTGTCAATAATTACGGATAAATTTTAGGAAATCACTGTAGACGGACAACATATATGGGTTATAAGAAAGACAAAGAGATGATACAAAATAACTATCGACTGTTGGTTAGCATTTGAAAGGATTTAGTATTATAAGCAACCACCAATAGAGTTTTCGTAAGTAATAATTAACAAGAGATCTCCTAACCTCTATCAGACATATTTCGAACAATGAAATTTAATATTCAATTATGAAAGGTTTTGTTTGTAGCTCTCGAGTTAGCTTACGTTCGTATTTCGACTTTTAAAAGGTACTCGGATATATAATAATAGTCAGATACGTTTTTTGCAAGTAACAACTGATTCACTCCATTCCGACATCTTTACTATCAACGCTGGTGGATCCCAGGGCTCCATACTGTCTTCGTTCTTTAGGTTAACGATCTATTAAAAAAGACCAAAATCCATGGTTATTTCTTCGTTTACCTTGGACAATAGCATCAGCTATCGATGCAAATATTTGCACACAGCGCGAAAGTTTTGCAGCTTAACACTTCTTAGGAAGAAATAATGTACTCATCCTCGGAATATTCAAATCTGACCATCGATGAAATGTTTCCCAATATTGCTTTCATTGTCTAAAAGACAGCTGGCTTGGCTGGGGTCCCAGAACTCATCAGAGACCTTGACTGATCATGAAACAACCAGAAAAATAAAATGTGGGTCTCCCTTATCAATGGAACCTCATTCTATTGGTCTACAGTCCAGTACTGTAAGTAACGTGAATAGTTACTAAAGAACTGATTACAAAAATAATTAGTGACGCGAAGACTAATACCAGTATACCTAATGATTAAAATTAATCATCAGAAGCTTCTGTAGTTTTTCCATATACGTATTTTAACCCTTGTTATCTTGACAGTTTTCCTGACGATGTTTACAGCTTATCTACATCTTTGGTGCGTCGTCCCTAGTTTTACCAGTCGATCATCTTTTGTTTTTTCTATATTTTTATTTATTATCTTTCACTATTTTTTTCCTTATCAGATCCAACTGCTCTAGCTTGCAATTCGCGTTAAATGGCTCTTAACGTCTGTATTTCTATTGTTGCCCCAGCATATTTACATTAAAACATAATCACTCATGGTAATTATCACAATTATTTATATTAGTGGCAACATCGGTACGCATCGAAGGCAGGTTTTACTACAAGGCAGCAAGAGATAATTCAGTTTTCTTAGTGATGTTGCACGAACGGAGTAAGGTAATTTTTTGCATAAGACAAGGTTGTAATTTACTCCACTGTTTCTTCCCCTTATAGCACTCTAAAATATTGTAAATTAATAATTGATTTGGCGGGAAGTGATTTCATGTTTGTTTCCCCAGTATTTTGGGTCGATGTGAAGATGTATATATTCTTATTTTACTTAGATTCCATAAGAGCGTGGGTTTTTAAATAATTGCCTCAAATATACACGATCTAAATGTATAGAACGATCCATTGTACGAGTATTTTTTAAAAATCATCACCATCATCGTTAACGTAATAAAAATAAAAATTTAAAGTTCAGAATGTATTGTAAATGTTAAAAGCCTAGGGAGGGTTATTGAAAACTGTATCAAAATCACAGCTTGGTGCCCTTCACAAGCGTTCGATAAAAACTTGGGCCTATTGTCTTTCTTTTTCAAAAAGCAATTGAAGCACACAGAGGGTGTCTAATGCGCGGAAGAAAAAAAGAAGGGAAATTTCACACTTCATGCCGTTTATCGAACAGTAGCTATGACGGTTTTTCTTGTAAAGCTGTTCCGGGGGAATGAAATGAGCGGAATAAAAGCAGGAGAGTGAATAAAAACACCTTAGAAAAAGCTTGAAAATTTGTTAGATAAACGTGTTTAAATTCAATAAAATTACTGTGTAATCGTGACATGACGAGCTCTAACCTCTCGCCAGTTTGGATCAATTACAGTGACAGACAAAAGTGTGATGGATTATTTTCGACACATTTAATATTTTCTATCTTTTTCTTAAGATAAAATAAAAAATCGGTCAAGTGCAAGTCGGACTTGAGCAATTAGTGTTTCGTACGGTGATGGCTTTCTAAATAAAATAAAACCCTTACTTAGGCGAAGTTAATTAGGTCTCTCATGATCTTAAGATCCAATGTATTTTCACGATTTTTCTTAGTCAATAATGTAAAATAGTTATAGCATCTTAGCTACTTAATAGCTAATAATAACAAATATTAACTACTTAAATATTTGTTGTGTTTAATTATAAACAAATAAAATAAAATTATTTTGTCTCGGTACAGGAGCGACGCACGACTAGATACCAGTAATATACTGAAAAGTATATCAAAAAAATCTCCACCATATTGTAAAGGCACACAGTTTTTTTATATCAGATAAATTATCAAAAGTAATGTCCTCGTGACAATTTTCGCTGAATCTACACTTTATGAAGACTGTTCCAGAATTTCTTCAAAATTTTTTGATCAGTATTTTTCTAGATAGGGTGGGGGGACAGCAATTTTTGGCCATTTTTTTAAAATAATAGAAAGAAAAGTATGCGTAAGTATTACATTATAGATATTTTTGAATTGAATTTTTTAAATACTTGAAAACTCTTCATTTCTTAAATAAGGTACATTCTCACCTTAATAGTTTTAGAAAAAGTGCTACTAAAACGTATGAAATGATTCAGAAAAAATTTGCGGACGAAGCCCTGAGCCGGACGCAAATTTCGGTGAAAGATGCCGCGCGGCATAGAAAAATCTTTGATCGCAACCACGCATGAAATCATCGCAAACCTTTATCATTCGTGATGACTGTTGTTGGACAATTCTGAGCATTTGTGATGAACTTTGTATGGGCCAGAAAATGGTCAAAACTTTGAAGCGGAAAGAGTTTCAGTTTTTGGCGAAGAATTTCAAGATAATAGTCCCCACCCCCGTTTCATCTGATTTGGCACTCTGTGACGTCGGGCTGCTCTCCATATGAAGTTAAATAAGTGGCGCTGACAGCATTGACCGTTCAAAACATGTTCGACTAACGGAAAAAAACGGTGGGACGTTGTCTTCGGGCGCAGGGACACTATTTTAAAGGTGACGGAATTCACGAAGCCTAACACTAACTACGTCCGATGTTATAGCGTTAGTACTAGCACTTTCGGATTTCACCACGTACATTTCGTATTAATTGAGAGCATTAGGCAATATACTTGAAAAATGACAAAAAAAAACGTACATATAGTGATTAGTAACAATAAAATCCTGACCAATCGTAAAAGGGTGGTGGGTGACACCATGTGCCTTCCAAAACCGACCTTGAATTGGATTTTTAGGGGCTTGTCACGAACAAAAAAATACTTAAAAAAAATTAATACCTTTATAATATATTCATACTTTCGAATAATTAATATAAAATGATTTAATTTGTCTAATTAATAAGTCCATAACTAATTAATATAAATTTCATAGATTCGTTAAATTTATGTATTTGTTATTGGTAGCAAAAGTTATATAGCATAGCATAATAAAATCGCTGATGTATAATTTTATTGCATTAAGTTGTTATGTATTCAATTTCTTGGATTAATGTGCATTCTAAAGAAAACTGTTTGTTTTTGTTTTGCATTGTGATATAAATAGAATTATTTTATCATCTTATTCCAGGAATTACTTGCATCTTTTTTATTGTAACGAATTAATACTAAATATACAAATTATTAAGTATATTCATATTACATATTAACCTAGAACAGATCATATTTGAATGCATAATATATATATATATATATATATATATATATATATATATATATATATATATATATATATATATATATATATATATATATATATATATATATATATATATATATATATATATATATATATATATATATATATATATATATATATATATATATATATATATATATATATATATGTATATATATATATATATATATATATATATATATATATATATATATATATATATATATATATACATATATATATATATATATATATATATATATATATATATATATATATATATATATATATATATATATATATATACATATATATATATATCATATATATATATATATATATATATATATATATATATATATATATATATATATATATATATATATATATATATATATATATATATATATATATATATATATATATATATATATATATATATATATATATATATATATATATATATATATATATATATATATATATATATATATATATATATATATATATATATATATATATATATATATATATATATATATATATATATATATATATATATATATATATATATATATATATATATATATATATATATATATAATATATATATATATATATATACATATATATATATATATATATATATATATATATATATATATATATATATATATATATATATATATATATATATATATATATATATATATATATATATATATATATATATATATATATATATATATATATATATATATATATATATATATATATATATATATATATATATATATATATATATATATATATATATATATATATATATATATATATATATATATATATATATATATATATATATATATATATATATATATATATATATATATATATATATATATATATATATATATATATATATATATATATATATATATATATATATATATATATATATATATATATATATATATATATATATATATATATATATATATATATATATATATATATATACAGCCTTGGCTAAAAGTATTAAGCACCCCTAATAAATACGTGACTCATATTAAAAAAAAAAAGACTAATTGTTTTAACAATACTATCGGCGCTGTCAAAAGCTAACTTAAACAGTAGATAATCTCTTTTACAGGTCCATAAAACACCTGGCCCACAAAATTGTGATAATGAGGTTTTTTTTTAAATATTTTTAATGTTTTATCAGTCTCTTTTTACTACTTGTAGTGTCAAGAAGTTTCCGTGCGTGTTTTATTTATAAACTGGACATTCTTATATTTGAGAAATGCCTAAGAAAAATGAGCTTGGTATCGAAAAACGAATTAAAATTGAAACCCTACATGAACAAGGCAAATCCCAAATAGAAACAGCCAAGTTAGTGAAATGTTCTCGGTGCGCAGTGCAATGTGCTATTAAAAGGTGTGTGGAGACTGGCTCCCATGCCAACAAAATCGGAACGGGCAGAAAACGTAAGACTAATGAGCGACAGGACAGAAAACTCATCCGCGAGTTTATTAAAAATCGAAAAAAAAAAATATCATCTGAGCTCGCTGCTCTGTCGGAAGAGATTGGGACGCCGATTAGTTCTCGAACGACAAGGAGAAGAGTGACAGAAGGTGGATTAAGAGGGTGCAAAGCTAGAAAGAAGCCTTGGCTTTCAGAGACCAATAGGAAGAAACGCTTAGAGTGGGCTCTAAAGCACCAACATTTTAGCGAAGAGGATTGGTCTAATGTTGTATGGTCCGACGAATCCAACTTAAGTTTTTATGTTTTATTTTAAACAAATAACTACATACAATTACTCTTGATTTAATCCGTTTTAGTCAAAATAATAACTAATTTTTTAACTGAGTATTTTTTCTATTCTTACAGCTATTCGGAACGTCAGGTGTGACATTCCGGCGTGTCGGCGAGGAATACCATCCAGATTCCGTGGTACCTACTGTAAAACACGGAGGAGGCAGCATTATGATTTGGGACTGTATGGCTGCTAAAAGTGTCGGCGAAATGTTCGTTTGTGAAGGCCGCATGAATAGCCAAAAGTCCATAAATGTACTAGAAACTGTACTGATGCCTTCGCTAACGTGCATTTTTGGCGACACTAATTTAGACGACATCAAATTCCAGCAAGATAATGCACCTTGTCATAAATCAGCGGCTACGATCCATTTAGAGACAATAACATTGTCTTGTTGGATTGGCAGGTGCGTCTCCAGATCTAAAAATCAAGCATCTTTGGGGTATTCTGAAGCGAAGATACGAGAGCATAACATAACATCAAAAGCAGCGCTAAAAAGCGCTTTGATGGATGAGTGAGATGCCATATGTACAACTGAATGTACTAGCTTGTACGGAGCATGCCCTAAAAAATTGCTGCTGTAATTAAAGCTAAGGGTGGATACACCAAATATTAATTTATTTCATAATTTTACCTCAATATACGATTTTACAAAACATACGAATTTAATTTTTTGCCCTGAAACACAAGAAAAGAAGTAAATTGTAGGGTGCCTAATTCTTTTAGCCAAGGCTATATATATATATATATATATATATATATATATATATATATATATATATATATATATATATATATATATATATATATATATATGCCTAGTACGCCTATAAATACTGATAAAATAAAAACATTGACTAGACATTCAATTTCTATAAAAATTAAAACAAATTATTATGGAGTTAATTCATATATTTATAATGACAAAATTAATTTAACATTTACTCAAAATGTCCCCCTCTTGCTTTTACACAAGCCCTCAAACGATTACATCATTCGTCTATGGCAGCACGCACTTGATCCAATGGAAAATTGTCCATCGCTTATGTTAAAGCTCGTTTTAAAGAGTGAAGATTGGCACATCTATTAGAGCAAACCATAACCTCTAAGAGGGACTATAGCTTATAATCTAAAGGATTTAGATCAGGACTTGCAGAAGGCCAATCTTCTGTGGTAATAAATGAAGGCACATTTTGTCGAAGTTATGCTTGTGTTATTTAGGTTTATGTCCTGGTGCGGAATCTTGCTGGAAGATCCAATGCTTACTTTTGAAAAGAGTATGGTTTAAGGGTATCACAACGTTCTCTAAAATAGAATCTTGATATATTTTAGCCTTTTCACCAAAATAAATACTGGTAACCCCATTAAAGCTGACTCCCCACCAAACCATAACTGATGCTGCATGACGACCCCTCTGAACTTTTAGAACAAGTTCAGATGCTTCCTTAGAAGATCGCGCATAAATCCTATCATTTTGCTTAGTGAAAGATTGTTCCACAGTGAAAATTTTTTCGTCAGTAAACAAAATTTTCCTGTGTTTCTCATTAGCGCATTCCTTCAACAAACTTTTAGATGTTTCCCACCGTTTTCACTTTAAATCTTCCATTAGCAAATGACCAGTGTGTCTCTTATAAGTGCCAAGTCTTAGGTCTTCTTTAATAATACGAGACAGAATTTTTTCAAAATTTTCATCTCACGAGATAAAATTTTTTGTTTGCGGAGAGGATTTTGGTCAATTCGCGCTTTTACAGCTTTAACAGCTTGTGGTATTCGAACTGTCTTTGGTCTTCCTGAACGTTGTCTGTCTTTTAGGTCTCTCGTCTCAGTAAATGATTTTATCTCCCGGTAATTTTAAAAGTATAACTGACGTTTTTATCTAAATTTGCTTGGGATTCTGCACCTTTATATAAATCTTGTCTGGCTTTTACTACAGTGTCATTCATGTTGGTTTGCTGCAGTACTTCAAATAATCTATTAATTAGTACCGTGTCGTACGCCTTTGCAAAATCAATAAAAACTAAATGTTTTTCTCTTTTAACCCATGGCAACAATTGACATGAAAAAAAAATTGTTAACGAAAAGCGATCGCGCTCTACCACATGTGATAAAAAAATTTTAATTTTTTTTTCAAGATGACAGAAAAAAGGCATTTGTTTTTATTTGATTAATAAACAAATGTAAAAAAAACCGGTTAAAATGACTCCACAAAGAATTTTTTTTTAATGGCATCGGAAGCTGGCGTCAAGACCTAAATTTTGAAAAAAAAGATCCATTTTGGACCAAATGGCATAAAATGGCGGGCAATTCAAATTTTAAATAACAAATTCAATTGTGCCTACTGGGTTAAATATATTTGAACCAAAATTTCAAGATATTTTTGCTATAACAAAAGGCATATTTTCTGAAAGTTTCAAGCCGATCGGTTCACTTGGTCGGCCTGTAAAATAAAATGAAGCAAAAAGAAACAGTTTTTTGTCGGTTTTTTCAATTTTTTAGGTTCTGTACACATCTGAGTGACTTAAAACTAACGAGGATTTGCTGGAAATTTCATTACGAAAAGTTTGGTTTTTTTTGTTTATAAACAAAAGAGCACAAGTTTTTTGAGGTCCGAAACTCAGGACAATACTCCTGGTAGCACCTCCACTATATACCTTAAGGATCTCAATATTACATTTAGACCTTTACAGTATTGTTCTGTAATCTTCCAAGTTTCCCATTCTTACATTTATACTTCTAAATGCATCCTAACGGTACGATAATTTGAAGTATAATGACCTGTTGAAATGGTAGCATATAGATTTTTTTTAAGTCTTTTCGATATGATATATGGCATAATGAGTACTATACCGTGTAAAAATAATTCTTCAATATTAAAAAACACCCTGTATACACAGTGGATCATTACGTGATCACATTCATAATATCAAAAAAATATAATTTTTTTATATGCTAGCAGAAAAATATGTTTTTAATGTTTCGTACCAAAATTGAAAAACGAAACACCTATGGAATCATTTCGATGTCTCACAGTCGATTTTCTCCGAAACTATTTGACATAGAAATTAATTTGATTAGTGTTTTTTATATTAATTTCTCTATACTTTAAAATTATTCATATATTCATCCCCTAGAAATAAATCTTACTTTAATTTCTTAGAAGTTGGGCCTACCTAGCACACGGCCCCTTCGGTGTAGGTCCAATTATGATCTTATTGGCCTACTTGTGCGATAGACTATTGTGAGTCACCGATTTCATTCTCAGCATCCACTACTGGCATTTATAATAGAGGTCTTTAGCAAGAATGGGTATTATCGGTTCTTTTAGAAGCTTATTGTAGCTTAACTGTTAAGTTCGTATCCTAAAGTCCGGAAGCTATAAAATCATTTCTTTACTAAGCTTAGCGTAGTATAAATGGAAGAAAATTTATATATACACTAGTACTTTATTACTGTTTAACCGTTATTCTCCCGACGACAATTGTTACTTAGTTACTATTCGGATAATGAAGTACGCGATCAATGCACATCTTCGGTTGTCATTGTCCCCCACGTTAATTTCCTTACTTGTTATTTTCCCTACATGTAGATTTTCGACAACTAAATTTCTGTAATTGTCACTGACGTACAGTCGGTCACGTAAAGCGGCCCGCACACGGTCAATAATATTGTCAATAATTCACATGTCAATACTATTGTCAATATGCAAGTCAATAACGACAGATCGCACACTGATCAATATTATTGTCAATAATTTCATTTTGCCTCTAGTCGTTGCATCAGGCGGATCACACTGATTTATTTTTTTTTTTTACAATAAATAAAGAAAAAGCGTGTATTTCTCTTTTAGTGTTTTGTGCAAGCAAACGTACAATCATTCGTAAACGGTGGGTGAAAGACTGGATCAAAAGAAGGGAACATTATTCTCATGTAACATTACTAAGAGAAATTTCTCTTAGTGATTCCACAGACTATTGCAATTATTTTCGAATGGACATCCACACGTTCCATACTCTCAAAGATATGCTTGAACCTCTACTAAGACGCCAAAATACGAATATGAAAGCTGCTATTAGTGTAGAAGATAAATTGGCAGTTACTCTAAGGTACTTAACGACCGTAGAAACTTTGAAGATCTAAAATTTTCTGCACTAATGGGACCAAGAACAATAAGTTACGCAGTGATGGAGACTTGTGAAGCATTAATTTACATTTTAAAGGATTACATGAAAGTAAGTGTACCCATAATTTTTTACATTTTTTTATTTTTATACATAAGTAAAATTAAAACGTAAGTTAAAGTATAATTAAATGTTGGTAAAGTTGGAAATGTACAAAGCTGCCGTATCTTCTAATTGTTGTGAACGAAACATATACGAGTTTTGTTCGGATGATATACTTTCATGCATTGTTGCAGCCTGTGGCGGTGGTGGCGATGTTATCTGGGAGTTACTGCTTGACTCTAGCGAATAAATATTAGTATTTATCGCAGAGTATGAGGGCGATGTTATTTGGGAATGGATGCTTGACCCTGGTGAATATATATTATTTGGCATTTGCAATGCTTGCCTGAAAGAGTATGTCATTAATTGCCTTTTCCGCAAGCAACATTTGTGTTTTCTCCAATTCCCTCAATTTATTCGCCCACACTTTAGCAAGGCAATCAAATTTGTCATTACTTTCAGTAGGGTTTGGTTTTTCAAGATATTCACATGCAAGTGATAGTAGCTCGTTTTGCCTTGCCATGGGACCTTTCATTTTTTTTCTTGGTATAAATGTTTGTGGTGTTATTGAGGAAACAGACGAATTTCCACTGGTCTGAATTGTACGGGGTGCTGGTTCTCCTGGCGAGTTCTGCGTTTCTTGAACATCCTGAAAAACAATTACCAATAAAATGTTGAATAACATTAAAATAAAATGAACTAAAAACATATTCCTATAGGGTTGACATTAATGTTCTTTTAAATATATTTGTTTTAGTTGCCATCCTGCCCAGAGGAATGGTTAAGCATTGCTCACCAATTTGGAGAGAGGAATCAATTCTGGAACTGCCTGGGGTCAATAGATGGGAAGCATATAGCTGTTAAAAAACCAGCACAGTCTGGGTCTCAGTACTATAACTATAAAGGGTTTTATAGTATAGTTACTGGCACTTGTGGATGTAAATAGAAAGTTTATAATGATTGATGTTGGAACTAACGGTAAAGTATCAGATGGCGGGGTGTTGTTCTACTCAAAATTTGGGAATCTTCTACTTCATAACAAGCTCAACTTGCCAAAACCCACTGTTCTGCCTAACACATCACAAACTTATAATTTTGTATTTGTCGGTGACGAAGCTTTTGCACTGAGACCCGACCTAATGAAGCTCTACTCTCAAACGAAAGTTGATTCAGCAAGTCAGGAATTTAATCTGAGGTTATCCTCTGCTAGAGTATCCGTAGAGAACTGTTTTGGAATACTTGCCGCTAGATTTGGTGTATTCAATAAAGCCATCTACTTGGAACCTAAAAAAGCCAGGGTAATAACTATGGCATCCTGCTACTTACACAATTATTTAGCAGCAAGAGTTACTGCTTACTTGCAACGTGATACTCAAGATGATGTGGCTAATTTCCATATGACACCACTACAGTGTACCATGTCCAAAAACAGCAATAACTGTTCCAAGGTGGTCAGAGATAAACTTCGTGATTATTTTAATAATGAAGGTAAACGAATTTAACCCAAACATTTTATAATAACGTTATTACGAAAAATATAATATATAATTAATGATATACCTATTTGTAAATTATGTAATAAATTTTTTTGCTCTCTTACCACTGATTCATTGAAATCCACCTCGAAATCCACAGAAACTTCACTATCGCCCAGAAATTGAAGGGCATGGAAAACCCACGAAGTTGGTGTATATACTTCATCTTCGCCACAACCAGAACGCCTAGATGTTATTATCTTCTTTACTTCTTTTCGGTAGTTGGTTCTCAGAGCGTTAATTTTTTTTCGTATTTCCGCCTCATCTGCGTTGGGTTTAAGTTTTTGATAGATTGGAATTAGTTTTTGTATTGCTTTTTTGCGACTGTTTCTGTTCTTGTAAGCTGGTAAGCGTGGATTCCATAATTCTGGGAGTCTCATAAAACTTCAATAAAATGTTTTAAATATTCAGTATCCGTTTCACT
The DNA here is from genome assembly GCA_019049505.1 of Pachyrhynchus sulphureomaculatus. Taxonomy (NCBI): domain Eukaryota; kingdom Metazoa; phylum Arthropoda; class Insecta; order Coleoptera; family Curculionidae; genus Pachyrhynchus; species Pachyrhynchus sulphureomaculatus. The sequence goes on from CM032447.1 coordinate 54,685,217, forward strand.
TAAATTTTCACCAACTTCAGAATTATCACCAATTTCTTCTGTTCCATTACTCATTTTTTAAAAAGATAAATAATAATTAATATAAAATCACTAAAGTTACCACTGTTTATAAACATTGCACAAGGCACTCAAGAGACAGAGAACTCAGAGAAGGTTATTTAAAATCAGGTTCTACTTTGGCTTGTAAAAGAATCGACTTCTTTTTTAAAAAATTAAGTTTATAAAACAAATATAACGATTAAAAACTAGTTCCTACCTCGATGAAATTTTTTTTTGAACTAAGTATTGAAGAAAGTATTGATAAGCCACCGCACATTATCAATAGTATTGTCAATATCCCTACCACTTTGCAGTATTGATGTTTGAATATCAAAAAATTTAGGTTTTCGTCAATACAAAATTATTTCATCAATACCAACTTCAATACCTACCGCACACGATCAATAGTATTGACAATACTTTTCTATATTGACAATATTATTGACCGTGTGCGGGCCCGCTTAAGAACGTGTCGCCTACAACCTGTAGTCGATAAAAGAAATTCCTTTTTTTTCGAGGTTATTGTTAGCACCCCGTTAAACAATGTTTTATGAAAAGAGGTACATTTCTAACCTTATTGATGGTTAAATAGTACATTATCGTTTCGTGGCTGTGGTCCCAGGTAATCATTCAAAATGCCAGAAAATGACGCCTACAGTAGCTGCTAGGTATGTGGGAAGGTCGAGGGCCTTTTTTTAATAAATGGGTAAAACGATACGGTCAGTTAAAAAATTTTGATGGTCTGCTAGAACGTGGTTCAAGAGGAAAAGTGCCAGACCAAGACGAAAAAATTATTATTACCATCTCCGAGCTAACGATTGAAATATAGAAACGTATGTACCCAACAACGCAATAATTTCTAGACCCTAAAAGGAATGCTAACCCTATCTATTTTATTTAACATTTTTTCTCTGTGAGGACCACACCTGCCTGCATCTCACGATTAAGTTTGAGCATTAGCAGCTTAGCTAAGGATCGCATTCTTAGGGCGGGCAAAAGCTACAAGATAATACAGACTGCGTGTTAGACTGTAATTATGAGAAGGTTTTTATTTGAAAAATGGGTCCCAATTATAAAAAATATTTGTATAAGAGATTCCCCTGTGAGACTGAATGAAAGGAATGGTTTAGTAAATTACTTTTGTTCTATATAATATGGTTGTATAAAGTGGACATTATGCATAAGAAAGTGGGTGTCTTCGGATAGTGGATATGAGAGGTTTGTTTTTTTTTTGTATTTTTTCTTTTCATACTCGGATTTTTAAAAGAAATACCGATTTCAATAAGTTGCTAATGGTCACTGTCTTTATTGGAAATCAGGCCGTGCCTCTTTCTCACAATTTAGAAAGTATAAAAAATTTCATTTAATGAATGTATACTTATTCTATCTTAACCTAAGTTCTTATAACAGGAATCCTATACTAACTTAGGAAAGTGTGTTTAGTATATACATGAGTTTCTTAATGCTAGGACTTAGAACTAAGACTAAAACTACCTTAGACTAAGACTTACGCTAACTTAAACTAGGACGTAACAATGACTTAAATTAGGACTAGTTTAAACTTAACCTAGAATGACAATCGTCTTGTCACGGCGGGCGAGGGGGGTCACTGTCTTCGTCCGAGAGCAGCAGCGGGTCCGACGGTCTCGGGAACTGGCGGCTGGCGTGAAGTGGGAGTCGGAAGGCGTCCCTGCTGCACGGGTTGGGGTGCTGGGACGCCTTCTCGAGGAACTTCTGTTGAATTTTCCTCATGTGTGCCTTTACGGTAGGCACATCGAGCTCCCTATAAAGTTGACGGTTCCTCATGAACCATGGGGCTCCCGTGATCATCCTCAGAGCCTTGTTCTGCACTGCTTGAAGCTGAGTTGCTAATGGTAAAACCAACGTGAAGTTTTTTTTTTCCCAGCAGCTCGTGTGCTATGCCAATAAAAAAATAACCGGCCAAGTGCAAGTCCGACTTGCGTAATTAGTGTTCCGCACGTTGATTGCTTTTGAAAAAAATTTTTCTTACGGAGGTATAAAATGATCGATAACTTCACAAAACACGTCCCAAATGAGTTTTCAGCAATGTTTTTTTTTTCCGATCTTTACTGAAAACTGATGACCTTGAATTTTTTTTTATATACCAGAGAAATTATTAAAGGTAATGCACTCGTGATGATTTTCGTTCAATCTACAACCTGTGGAGAATATTCCAGAATTTTTTCAAATTTCTTTGATCAGTACTGTTCGAGATAAGGGGGGGCAGCGATTTTTCGCAATTTTTTAAAACAATACAAAGAAAAGTGAGCGCAAGTATTACATTATATATATATTTTGAACTAGTGTTTTTACAAGCTCTCATTTGACACCCCACTCGATGACCTGATAATTTTTTTTTCACTTCTGATTTACCCCCCAAAATTAACCCCTTAAGTCAAAATTTAACTTTCAAAACTACACGGCTCAGATTGGGCCATCAATTCCTATATTTGTGCCAAATTTCAACTTTTTATGTTAAATAGTTTCGGAGAAAATCGGATGTGACAGACAGACGGACGAACATACAGACACCGAAGTGTTCCGTACGGAAATTACCATTTGAAAAAAATGATAAAGTCATTTCCTTGTATTTCCCTTAATTTCGTTAAAAGCATTAAACAAATCAAAAATGGTTTTTAAAATTCAAAGCAGGGTAAAAGTTGTAAGTACTGAAATGGTAACTGTTTATATTTAATTGTATGTTTAAATATCCTGTGGGTCATTATTTGGTTACCAAAAATAAAAGTGATATTTACATACTCACAATAGTATAATAGTAGGTCAAGTTCATTATTGATAGAGGACGAATTAAATAAACTACGAGAGCCGCCATTTAAGTTTTTACAAACGACCACTAGATGGCGCTATTAAGATGTGATATTACCAATGTTGTGAAATTCGACATTTGTTATTGTTAAAACAGAGACAGCTCAGAAATTGGCCGTGTAGTTTGTTTACAGTGAACAAGTGGAAATTTCACGTGAAGATTTTCGTTGGATGATTTTTTACGATTTTAGTAAAGGCCTAACTCAACAACAATACCTCGAATAGCTTCGTTCAACTTTTTGTTAATGAATCACCATCTCGTCATGGTCGTACTTCCGTCAGCGATGAATTTCGTGAATGCCGACCAAAATCGGTTGTTTTTCAAAAAATACCGATGCGGTGCGCAACATGAGGTGGATCGGCATGTGACTTACCGTGAGAAAGAGGCATCCTTAGGTATATCGAAGAATGCAGGTACATTCGATTTTGCTGTGTAAAAAAATTTGTTTCTGATGGATTCCGCATAATTTGACTGCAACTTAAAAAATAGGCTCGTGTCAATTGATGCAAGGAAATGCTCAATAAATTCGACCGAGGACATGCAAAATCCGTATACAACATCGTAACAGGAGATGAAACTTGGATATATTCGTATGAGCCGAAAACTAAGCAACAATTAATACTGAATGGTATACAACAATTTATTTGCAAGAAGTCATCGATGAAATCAGGAAAAAGAATCGAAAACGTCGCATCATTCTTCATCATGGAAATGTCAGCTCTCACACAGCACGTTTAACAAACCCGTATTCACCTGATTTATTGTCTAACGACTACTTTTTGTTTCCAAACGTTAAAAAAATGTTTTTGAGGTATCAACTTCCGAGTGGAAAAAATGTTTCGAGAATTGGGTCGAACGCATGCAAAAGTGTATAAATAAAACGTATAAAAAAATTAAAAGCGAGAAAGAATAAAACGATTCTACCCAAAAAATGTTTTCCTTAATTGTTTTTGTAAAAACTTAAAAGGTAGCCCTCGTACTAAAAGTCACGTTTAACATATTTTATAAAACATTTTAAACAAAGTAGCCTTTTTCTTCAATATCGTATTAACTGAAGATCACTGGCTTTGACCACCAGAACGACCGGCTCTCACCCAAGTAGAAAAAAATTAAGACAGATTGGATTTAGATTAAATTAAAAAGTTCCATAAATTATTTAAGCTTAACAAGTCCAACTAAAAAGGAAATTAAATTTCCATTAATAAAATGTACTGTTTCTATTAAAACTATTAAATTTATGGTTGCATAATATATTCTTAAATCAATAATAAGTGTAATAAGTTTATTTTAAATTTTTTAACAAAATACCTGAGAGTTTATGAAACAATTTTGTAGATAATTTAACCAAACCCATGCAAATTCTTTAGAAAACCTTAGTAATTTTCAAGGGTATATAAACTACGAGGGTGGATCAAATACAACCGAGACTTTCTGTATTGAGCGCTTAGTATCGTTCGGAGCGGCTACCACTTCTAGCAATGTTGGTTGGGTTTGTTAGGAGTGGAAAGGACGATCGGTGTGTGTTCGCTTGGCATAAGAGACCGTGAAGAGGTTGAAAATGAGAGCTATGATCATCGTCCACCCGCGAGCGTTACTGAGAACATTCGTGACCTTATTGAGGGCGATCGACGTTTGACGATTTCCGAAATGTCTTTTGAAGTCAGAATAAGTTATGGGAGCACTCAAGCCATCATCACAAAAGGATTTCGTAAAGTGTCTTTCCGATGGGTGCCCCGTCTTTTAACTGCATAACAGAAATCGGCACGTTTGTAGATGTGTGAGCAACTCTCAGCACGGTTTATGCAAGGAGGGGACGCATTTTTAAATTGCATCGTAACCTGTGATGAAACTTGGGTCCACCACTATACGCCCGAGTCAAAACAAGCCAGTATGGAGTGGCGAAAAAAGGATGAGGCAGCTTCAGCGAAAGTCAGGACTCGGCTGTCAGCTGGCAAGGGGCTTGTAACTGTTTTCTTTGACCGGCGTAGCATTTTGCACATTGATTTTTTGCACGAACGTCGCACCAACAATGCGGCGTACCACTCCGACCTTTTGGATGAAGTTAATCCTGCTTATCGCCGCAAAAAACGTGACCAACCGATAAGAGAAGTAATTCTTCTCCATGACAATACTCGACCCCACACTACAACTCTTACTCGCAAAAAATTGGAGAAAATGAGTTAGACAACACTTGATCACCCTTCCTACAGCCCGGACCTGTCGCCCTGCGATTTTCAACTCTTTAGGCCATTTAAAGAAGCGCTGGGAGGTCAATGATTTGATGACGACAACGCGGTTGAGGGCTTCGTGCGCAGTTGGTTACTGACACAGCCCCCTTCCTTTTACGACGGCGGTATCACAAAGTTTCCGATACGCTGGGAAAAGCGCATTTCTAAAGCAGGAGATTATGTTGAAAAATGATATGTACTTGGTTTATTTGTTATAGTAAAGAAAAAATTTAAAAAAACAAATCTCGTTTATATTTGATCCACCCTCGTATGTTGGAATTTTGGAATCTTTGGTACAATATCGCAAAACAGTTATCACCATGGGGTGGAAAATCCGAAGATTTTTGAAGAAAAAACAATATTTCTGCCAAAAATCGATTTTATTCTTCAACATAGTTTTCTTCAAGAGGGATACACTTATTCCAGCGATCTTCCAATAGTTAGATACCCTTATGCAGTACCCTTTATCGAATTTTTTAAAATAAGCCTAATATCAATTCGACTTCTTTATTTGAGCCAAATTTCTTTCTCTGGAGTCACTTTTTCAAATTTGGAAAGAGGTAATAATCATTGGGGGCCAGATCTGGTGAATAATTGGTCCAATTTCACCATTGTGATTAATGAACTTGTCAGCTGGCACATTATTTTGGTGAAACAATGCTTTTTTTCGCTAAATGCGGCTTTTGTTTTTTGATTTCATCATTCAAACGGCCAAATAAACCATTATTCGCCCCTTTTCAAGACCAGTCCATCAGTATTATACGCATCTCAAAAAATACTTGTCAAAACTTTTCCAGCTGATGTTTGTTTTTTAGACGCTTCGGAGATATTCTGAAAAAATATAATTTTTATATCCTCAGGGCATGCAAGCGGTGAAGTCGCCTTAAATAAATAAGTATACAGACATCTGAGGGATCGAAGTCGGAAAACTACGGAAAACCTACGGTTGCCTCACTGCACTGTTAGTTGTAAATAATTAAATAAACAGATAAGCTTGGATTACTCTGGTACCTGAAAAATGGCATTATTCATAGTTTCACATATTATAGCACCGAAATAGTATTTTTTAGTCCGCTTCTAGTTTAACCAGTAGCGCATATTTTTTTTTATTTGGGGTAACAGGAAGTAAAAAATTATTGTTGTCAAACCGGGAGTTGCATTTTTTGATACATAATTAAATAAATCGGCCAAGTGCAAGTTGGACTTGAGCAATTAGTGTTTAGTATGCTGATTGCTTTTAAAATAGAAGTTCTTGTTACGGAGGTATAAAATGATCAATGACTTTACAAAATACACCCCAAATGAGTTTTCAACAATTTTTTCTTTACTGAAAACTGATGACCTTGAAATTTTTGTTTTTTTTTATATATATCAGACAAATTATTAAAGGTAATACCCTCCTAATAATTTTCTTTCAATCTACATTCTGTGGAGAATATTCCAGAATTGTTTCAAAATTTTTTGATCAATACTTTTCGAGATAAGGGGAAGACAGCGTTTTTTGGATTTTTTTAAAAACAATGCAAAGAAAAGTATGCGCAAGTATACATTATATATATTTTGAAATTATGTTTTTACAAACCCCACTTGATGACCTGGGAAATTTTTTCTTTTCACTTTCGATTTCATCCCCAACACTAACCCCTTAAGTTTCACTTTCAAAACCACACGGCTCTGATGAGGCCATCAATTCCTATATTAGCGCCGAATTTTAACTTTCTATGTCAAATAGTTTCGGAGAAAATCGGGTGTCACAGATGGATGAACAGATAGACAGACACCGAAGTGATCTTATAAGTGTTCCGTAAGGAACATTAAAAATAAGATAGAAACATGAAAGTTATTTTGCTTCAGATGCATTTCTTGGATGCTGTAGCCTGTTGAAGTGTGAAAAATGTTGATTTTCAGATGTAAATATATTAAAATTAAATTGACCAACAGAAGACAGAAGTATTAGAAGCATTGCTTCTGTAGTATTTTATTTTGATCTTAGAACATATCAATTTACAGATAAGATATTTACTTTCACTAAAAAATACTTTTGAAAACCCAAAATAAAATATCTTAAATTGTGAAGTCAAAGAGGGTTCAATAAGGAGTGACATACCAAAATTCATACGAATGTGCTATAATTATGCGATGTATATTCCTAGCATACACCGCTAAAGAAGAAATCAAGCGGTCTACATTAATCGAACACTTCACATAAAAATATTTATAGATGACGATGAGTCAATGACCGACCATCAATGTTTTATCTCATAAAATTAAATTCATTACAACATGATTAGGTTTATAACAATATTTAAGTTTTTTATTCACTAGCTTATTAAAATAACTAATTATTAATTGATTTATCCCATTTAGTTACCCAACGATTTTTTATATTATTTATTTTATCGCTTGTAGCAATAAATTATAAATTTAAATTAAAAGAGCCGAGTCGTCTTAATTATCATGTTTCATTTTCTAAATTAAATCAACAATTTAGGTAATCTCTTAAAATTTACGAAGACTAAACAGCGACTTATTTTCTCAAACGGCATTATCGGGATTAACCTATCGAATACAGTGAGACCACAAAGCAAAACCAGTTTACAGGACCGTCGTTCATTTTTATTATAAGATGTATAAAAAGGATTTAAAAAAAAAATAAATTAAAATGTAATAACCGACCTAAAACAAAAGGATAAAGAATACAAAATAGTACCGTCTCTTAAATTATCTTAAAAGTTAGTTCTTACTCGCTTTTAAAATAAACTATATTCAGCAAAAGCCATTTTACTGTTGTCCCTCTGAACGAAACAGGCAACAAATGTAAGCAATACGTAATTAATACGTAATACACAAAATATAATATGCAAACACCCAAATTTGGTAAAATTGATGTTAGAACAAGTAGTTACCGCTTACTTTTTTCTTATTTACTTGTAATTATTCATTAACTCATTTGCCTGCAAGTGGAACATTAACCTTTTAATGTATATATATATATATATATATATATATATATATATATATATATATATATATATATATATATATATATATGGTGGAATGTAATACATTAAAATTTCAGGTTTCAATCCGTTCGTCTAACTATGAATTTGCACGACGTTACGCCAAACTCTCGTTTGGCCTTTTCAAGTGCTCTTGCTGCTGCAGCAACTCGATACTGTGATTTTGCTGCTGCTGCCGCTCAAAGCTAACTCAGTTTTTGGCGAAACGTCGTGCAAATTCATTGTTAGACGAACGGATTGAAACCAGGAATTTTAATGTATATATACATATTTATATATATATATATATATATATATATATATATACAGTAATACCCCGCTTTACGCGAGGGATACGTTCCGAAAAAAAATCGCGTTAACTGAAATTCGCGTATATCGAGGTTTATGATTAAACATAGTCAAAATTTAATACAAAAAAATACAAATCATTTTAATCAATCACTTTAATTCTAAGAACACTTTATGCAATACATACTCTTATTTTTTACGGAAAAATACATCTATTGTCTTTTGGGTAACGTTTTGTTTACGTTCTTGTAAAATACGTTCATAACACCCAACACTGTTTTTAATTGTTTGACACACGGTCAAGACACGGTCATCAATATTGTCTATACTCTGCAATATGTCCAAACCTGAATAAATTTTTGAAAGTGCATTTTGTATTTCCCCTGAAGATAAAACTTTCTCTTTTACTTGTTCTTCCTCATCGTAGATAGGATTATTCTGTAACTCGATCAGATCTTCATTGCTAATAGGATCGTCGTGCGTTGCTACAAGTTCTACGAGATCTTCTACCGTGACATCTTCAAGTTCAGACCCCTCAATCATTGCAGCAATGTCTTCAAGCACTTGTCTCTGCATCTGGACAATTCTTCTAGGTGCTTCCACTACATCTGGCCAAAGATTACGCCACACCCCATTCATACAACTCATTTTAACTTCCTTCCAAGCCTCTTCTATGTTGTGAATAGACTTCATAATGTTGTATGACTTCCACCACTCTCGCATAGACTGTCTTCCTTCCCCGTCAGTTTCATGAATTAGTTGGCTAAAAGTGCGGCGATGGTAATAAGCTTTGAAGTTTGCTATTGCTCCCTGGTCCATAGGTTGTAATATTGACGTAGTGTTTGGTGGAAGGAACTTTACGTACACTTTTAAGTCTCTGGGCGTATCAAGTGAGGTTGGATGTCCTGGGGCATTGTCTAAGAGTAATATAACTTTAGGTTCAAGCCCATTTCTGTCACAGTATGATTTGACTGATGGGCAAAAACTATTAGAATACCATTCTTGAAAAATTTCCCGTGTAACCCACGCCTTTCTGTTTGATCGCCACACAACTGGTAGACTTGTCTTGTCTGTGCCTCGCATTGCACGGGGTGTTTCTGAATGGTACACTAGTAAAGGTTTCAGTTTGAAATCACCAGTGGCATTACCACCCAGCAGAAGTGTTAGTCGATCTTTCGCAGCTTTGAAACCACTGGCTTGACGTTCTTCCTTAGAAATGAATGTTCGAGATGGCATTTTTTTCCAGTAAAGTGCGGTCTCATCAACATTGAAGATGAGACAAGCAGGAATTTTCTCTCGTCTAACGAAGTCTTGAAACTTGTCTGGAAACTCAGCTGCAGCTTGAATGTCCGCGCTGGCCGCCTCGCCTGTTATGTGGATATATTGTGAAGATTAGAACGCTGCTTGAACCGATGGAACCAGCCTCTGCTGGCAGCAAAAGTCGGAGTGGCACTCCCTTCTCCTTCTTTTGTTTTCAGCATCTCATACAAAGATTTTGCTTTTGTGCATATGAGATCTTGACTTAGTGGTGTGTTCTTCTTATTCAAATCTTCGATCCAGACTGACAGTAATTTCTCCATTCTTTCTAAGATAGATGATCTCGAACGAGAAAGTTTTGTTGCACTTATAGGTGTTGAACCTTCGCTGGAGATTTTAATTTTTTCCCGATTTTTATAAATCGTTCTCACAGTCGATTCTGAGAGTCCAAAATCTCTCCCAACAATTGTTGCTTTGCCTCCATTTTCCATTCTTCTTAACACTTTCATCTTCAATTCCAAAGTGACGCTTTTACGCTCTTTTTTCTTTACAGGCGGCATTTTTAACGTAGGGTTAAATTATGTATGTATGTATCTCCAATAAATATTAAAACAAAACTGCCAGCCGACCGAACTAACATTACGGAACAAATGAACACACGAAACGAACGAGGAAATCCCCATAGAACAAAGTCGAAGGACAGGGAATTCCCAATTCTTCAAAGAGAATATTCAGAGAAAGCGGGGATCCCCCCGCGACCATAGAGAAGTTAATGACTACATGAGCGCGAAATTTGAAATTCGCGTTATAGTGAAACCGCGCATAACGGGGTCGCGCTAAGCGGGGTATTACTGTATATATATATATACATATATATATATATATATATATATATATATATATATATATATATATAAATGACAAAATAGACGCTTATACTGCACTCTATCGGTGACTTATTTTAAATCTTTCCGACCAAAGCGGCCAGACCACAGCTGACACTTAATTGCAGAAGCGCACCTTCTCAGGCTTCCCGCTCGAAGACATAGATGACGCATCGATGAAGCAACCAAGGCGAATCGAAAAATCCACACTTTGGAAGTTCCCAAAAGTGTTCTCTATTTGCTAGACCATCCCAAGACGCGTTTCGCCGTATCACGGCTCATCAGTTAGGCTAGGTTCAGCAAACACAAAGAACACCATTTCAGACCTTACCCGGGTACTAACGAAAAACCATGACAAACTAGATGCTTATACTGCACTCTGTCGTGACGGCTTCTGCAATTAAGTGTCCGCTGTGGTCTGGCTACTTTGTTCGGAAAGACTTTAAATAATAAGTCACCGCATAATTTCACAAGCCTACATTTGACACCCCACTCGATAACCTTACAATTTTTTTTCACTTTCTTCTACAAGCCTTAAGTCAAAATTCAAGTTTCAAAACTACACGGCTCTGATTGGGCCATCGATTTCTATATGTGTGACAAGTAGCTTCGGAAAAAAAAAAAAAAATAACGGGTGTGAGCCAGACGGGCATCAAAGTGTTCCGTATGGAACACTAAAAACAACAACGCCAACTATCTTGTCGTTTGTAAAGTATGCTGTTTCACTTATTAAAAAATTGTTAAGAGTTTTAAATTTAAAATCGTATTATAAAAAAAAAAACGTATTTTGTACCCAAGCCGGCTCTGCTTGAGCCAGCTGAAGGTCCGCATTCCTTGCACCTTGCAGAGAACTCTTTCTCGACGTGCGTCTGAATTATTTTTATTTATCGATATCGGTTCTTGGGCGATAAAATCGGGCGCGTATCGACAGGCGTTTTTGGGCCGTTTAACCTCCTACGCGGCTTTTCTGCAGCAGAAGAATGAATTCCTGCCGGCTCGGCTGGTCAAAACTCTCTCACGGCTTCGCAACCAGATTATGCCATGCCGTCTTCATATTTCAAGTTTTACTCTGTTCTGTACATATGTCTCCGGGTGTCAATTAGTGCCAGTCAGATTTATTTCGCACATAAAAATAAAATGCAACACAAGCGTAGAATACCCTCAATGGATTTTTTTTCTACATTTTAGGCTTCAGAGTCTCAGTAATTTGAAACTTTTTTTTCGGGAATTAAAACTTTACAGAGTGAAATAGATAAAATTTTAATTTATATGTCTGAATTTGAAACACAGACTAAATTCCAACTTTTTGTTCTTATTGCAGGCACAGTAATTGAGGTGAAAAGTGAAAATTTAGACTGAAGAGTCTGAATTCACACGGAAAGATCTGAATTTCGAGATTCTAATTCAGAATTTTAGGTTAAACTAACCTAAATTTTGCTTTCCAGGTTTTTAAAGTTTACAGGAAATAGTCTTCCTTCAGATCTTAAAGACGAAAATAAATATTTTGAACCGATTATTAGAATTTGGTTACTGAAGTTTTGGGAGAAAATATCAAGAGCAAAGTAGTAAATCGATACTAAAGAATACATATTAGCTGTCGAAAATGAACAAAGGATATATTTCAGCACTTAAATACTGTTCTACCATCAATCGAACCATCTCCGGACCCGCTTCGTCATATCAGGACTCATCGGCCGAGCTGGGATCACAACGTATTTATTGCCCTAGTAGCGTAATCTGAGAATAAGATAAAATTATTACTTCTGACTGATATAAGCCCAATATTGAAAGTCCGACATACTAATTTTATTGTATATATATATATATATATATATATATATATATATATATATATATATATATATATATATATATATATATATATATATATATATACAGTCGACACTCTATATAATGAAAGACCAAAATGTTGACTGAAATTTCACTATAGAGAGTTTTTCACTATATAAAGAGAAAATCCGTGTATATTGCTATGTATGTAAGATATTCTAGGTCTTGAAAAAATTGCACTATAAAGAGTTTTTCACTATATAGAGTTTCACTATAAACAGTGTCGACTGTGTATATATATATATATATATATATATATATATATATATATATATATATATATATATATATATATATATATATATACATATATATATATATATATATATATATATATATATATATATATATATATATATATATATATATATATATATATATATATATATATATATATATATATATATATATATATATATATACTAATAAAAAATGAAAGTAATATTAGAAAACACCTAGGTTAGTAAAAATAATATTTAACCATAATTAAGAAATTTTTTTTTATCTATTATTTAAATTTCTTTTTGCGAGAACAACTGGATCATTGCCCTTTAACAACTGATTATAACTTTTATGATAACACCTGTTTGGATTTGGGCAAAATAAAAACAGAATTTTAAAAATGTTTTTCTCTTAACTTGCCCAAGATTAATACCGAAATGGTAAACGATTTTCTTGTAAGAAATGTAAGATTTTTTAGTGCTAAAGTGAAAAAACAAAGTAGATTTAAAAACGTATTTATTTATTATTTTTATGTACCTTTCATGTGAAGTCGATCTCCATATAAAATATTCTAGCTTGTGCGTGACATATTAACTAAACCAACTGTACCGAACGATACGAACTACCACACTTGCCGCTATACTCTACACTACCTACAAATTTCTTAGTTAAGCCCACTATATTAGTCTATCTTTAAAACACCTGCAAGACACCGATCTTTTGCAAAATTTGTAAACGATCGCTGTAAATAAACAAACTAAACGTAAATTTGACGGTTTGGTAGAGGGCGTTGCCGCTTGCCACAGCCAAGCAAAGAGCCACTAAAAAGCTACTAACAAAGCCGCAGGCGACGACAAGAAATCCTTGGTTGTCAGCATCGAACGCCGCCAAGAGATCCTTTGTCGGCTTTAAAATAAAGTAAAGAAATCATTTTTACAATGAAGCAAAACAAATTTCTGTGAATTACATGTGTAAAAAATGTGTACTATATATATATATATATATATATATATATATATATATATATATATATATATATATATATATATATATATATATATATATATATATATATATATATATATATATATATATATATATATATATATATATATATATATATATATATATAACTCTAGAGGTTCTCACGGATATATATAATACATTATTCCGGGTTTCATCAATGAATTTATATTTCATATAAATATCATTTATTTTCAAGTGCTCCCGCTATATACTCGATATGTGATATTGTTGCTACTGCCGCTGGAACCTATTATATATATATATATATATATATATATATATATATATATATATATATATATATATATATATATATATATTTATATATATATATATATATATATATATATATATATATATATATATATATATATATATATATATATATATATATATATATATATATATATATATATATATATATATATATATATATATATATATATATATATATATATATATATATATATATATATATATATATATATATATATATATATATATATATATATATTATATATATATATATATATATATATATATATATATATATATATATATATATATATATATATATATATATATATATATATATATATATATATATATATATATATATATATATATATATATATATATATATATATATATATATATATATATATATATATATATATATATATATATATATATATATATATATATATATATATATATATATATATATATATATATATATATATATATATATATATATATATATATATATATATATATATATATATATATATATATATATATATATATATATATATATATATATATATATATATATATATATATATATATATATATATATATATATGTATATATATATATATATATATATATATATATATATATATATATATATATATATATATATAATTTTAGTTTTAGTAAATGTTCTCGACCGTTAAAATTTATAAGAAAGTGTAGAGATTTCGGGGAAAGCGGTCTTGAATAAAATATTATTTGTTGTTAAAGAAAAACTCTATATTTCGCTGATATTTTTTCAGCTTCATAGTTAAAAACTAAAAAAAATGACAAAGCAGTCTTTTGGTAAGTTTATCATATTAAAAAACGGAAAAAAAAACTCACCAACCAAAGTATTCCTCCATTGGACTGCTTTGTCATTTTTTAGTTTTTAACTCCAGATGAAAGCTGAAAAAATATCAGCGAAATATAGAGTTTTTCTTTAACAACAAATAAGTATATATATATATATATATATATATATATATATATATATATATATATATATATATATATATATAAGCTAAATATCCGCCTTACTTTGGATGTTAATTACGTTTGTATATTTATTTATTCAAATAAAGGCGTTTAATAATATTATTATATAATTTACAAGGAATATATCCTGATTTAAAGGTTAAAGGTAAAGAAGTGACCATGAGACGATTTTTTGCACGCATATATTTGTAGGTCAATTACCTACAACTTGAGTTGCTTATAGAAAAAAATAATTTATGCAAAATTTATTAACTAACGTTACGAAGAATGCTAATTTATTTATTTATTCTTATCCAGGAGCTAAGGAAGAACTTCTTTTTATTTAAGTAGACAGTCATTGACCGTCATCTGTTTTGCTAATTACTGCCACTTGCACACCTTTAATGCAGGTTTTTTTTTAACTTGTTAAGAAACTATGAAAATTGATTATCAATCTCTCTATATCACCGAGTTTAAAAATTGAGAAATTAGTCAGTATATCTATTTAAAAAATTACCTGATTCGACTTCTATGTAACATAATACTTTTGTTTTGGTCTCGAAGCGTGCAAAGAGCAAGTTACTGATAGTGGTAAATTCGTGATGGTGTACAGGAAGAAAAGACAAAAGTCTATAAAAGAGAAATATATATATGGAATACCTGTGTTTTCTTAAAACGATAACTGTATTTTATAAGCAGTTACTAAGCCAGGTTCATTGGTATCTGGTACTAGTTGTAACGCCAATAAATATAACAATAACCTGTCAAGTGCAAGTTTGACTTGCGCAATTAGTGTTCTGTACGTTGATTGCTTTTAAAATAACAATTTTTGTTACAGAGGTATAGAATGATCAATGGCTTTACAAAACGCACCCTAAATAAGTTTTCAACAAAACAGTTTTCTGATACTTACTGAAAACTGAAGACCTTGAAATTTTTGGTTTTTTATACACCAGATAAATTATTAAAGTTAATGAACTCGTGATAATTTTCGTTCAATCTATACCCTGTGGAGAATATTCCAGAATTTTTTCAAAATTTTTTGATCAGTACTTGTCGAGATAAGGAGGGGCAGCGATTTTTTCGCTATTTTTTAAAAATAATACAAAGAAAAGTGTGCGCAAGGCAATTTATGTGTTTTTGAACTCGTGTTTTACAAGCTTTCATTTGACACCCCACTCGATGACCTGGTAGGTTTTTTTTTCACTTCCGATTTCACTCCCTAAAACAAACCCCTTAAGTCAAAATTTAACTTTCAAAACTACAATTATTTATATTAGTACCAAATTTCAACTTTCTATGTCAAATAGTTTCAGGGAAACTTGGGTGACGGCAGACGGACAGACAGACACCGCAGTGATCTTATAAGTGTGTCGTACGGAACAATAAAAAAGTGTATTATGGACTAGATTAATGTGAAAATCATAAAACATATATGGTACATTGATAACAGCTGACTTCCAGTATACTGATTAATGGATAAGTCTTTTTGCAGAAATTACGAGGGCAGATTGATAAGTCTGGTAAGATTCTACGAAATGGCGGCATGAGTGTTTCAAACAGATGCAACGCGCAGTTGTTTCTTGGCGGTGTTATACGTTTCCTAGAAATGGATAAGCGCGAGCATGGTGCAATGTTAAAACATTTTTATTTGCAAAAGAGGACCGCGGGCCAGATAGACACACAACTGAAGAAAATATATGGGTACCACCGGGTAAATGAATTTAAACGTGGCCGTATTTTTATTACAGATGCTGCACTTTCAGAAGTTCCGAGGCTGAGGTTTCTTCTGAAGAAATGGTCGATAAAATTCATGGTCTCGTGATGGAACATCGTCGCATTAAGCTTCACGAGATTGTTGAGATGGTAGGCATTTTATATGAACAAGTACATAAAATCCTGCACGAAATTCTAAAAATAAAAAATGCTGAGTACGCGATGGGTGCCGCAGACCGAAAACGAACGAGGGGGGGCATTTGAAAAAGTTGCAGTGTAATCCGAAGAACTTCTGGCGTTGTTTTGTGACTGTAGATAAAATGTGAATCTACTATTACACACCGGAGACAAAATGGCAGTCAAAACAATAGGTTGGCGAAGATGAAAGTGCCCCGAAAAAAGCGAAAATGGTTTTATCGGTGGGAAAAGTGATGGCAACTATTTCTGAGACTCATATCCCTATTTGAAATAGCTTAAAATAGTGACTGGCTCTTATTACGCAACGTTACTGAACCGTTTAAATAGTGAGTTGAAGCAGAAGCGACCAAAATGATAGCGCAAAAACATGCTCCTTCAACAAAACAATGCGCCCTCTCATACATCAGCCGTTGCCATTGCAAACGTGCACAAGTTGGGCTTTCGAAATAGTTTCCCACCCACCTTATTCCCCAAATTTGGCCCTATGGGACATTTTCTTGTTTCCTAACTTCAAAAATTTGCTTGGAGGTAGAAATTTTCGTCAAGTGAAGGGATTATCTGTACTGTAAACGGGTATTATGCACAGTTCAAAATATTCTGAGGGAATAAGAAAACTGGAATCTCGCTGGACCAAATGTATTAAGCTCATTGGGGATTATGTTGAGAAATACATTTTTCTTTTTACAAAAAAATGTTATTTACCTTGTTGTTTACAAGGTTCTTCATCCATCCTCGTATGCCGGATAAAAACTGCATGGAATTTTAAAATTTGTAATAGTTGATGGGAACCATTTGTAAAGAGTTTTTCAGATGTTTCGTCAATACTTTAAATGTAAATACAACGTTAACTATCAATGATTTCATAAAATATATTTGTAGTACAATCTCCACTTAATTCTGGGTTACTTTTTTACAGAAATCCATTTGTATGTCGGCAGTAGCACAAAAGATATTTATTTTCAATGCTTCAGCGGTTTGTTGTTAATCTAATAAATTCAAATCACAAGATCTCGGAGGCCACTTCACAAGTCTATTTCTCGAAGTAATCATTAGATTTGGTTTTCAATAAATGAATTGTTTCGCGTGCTGTGTAGCATGTTGAAACCAAATCTTATTCAGATCAAAATTTTGCGAATAAATATGCATTACATAAGGCTCTGTATCACATTCCATTGATAGTAACTTCCTCTGTTACCTAATCGATGGTTATAAATGGATTTTCCAGGTAATTACTTTTTACAGTGAAAGAATCAAGCGAGTTTAAAAAGGGATTGTTTGTCATATTTTTCTATTATTACACTGCTGAGCATAAAATCGACTCAAACGATTTTGCTTCATTTAACACCGATCCTTGAATTTAATTTTAAAACAGTGGTATTATTTTTTGTAACATTAGAATGCTGCTTTTCTATTCTTTCCAATAATACCAAAAATATTTGGATTTCCAAAAAATTTTACTGATTAAATCGGTTTTACTTAATAGAACCATTTTTGCTCACTCAGCGACGTACTCGTTGCGCGCTATTTATCTCTATGAAAACACATGCAACAGCATTTTCCTATCATTCCTTTACCGAAACGTGAACCGTTAATATCTGCTATACCTGCTCATTAATTACGTCATCGGCAAATGGATATCACCTCGGAAGAAACGGCACAAGTTATTGCGCTATTGCAAGAAGGGCATATCCAACGTGTAGTCGCTGCACAACCTGAGTCTGTCAGCTATCTCCGTTACCAAGAGACTGGCGCCTTTACACGGAAAATATGATCAGGAAGAAGAAGGTGTACCTTGGAGCGAGACGAGCACTTCATTGTCAACACAATTCTAAGAAATCATCACTTGACCGGCCTTGAGGTCCAGCAGGAGCTCCGACAATCTCGTGGTCGGGCTGTCAGTCATTGGGCAGTCAGAAGAAAACTTAAAGAAGCTAACGTAACTCCGAAGAGACTAGCTAATGGACCCAAATTGACAGCCCATCGACAAATGTAACTCAGATTTTCCCGAGAACACTTGGAGCAAAGGCGCTTCGTTTTATTCTCCGCCGAGTCCCGAATGTGCCTACACAGAAATGATGGAAGAAGACGAATCTATAGGAAGCCTGGGTAGCGCTATGCGCAGTGCTGCATTACTGAAACAGTCGCCTACGAAGGAGGTTCTGTTATGGTGAGGAGAGGTATCTTACTGAATGCGAAAACCAATTTGGTTATCGTGACTGATAAGGCTCGTAGCGGTGGATTAATTGCTCACCGGTACATCAAGGAGATCCTTATACTGGTTTTGTTGGCGTGCTATTGCCCGACAATGCGAGGCAACATGCTGCTGTATCGGTGCTGCAATACCTGGCGGAAGAGGAAATACACATATTAGACTAGCCTGCGTGGAGTCCTCACCTAAATCCAATCGAGCTCAAAAGAAGGGTTCAAGCCGGAAATCCAGACCCTGCATCGCTGAGGGACTTAAAGGTTGCGATGGCGGAAGAGTGAGAAAGAATCCCACAGACAGTGATGAAAAAGCTAACCCGCTCCATGAAAAACCGGCTGGAAGCAGTAATAGGGGCTAGGGGGGTAATACAAAATATTGATATTGGTTGTTATCAATAAATTTAATTGTTAAACTTAAAATATGTTTAATTTTTCTTTTCTCTTACCTATATTTTTAATCCTTGTTCTCCTTGTTTCCCCTTTTAATCTTTAATCAGTAAAAAGCATGTGGTATGCTATGGAATTTCGTATCATTTGAAAGAGAATAGAATGGGCTTCCAAATGATATTAAAATCCGTAAAAATATATGAACACTAAATTCTAGGATCCGTGTTAAATGAAGCCAAATAGTTTGAGTCGATTTTTTTTTGTTCACCAGTGTACATTCATCAAATAATTTGATTTATTACAGCATTATTCTAGCGTGAGCTCACCCATATGAAGCACAACTTATATGCACGTATTTGAATTTATCTACATCATAAAAAGATTTTTTTCCAACGTGTAACATAATACCATTGAGATGAAACATTTTTTTTATCAGGCGATATACATGACGTTATCGTTTACATCGAAGATGATATAATACGAGTATTTTACACAAACAGACTGTTTAGTGTTAGTCAAATTAATAATCTATACACAAACATAGATAAAGTTATTTTTCATAAGCATAATATACCTTTAGCTACTGAGGATTTTCAGTTTGATACAGCTTTAATAAAGAATGTTTACAAGTAAAAAAAATACTACTCGTATAAATAGCGGGTATATTTCAGTGATATCTCCTGCAGTGCCACTGAAAACAGTGTCCGGCCTAATTTTTTTTATATACAAAATTTGTTAGGCTCATCGAGCTAACGTAAAGGGGGGCTGAACGGACAAGGGGGGTGGGAGGGAAATAAAGCCATAACCCAAGGCGGAATTGGAAGTTTTTTAATATTTACCATTCTCATTATAACAACTAAAATTTAGAAAGTTTAGAAAGCCTTATTATAAAATATATATATTATATATATATATATATATATATATATATATATATATATATATATATATATATATATATATATATATATATATATATATATATATATATATGTATATACAATATACTCCGCACATGTTTTCGACATGGTGACAATTTTGAGACTAACACTGTTTGCATTAGTTCCTACTCGGACGCCAAGGGCAACCTCCGGTCTGTTTTGAAAAATCAAGGATATCGTCCTTCAGCCAAGGATAAAATCCCGTTAGAAGACCAAGGAGTACATGAGATCCCATGCGGCGACTGTAATTTGTCAACGTCGGTCAGACTAATCGCAGGATAAGTACAATAAAAGACGAACACATAAATGCAGTTAGACAAAAAACAATAACACCATCGCTTTTTCAACACGTCGCCAAGACAGGACATAAAATGAATTTTGCTAAAACGAGGATTTTAGCAAGAAGCAACAACCTGTCCACAAGAATAGTAAGAGAAGCTATAGAAATAGAAAAAAGGCCCATCAATCTGAACAACCGAGACGACAGTCAACGTTTACCAACTGCTTGGAAAAATATTCTTACCAAGTGCAGAATTAAGCCAAAAACAACATAGAGCCTGAAGCAGAAACAATACAAAAACACCAGCCAGAATAACACGTAGTCAGACGCAGTCAATCCCAATATAAATTGGTATATATATATATATATATATATATAATATATATATATATATATATATATATATATATATATATATATATATTTATATATATATATATATATATATATATATATTATATATATATATATAATATATATATATTATATATATATATATATATATATATATATATATATATATATATATATATATATATATAATATATATATAAATATATATACATACACTTAAGGTTCGCAGATGATGTCACTCTAATTGAAGACAAAAGAAGAATTACAATAAATGCTGATGGAATTAAATAACAAGTCTTGAGAAATAGGTCTAAAAATAAACTTCACCAAAACCAAATATTTGAACAAAGAAACTGAAGAAAACAGCCGGGAGCTATTAATAGAAGGTGAAAGAATAGGAAAGGTACAAACATTCACAAATATCAAAAAAAAAATTTAAAGGCTGACTTGGATAGTCTCGTTAGCTTGACCTGCGTTCAAAAGGTCAATGCAATAAAAGCCAGAGTGTTCGATCAATATGTACTGCCAGTATTAACATATCGCATTGAAAAGGGGGCTTTAAATAAAAGTATAATATATACACTCTAGGTAACCCAAAGAGCAATGGAGAGGAGCATGCTAAATATTAGACTCCAAGGTCGTATTCCTAACATGGAGATACGAAGAAGTTCAAAAGTGACAGATGTAATACAACGAATATGTATATTAAGGTGGAATTGGGCGGGGCATATCGCAAGGACGAATAATAACTGATGGACACGTCGTATGGTGGAATGGAGGCCTAGAGAACATAAGACATACAGAGGTAGACCACAGACAAGATGGACGGACGACATAACAAGATTAACGGAACAGGACTGGATGCAAAAAGCAAACAACAAAGCTGATTGGAAACAACTTGGGGGGGGCTTACATTCCGACTATGGATGGAATACGCTAGTTATGATGATGATAATGACAGATATATATATATATATATATATATATATATATATATATATATATATATATATATATATATATATATATATATATATATGTATGTGTGTGTCAGGTCAGGAGAGGAGAGAAAATATAGTATTACTAGAAAGATACTCAAAACTTTTGAGTTTTTATGCTGGCAAATGGCAATTATTTTATTACTTATTCTTCTTAATTGTTGATAATTCATATTTTGATTTTTTAGAGACATTTATCCTTATGAGTTATGATTTTTTTCGCTAAGTTATGATGGGTTTGCAGGTTATGTTATGTTCGTCAGATACTATTTTTTTATTTCTAGTTAATTTACAAAAAAGTCAAAAACAAAATATTTTCAATTGGCATTTGCCAGCCTTTTTTCAAAAAGCTTTGAAGTATTTTTCTAGGGGGGGGCAAAAAAAATATTTTTTTCACTTCATTTATTTACAAATATATATATATATATATATATATATATATATATATATATATATATATATATATATATATATATATACACACGATATTTAAAGCAGCATTGGTTTTTTAAAAGCTGCAGAAATATGGTAATTGAAGACTTATTACAGTAATATTGTATATTGATGGGTACTAACTTAACACGTTCCTCGTAACTACGCCATAGTGTTTCGTAAATTATAACGGCAATAAAGATTATTATATTTACTAATAATAATAGAAAAGCGTGACTTTCAAAGACTACAGTTGATTAGGAATAAAAACCTTTTCAATAACTCATGTATAAAATGTACAAGGGCTGAACTATGACAAATATGACGTAGGTGTAGATATGTTACTACATGTATTTAGTTCCAGATCGTAAACAATCATTATGATTTTGTGACAAAAAACAGCGCAGTGACGTATTTGATTTTTCTAAATTTCTGTAACTGATTAAAAAATAAATACGGAATTTGATTTTTTCACTAATTATATGATTTTCAGATTCCTGGATTTTGGGAACACTGACAAGGACATATGACATGATATATTCGAGTTACCTCCCTCAGATCCCCCTCTTTCACAAGAATATTTATATTCAAAATTTGTTTATTCTCTGAAAGAAGCACAAGGAAAAACTATTATTATTATGAGGGCTACCTTTTAAGTTTTTACAAAAACAATGAAAAAAAAAAAAAATTGGTACAAATCATTTTATTGTTTCTCAAAATATTCGCCTTTAAGATTTATATACTTTTGTATACGTTCAAACCAATTCTCGAAACATTTTTTCCACTCTGATGATGGTACCTCAAAAACATGGGTTTGGAAGGATTCAACAGCTTCTTGAGTTGATGAAAATCGCTGTCAATGCATTTTTTTTTGACATTAGGGAACAAAAGGAAGTCATTAGGCGATAAATCAGGTAAATACGGGCAATGAAACATTACTTCGATGTTTTTCTCCGTCAAATAATCAATTGTTTGACATGCTGTGTGGGAGCTGGCATTGTCATAATGAAGAATGATGCGACGACATATTGTATACCATTCAGCATTAACTGTCCAGTATAACCAAGGAAACAAGCGAAACAAACCATTTTGTTGGATTCGGTTCATCTTGGAACACACAAACAGTTGAATGTTTAACATAATTAAAACTTATACTTATTGGTCTGTAATTAAGTACACTATCTTTGTGTCTGCTTTTAAAAATTGAAGTAGATATGAAATTTTCCACTTCTCAGGAAATATTACATATCTCAGAGGTAAATACCACAACGCAATGGCCATATTAAACTCTCCAGTAGTAATTGTTACTAAAACTACTGTAAGATAACTGTAAATATTTCTATCCAAACTCAATAATAAAAAACGTGTGAAAATAAAACTAATTTGAACCCTCGGTTAAAAACTAAATTAAGTAATTAATTTGTCACCACACCGTGAAAAATAAATAAGTAATTCTTTATGGGTTTAGTGAAGAACCACTGACTGTTTTACGATGTATTTTTGTTTGTTTATTTTTTGGAGATTAACGTATATCTATGTTGGTCGTAAAAGGAAATAAATTACATAAAGAAAGGTGCTTCTTGCGTGTGAAAATTAATTGTACAGTCTGTCCAGTAAGAACGTGACCGTCCGTATTCTTGAAATAACCGCACTTGCGCAATTAGTGTTTTGTACGTTGATTGCTTTTAAAAATAAAATCTTTATTACGAAGGTATAAAAATTTTTCACTTCCGATTTCACTCCCCAAAACTAACCCCTTAAGTCAAAATTTTTTCAAAACTACACGGCTCTGATGAGGCCATCAATTCCTATGTTAGTACCAAATTTCAACTTTCTATGTCAAACAG
The DNA here is from genome assembly GCA_019049505.1 of Pachyrhynchus sulphureomaculatus. Lineage (NCBI taxonomy): Eukaryota > Metazoa > Arthropoda > Insecta > Coleoptera > Curculionidae > Pachyrhynchus > Pachyrhynchus sulphureomaculatus. The sequence goes on from CM032447.1 coordinate 54,709,510, forward strand.
TTTCGGAGAAAATCAGGTGTGACAAACGGACACCGAAGTGATCTTGTAAGTGTTAAGTACGGAACACTAAAAATGTGTCTCGAGAGCATTTTTTGCCATCAATGTATTCTTTGGTATGCTAAAAATGGCGCAATTACCTTAGTAAGTTGTGTAATCACCTCCTGTATCAAAAATCGCCTGGCATCTTCGAGGCATGCTGTCGACGAGATTTTCTACATACTCTGCAAATTTTTCCAATCTCGTGAGAGTGAGAGTCAAAGTCCTCAGAGTCTTTCCTCTGAGCTTTCTCTTTACAAAAGACCAAACGTTTTTAATAAAATTGGCGTCTAGAGATTGTGAGGGCCACTCTAGTATTTTATCGTGGGCCCAAGCGAGCTGCTTCGCGACGTGATTTGCGCCCAGCAGTTTTCTTCAACCTGCTTCGGAATTTGTCATCATAAGCACGAAGATGTCGAATGGTTCATGGGACACATTCACACCCGATTTTCTTAATTTTGTCGCTCCTTGACGCAGCGTCAATTTCGGGTCCCGTGAAGATAAAGACACGATTCGTTTTTCGATTTTCAGAGTGACTTTGCCTAACGAGCCATGTTTTGGCAAGTCGACAACATTTTTCGTCTCGTTAAAATGATTTACTCACTTCTTCACAAACGATACCGACTTTTTAATAAATATAACGACCGCGGAATGTGTCATTTTAGGCCCCTTTAGATGGGAACAAAGAAAGACTGCCTCGAACCGACGCACAAACAAGTGACTCATTTTGGATTTTACATAATTTCGACGAAACTTCGGAATCGACTGATACTTTTACCAAAATGCGTCGTAGATAAAGGTTCCCTCTACTGATTTTTGGTTGCATCGGGAGAATCGCATCTATCAAAAATGAAGTATCGCGGGCACGTTCTTACTTGACAGACTGAATGTTTAAAATATTTCTTAAAGATTCAGACGTTTAACAAAATTTAAATCATTCAAATTAATGATTACTACTTTCCTTCTGAAATGTTGTTGGCAACGATATACTGTCTTCTGAATTAGAATTAATTATTTTATTTACTAAAGGAAGAAGAAATTGTATTAGTGAAAAAATCACCAGCAATACTTAATTCAGAACAATCAGCTTGCAAGAAAGGGAAATATTTTTACTTTTCTAAAGGAATACTGTTTTCACAAAAAAATCACATTCCACAATGTTTGCATTTTTAAGCGTTTCAGGGTTCCTCAATCACGAAAAAGTTAGTCTCCAATTTTTGTCGGTCGGCATGTCTGTCGATTGATCGACCTATTCGTGACTGGCTTGCGTAAGCTAAGATCACCAGAAGATATTCTAACTTATATAACACATGTTTGGAACAACGTAAGTGAATACTTTAAAGAATCTTGAGCTGTTGCATTTGATATATCCAAGGCATTCGAGCGTGTTTGGCATGACGGGTTGTAGGCTAAGCTACGCTCTTATGATATGCCTGAAAAATTCCGTTTATGGCTCTTGTGTTTCCTCAAAGAGCGTTCTTAACGAGTGGCAGTCGACGGGTTTTTTTCTACTACCTTCACTGTAAACGCCGGTATGCCCCAGGCTTCATGCTATCTCCTACTCTCTTTCTCATATACATTAACGGTCTACTAGAAAGAACTAGGGATTCAATCTACAGCTTTGCAGATGACAGTGAGCTTATTTCTTCATTCACTTTAAATGCTCAAACATCGACTACTCATGCAAATGTCTGTAGACAACAGGAAATCGTTCAACTTAACAAAGACCTGAAAAAAATTTTTTTTTTGGGGTCAGAATAACCAAGTAGAATTTAACGGTACTAAAAAAGATAACATTGCTGAATCCGACAGAGTCATGTCTGAGCGTTTTAATTTTCTGAGACTAATATGTCTTGGCCTGTGCATGAACAACAAAGATAGCATCTCAAAAGCTGAGGATATTATTTCGAACTCGAACGCTTTACATGTCATAACAACTGAGCATTCTGTACAAAGTTCAAATTAGACCAACAATGAAATACTACTCCCATGTTTGGGACTCTGCTCCCAAATATACACTTCATTTGTTGGATTCTATTTAAAAGAGAGCTATTCGTCTGATTGGAGACCCAGAACTTACCAGCAACCCTATTTTCCTGGAACATCGAAGAAATGTTGGCAATTTGAGCCTATTCTACCAGTATTTTCATGGAAAATGTTATGGCCCGCTTAATTCCTTCCAGAGCGGTGCATTCTAGGAATACACGTAGCGCTAATACTACACATCCGTATGAGGTTCAGCTTGTCACTCCTTATACAACACTTGACAGGCAGTCTTTTATATGGAGAAACTCATCCCTTTGGAACGATTTTCTCAGGACTGTGTTTACCACCGAGTACGATTTACAGCGATTCAAGAACAAAGTGAATCGTTTTTATCGCACACGCGTTGCTTCTATAGCGCTCATAAAAAAAAGAGTATTAGAGGGCTGATTTTTAGTTGAGATAATAAACAAATTGTAAACATTTTTATTGTCAAATATATGCAGGATTAATGGGAAAAAGGAATGGGAAAAGGTGTTTGCATCGAATTTCTGAAAATTTTTTCAGTATCTCTAATTTTCTCAAAAATGTAAACTTAAAGGTATGTTATTAGAGAGTAACCTCAAACTATTGACTTTGTAACTCGGCACAGTGTGTCGCGTAGAACATGCTAGGTGGACAAAATTCATGTTATGATTTCCAGGAAATCTTATTTGCAAAACGTAAACAACACCACCAAACCCCGAATTCCGAGAAAAGGTTGTTTATCAAATTTGCAAGTGGCGAGTCATAAGCGTCAGAAGTCAGGTAATGAGTTTAATGCAGCTCTTTCAATCAATCAGTTGCAATTTAGCAACACTTTCGTGCACATCTTATAGTGACAAATTGTAATATTGTGAAAGTTTTTGTGATGAATATTAATACTGAGGGTAAGTACTATTTTTTAATGTATTTTTTTAATCAGAATCTATTAATTTGAATTTTTAGTATTTTTTTTAAATAGCCTATATATTTTAGCGTGTTTAAAAAAAAAAAAAAAACTTTGAAAGTTCAGAATATACAGACATTCACCTCTATCCGGGCTAGTTTTTAGATATTACACAGAAATAACTTTATTCTTCGTAAAAATACACATATTGTTTAGCACACTTCAGTACAACATGTTTTTTTTTTCTTTTTTTCCAGAACACGTTTACTCTATTTCAAAGGTAGCCTTTTTTGAGGAGTGGTTGAAAAACACGAAGAATGAAAAAAACTCGCGTGTATATGACTTTCTTTCTTCAAAATTTCACTTTGGTGACATTATTGAAAGCAGCCAAAAAGAAATAAAATTGAAGATATCCAACTTGTCTAATAAGTTTGGTGCCAAATGGTTGGCTTCAGGAAAGTCGAAGGAGCGTTTTTTAATTAAAAATAAGAATTGGTTGGATGAAGCAGACATACAGTTTACTGCGAGTTCTTTTGCGCCACAACCTTCAACATCAAGTGAGAATGTGACTCCTGCAGGAAGATTTCGAGGAATCGTCGTTTAAGACGAAGAAACGTAGCGTCGTGGATCTCGTAGAATCCCGAAGTGTCAGTGAATTGGTGACTGCTGCCGAAATTGCTGTGCGTTCAGCAGGGCAAAGGAAAATTGCCAATGTGATTAGAAACATTAGTGAGAGCCCAGATAATATTATTAAGTCTAAAAATACCAGTTCCATTAATCCTAGGCAATTAAGTAGTGACGAAGCCTTAGCTTACTATATAGATTCTAAGTCAACAACGCATTCTTACAAACAAACTAGGAAGTGGTCCATGAAGGCGGGGCATAATGTGTTTCCGTCATATTTTAGTTTAAAAAAAGTCCAAACAGGCCTGTTACCCTGCAGAGGAGCACATTGCTATAACAGAAACTCGTGCAGAAATAAATTTGCAAGCCTTATTAAATAAAACAGTGGAACGTCTAGTATTAGCACAGAATGAAGTTATCAGCAGTGTGCTCCCAACAAGTTCATCGTTTACACTTGTTAGTAAATGGGAATGTGATGGAAGTTCTGGGCACAGCACATACAAACAGAGATTTGAGAACACTGAATATACGGACGAGTTTCTTTTCGCATTTTCTTTAGTTCCCCTTAAGTTATATGATGGGTCCAAAATTATTTGGCAAAATCCTCGGCCTTCATCAACTTTGTATTGTCGCCCAATCAAATTTATATTTGCCTAAGAAACGAACGACTTCACGTTAGTGGAGACAAATAGATTGTGGGAAGAAGTTAATGCTCTTCTTCCAACACTTATCAACTTTGGTGATTCTCAAATCTCTGTAAAACACGAACTTTTGCTGACAATGACAGACGGAAAGGTGTGTAACTCCTTAACGGAAACTAGTTCATCCCAAAAGTGTTTCATCTGTGGCGCCACCCCCAAGACGATGAACGATGACCCCGCGATGTTTAACAGCAATCAAGAACATTTTGGCTTTGATTTATCTACACTTCATGCTTGGATTCGTTGCTTCGAATGTCTTTTACATATCAGTTACAAGTTGAATATTAAGAAATGGCAGGCTAGAAGCAACGAAGACAAAGCAGATATCAAGGTTCGTTCCGAGGAAATCAAATTGAAATTTAAGAACGAGATGGGACTCATTGTAGATAAACCAAAGCCAGGATTTGGTTCTTCAAATGATGGAAATACAGCCCGTCGCTTTTTTAAGAATGCTGAGATGAGTGCTCAGATCACAGGGTTGGATGTTACAATTATAAAAAAGTTTGATGTTATTTTGAGAACATTGTCTTCTGGATTCGAGATAAACTTAGTTGAATTCAAGAAATTTTGTCTTGAAACCAGAAAACATTATCTTAGTCTCTATTCGTGGTACTGTATGCCTGCTACTGTGCATAAAATATTAATTCACAGCACAGAAGTCATCAAAGCGGCATTGCTTCCAATTGGGCAGCTTTCCGAAGAGGCTCAAGAAGCACGGAACAAAGATTGCCGCAGATTTAGGGAGAATAACACCCGCAAGTGCTCGCGTGTTGCCACGAATAGAGACTTACTGTGCATGTTAATTATAACATCTGATCCTTTGATCAATAGCCTTCGAGAGATTCCCAGAAAAAAAGGCGGAAAAAATATGTACAGATGTATTAAACTTAATTGTAAGCTCTAGCATAGAATAGTCAAGATTGGAATCGTCATCATATTGTCGCACAATGCCACAAAATGATGACGATTATACAGTAAACGACTCATCAGAAGACTCTGATGATGATTATTAGGTTCAGCTACTATTTTTAGTTATGTAGTGCTTGTACTAAGCATGTAAACCTTGACTTGTAAATTTTTCTTTATCAATAAATGAGTATTTTTATTTTACATATAATTACAGTCAGTGTCATTATGCTAAATTTATTACAGAGTATTTATAACATTTATTTTAAAATTAAACAAAAACAATTTTTGACTGGAATTTTCAAAAACAATTTTTTTTTTGAACCGAACAGCAAGAAATATGTACCTTAAAAAAATCAAAAACATTTTAAAATACCAACTACTTATGTATGTATAATGCACAAGTTACCTACCTGAAAGGCAGGTATTATTTGAGTTTATCCTTTTTGTGTCAATAAAACTAAGTAATATGGATTAATTGTTTTATTTTTAATTGACAAATGCAATAAATGATTTTTCATCTGGTTATTATTAAAAATAATAATACAGTGTCTTTCATTTAGTTGCACATTCAAGTTTGTAGAAAAATTCGTGCACATACGTAGAATATTTTGTTTTTGTTATACAATGTTTTGTGCAGCTGGACAAAAAATACAGGTAAGCGAAATGCAGCTAAATGAAAGACACTGTATTATAATTTTTAATTCTAATAACCATACAAAATACCCTTGCCCTTTAGTTCCGTTATCTACCTGCTAAGCTGATGCAATCCTACCGCGATATGCAAGGGTGGCTGTATTACACAAATTTTATCGATATTGAGTACCTGCGGTAAATTGTGAACATTTATTAACCGATTTTCATGATTAATACCTTATTTTATTTTCCAGATACGCAGCTGTCAGAAAAATGTATAATAATTTGTTTTTCTTTTGTTATTGCGCTTTCTTACCGAAAAAAATAATGAATTTTACACGAAAAAAAATTTTTTCTCTCCATTAATTTCTAAATAACTCCAAAACGATAAAAGATAGAATAAAATAATATTCAATCAACTTTAATAAAATTTTGTTACGCATTTTTTATTGTTTTATTTATAAAAAAATCTGACAAGTTGTTCCCGAGTTATCGTTAAATATGTCTGCGTAGCTGAATAATTTAGGGGAAAAAATTAGCCACGCCCATAAAAAAAACCAACGCGATGAATTTTTTCTTAAAATAACTTAATATGCCTAGAATATACATAAACAATTGAAATAAGTGAAAAAATAATTTTGTCCAGCTAACTTGTACTAGTCGACACACTGTACTCGGATTTGTAAGCGAATTATAATTTTTTTTTTATTCTATTAACATTTTCCAATGTTGGTAAAAGGACATTTTCAATTTTATTTTCTATTTGGGTAACAGGTACTTAAACTTAAAGCTTGACTAAAAATTGGGGTAAAAAAGAATATAAGAAAGACAGGAATGACAATAAGTAGAAACCATTAAGAAGGGTCTTAAACAGGTGTTAGTAATACTGTATTTTACTTACGTTCGCGTTTTAAAGTGGATTTCAAACAAACTCTTCAGTTTTACTTACAGAAAATGTTTAGTTCGCATTAAGGATAAACTATGGTTCTGAACGGCTCCTTGCTTTACAAAACATTGGAAGTGGATGTACAAGATTATCCACTTACATATTATATCTTCCATATTTGCTGAATTTAAACGGTTTTAGAGTAGTTTTTTTTTGGCACGAAAATAATTTTAATAATAATGATATTTACCAGTTGGAAATTTGATCCTCAAAAATTTAATCTTGACTAGGAATCGGTCTTTATAATTAGTGTTCTATATGGAACCCTTTATGGGATCTGTATCTGTCTGTCTGTCCGTCCGTCCGTCTGTTCGTCTGTTACACCTGATTTTCCCCGAAACTACTTGACACAGAAAGTTGAAATTTGGCACAAATATAGGAATTGATGGCTTAATCGGAGCCGTGCAGTTTTAAAAATTAAATTTTGACTTAAAGGGTTAGTTTTGGGGGGTGAAATCGGAAGTGAAAAAAATTACAGGTCATCGTGTAGGGGTGTCAAATGAAAGCTTCAAAAATATATATAATGTAATACTTTTCTTTGTAATATTTTCAAAAAATTGTCAAAAATTGCTGTCTCCCCTCTTATCTCAAAAAGTACTGATCAAAAAATTTTGAAAATATTCTGGAATATTCTTCATAAAGTGTAGATTGAATGAAAATTATCACGAGTGATAATTTATCTGGTATATAAAAAATTTCAAGGTCATCCAGTTTTCAACAAAAAACAAAAACAAACTTTAGTGAAAATTCATTTGGGATTTTTTTTTTTTTTTTTTTTTTTTTTTTATTGGTCTAGCACACGTGCTGCAGGGAAGTCCCTAAAGCGCTCCAGGAGCGGCACGAGTGCGGAAAAAGCGATTCACGTTGTTCTTGAATCGCTGTAAATTGTACTCGATGGGAAACACAGCGCTGGGCAAATTATTCCAAAGGGATGACGTTCTCCATATAAAAGATTGCTTGAAAAGCGTCGTACGCGGAGTAACAAGCTGAACCTCATACGGATGCGAAGCACCAGCGCGACGTGTATTTCTAACATGCACCGCTTTGGGAGGAATTAAGCGGGCTACATCCTTCGAACACTTTCCATGAAAATACTTGTAGAACAGACTCAAGTCGCCAACCGTTCTTCGATGTTCCAGCGAATCAAGGCCGCCGGTCAATTCCGGGTCCCCAATCAGACGGACCGCTCTTCTCTGAACAGAATCCAACAAATGCAGTGTATGTTTGGGAGCGGAGCCCCAAACGTGGGAGCAGTATTCCATAGTTGGTCGAATTTGGGCTTTGTAAAGAATTAACAGTTGCTGTGGGGTGTAAAGCTTTCTGGTTCTAAATAATATTCCCAACTTTTGAGAAGCTCTCCTTGCTATGCCTACAACATGTTCATGCCAAGAGACATATTTGCTCCCAAACTAACGCCCAACAAATTGAGCGACGATGCTAGGGGAATGGAGTGCCCCGACATAACTATGTCGGGTTCAGCAACGTTAACTCTTTTAGAAAAAACAGCCGCTTGGGTTTTTGTAGCGTTAAATTCCACTTGGTTACTGTCACCCCAAGATAGAATTTCTTCCAGGTCTTTGTTAAGTTGAACGACCTCCTGCTGTCTGCGGATATTCGCCTGAGCAGCCGATGTCCGAGCGTTCAAGGTGAATGAAGAGACAAGCGTACTGTCATCTGCAAAGCTATAGATTGGATTCCCGGTCTTTTCCAGCAGATCGTTAATGTAAATGAGAAAGAGAGTAGGAGACAGTATGGAACCCTGGGGCACACCGGCGTTGATAGTGAGGGTGTTAGAAAGAAATCCGTCGACCGCCACTCGTAAAGAACGCTCTCTGAGGAAACATGAGAGACACAAACAGAACCTTTCAGACATACCATAAGAGCGCAACTTAGCCAACAGTCCATCGTGCCAAACACGGTCGAATGCCTTGGATATGTCAAGAGCAACCGCTCGAGATTCTTCAAAGTGTTCAATTGCGTTGTTCCAAACATGTGTTACATAAGTCAGAAGATCTCCTGTTGATCTATGTTTACGAAAACCATATTGGTGATCGCTAATCATATTGAATCGTTCAAGATATTTTAGAAGATGCTCATTGATAACCTTTTCCATGACTTTCGATATTATTGAAAGCAGTGCAACTGGTCGGTAGTTATTTGGCAAGGTCTTCTTACCTTTTTTAGGTATCGGCTGAACTGTAGCACATTTCCAGCAGGAAGGAAATATTCCCTTTCTGTAGGATAGGTTGAAAAGTCTACAGAAAACTGGTGTTAGTTCCTTTGCACAGTTTTTGAGAACTATGGCAGGTATTCCGTCAGCTCCAGAAGCCTTCTTGGTGTCTAGCTTCATTAAAATATGCTTTATGATGCGCTGTCTGAAGACAACATCGGGCATCCTTGACTGCAATATGGGAATAGTAGGTGTTTTTTTCCTTGGAAATCGACAGTAGAATGTGAAGCAAAAGAGTTCAGCCAACAAGTTCGCTCTCTCAACAGGGGTAGTTGCAATGGAATTATCTGGCCGTGTGAGTGGTGGTATGGTGGATTTGATAAAAAATTTTGACTAACTGCCTTAGCGACTGCCCAAAAGGACCTGGAATTGTTGGGACAAGCGAGAGTATGTTTTATGAAGTCATTGATCATTTTATACCTCCGTAAGTTTTATTTTAAAAACAACCACCATACTTTTATTAATAGCGCAAGTCCGACTTGCAATTGGCGTGGTTTTTTTAGGATGTAAAATATGAAGTTAAAAAAACATAAAACAACCCAGGCCTGCTCAGCGCCAGTAAAAAAGAACTATCACCCCACTAAGACAGGGATCTAATTCTCATTTAACGACATGGACTGCTCGTTACTTCTATCCGAAAACAACAAGTTGTAACGAAAATAGCGAGAAGTCAAACCTAAGACATGCATGATCTCTGTTAAATTTTACACTATTTCAGTAAAAAAAATTTAATTTTGCATTTGTTCATCTTGTCTATATCAACTCAAGCCAAGTCCTTGGTGATGGTCATCAAGTTAGTGGTTTGTTTATTCAAAAACGAAAAATGTCCAACCAGCATGCAAGCAGGAGAAACCAGTAATAATTAAGTAGTAGAAGCACACTAATATGCTTGAAATTAACTAACTATTATAGAAAACTGCCATTTTAGCTGGGGTTCAAAAAATATTCAATACTTTCAAAAAAATATATTTATCAACAAGAAATATTACATTAACATTTCTGCATCATATCTATTGTAATCCATTTCACGCTGACTTTTTGATGATGGTCTCCAGGTCTGACGAACTTAAAAAGAAAAAGCCTAACTACCGGACTGACAGGTAGGATTGATAATAACTAATTAAGGACTGCGAAATCACACTGCAGAAATTAATTAACATTTTATTATGGAGAACGTTCTTTATTAGCAAATCTAGAAAATTTTCGACTAGAACCAAAAACCTTCAACAATAAGTTAAAGTATCACAAACCTAATTAGTAAAAATAAAATATCTTTCAAATACAATAATTTTTATATCAGCACGAAACATATCTATAGTAAACCATCGCATTCTTTGACCCATTTCACGCCGAGCCTCCGATGATGGTCACCAAATTATTGGTCTGACTAACCTAAAAGGAAAAAGACCAACCACCGGACTGGCAGGGCAGACCGGTAATAACTAATTAGGTAGCGCTAAAACATTGGCATTCCTCGGATGCCTTTGCGATGCATTCTTTCTCCCACGATCTTAGGTCGGACCTCGATGGACCGGTCATCCACTCCAGACAACTTATACCTGAATGGCGCTATAAACCTTCGAATGCAGTACCGCGGTACTGCTGCAGCAACTGCAAAGCTTGCAGGATTGCATTTTTGGGTAGTGAGAAGATTGAGAAGGCAATGATGTTCAGGAATTTGCAACCACATATTTTACTGGTATACAACATTGTTACTTAAATGATAACAAAGAAATGCTGCACGTTTCGTGTATACATTTTAAGTTTTATAATTTAAATGAAATAAACGTTTTCATTTTTATTATGTATGTCAGATTATCTTTGCAATTATTTTTAATGTCTTTCTATCAAAAAAAAAAAATAATAAGAGGGTAAATCAAATATAAAGTTTTTTTTTTCAACCCTCGTGAGGTAATCCGATGGCTTCACCCTCCCATTATCAGTTGAGCCAGGAATGGAAAAGTCTACTCGATCGACTCTCTCGATCGACTTTGTCGTCAATAGCAGCATGTGTACTACTATTAAGTTTTTAACTCTAGAAAACGTAAAACCTTTGGAAATTTTACAAAGACTGAAAAGAGTTCTGTAATAAGATACTTTCGAAAATCCAAGTCTATGACTGGCACAAGAAATTTTCCTATGGGTGGAAAACGTTGGAAAATCTAAGTATTTTCACCGACCTCGGACCAGCATCACGGATTCGAACATTAAGGCGGTTCGCGGGCTTATTAATAGTGACAGGCGCCTGACAATTTCTGAAATCGCTTCGGAGGTTGGAATATCTTTCGGAAGTACACGAGAAATTATCACAGATGACTTAGGTTTGCGGAGAGTGTCGGCAAGGTGGGTTCCTCGCTTACTGACAAACGCACAGAAAGAAGCCCTTCCGGAATTTGTGAAATGCTTTTGGCACGACAGGCAGGCGGAGAAGAATTTTTAAGGCGCCTTACTATCTGTGACGAAACCGGAGTACATCATAACAAGCGTGGAGTGGAGAAAGAGCACCTGTGGAGGCGAAAAATAGTCTCTCTGCTGAGAAAGCTCTTATGACCGTAGGATTACAGGGGCATATTACTAATTGACGTTCTCCGTGAGCGAGGTATGGTTAACGCTACCTACCACTGTCAACTCCTCAATCAAGTTGGATTCGCTTATTCACAGAAAAGGCGAGACATACCCATTTGCATTGTGTAACTTTTCACAACAACGCTCGGCTCCATACAGCTACGCTGATTTAACAAAAATTGGAACAAATGTATTGGAAATACTTGGCACACCCGCCATATAGTCCGAATTTGTCGCCTTGCGGATCTTGTTTATTTGGCACTTTGAAAGAAACGTTGGGAGCAAGCCTTTTAAAAACGACGAATCTTTCGTACGCAATTTTCTCCTGACGCGACTTGCTTCATTTTACCACGACGGTATTAAAAAATTTCCTTTTCAGTGGGAAAAATGTGTTTTGAACAGGAGAGGCTATGTAGAAAAATAAGGGTTTTTTTTGGGTTTTTTCATTATTGTAAAAACAATTTTTTTAAAAATAGAATTCCGGTTCATATTTGATTTACTTATTAACAGCGTATCTGTGATCAGAAGCACTTGGTTAAGGAAAAGAAAGTTTTTAAACCAAAAAAAACCGACAATGTGCAATTCGGACTTGCGCAATTAGTGTTCCGTACGTTGATTGCTTTTAAAATAAAAAGTTTTGTTACGGAGGTATAAAATGATCAGTGACTTCACAAAACACACTTCAAACAAGAAAGTTTGTTTCCGATCTCTGTTGAAAACTGATGCCCTTGAAATTTTTGTTTTTTATATACCAGATCGATTATTAAAGGTAATGCACTCGTGATAATTTTCGTTCAATCTACACCTTGTGGAGAATATTCTAGAATGTTTTCAAAATTCTTTGATAAGTATTTTTCGAGTTAAGAGGGGCCGCGATTTTTGAAATTTTTTTTTAAATAATACAAAGAAAAGTATGCGCAAGTATTAAATTATATTTATTTTTGAACTCGTGTTTTTATAAGGTTTCATTTGACACCCCATTCGACCCGACTCACCTGGTAATTTTTTTTTCACTCCAGATTTCACCCCCAAAACTAGCCCCTTAAGTCAAAATTTAATTTTCAAAAACTACACGACTCTAATAAGGCCATCAATTCCTATATTAGTGCCAAATTTCAACTTTCTATGTCAAATAGTTTCAGAAAAAATCGGATGTGACAGACGGTGTTCCGTACGGAACTCTAATAATGTATTATTGTAAAAATACATTTTTAAAAAAATAATTCCGGTTTTTAATTGATTTACTCTCGTATTAACAGCGTATCTGTGATCAGAATAACTTGAATAATAATAAGAAAGTTTTAAAACAAAACCCATCCTCGTTTAGTAGCCTTTAATAAATAAACCTTTAAAGAATTTTTAAAAAACTCACAACAAATATTACATCAATGATAGCAGAACTCTTAAGTAATAAAAAACTGTAAATGGTGCACTGAAATTGATTAACTGCTTTTTTATCGTTGTCAGACATAGTGGTATAACGAAATGTTAAATCGAGTTTCTTGAAATATTTTTTCTGGTTCACTGATTATTAGAGCCAAATAAAAAGTATTTGCCTAAAATTATCCTAAAATAATTTTATATTGGTCGGATTTAGAGTTTTAAAATTCAAATTTTATCGGTTAATTAGCTACAACGTTAAAAAAAACGATAAATTACTGATAATTTTACTACTTCCCCTTTACCATAATCTCGTTTTTCGTGGTGAGTAAAGAATTATCCGAGGACGATGAAAGTGCCCCATTTATCAATTTTTCCTACAGATATTTACCTAAAAGAGGTCATCTATTCATAGCAATTATAATTTAAAAATTTGGTATTTTGTCTTGGGCGCAAGTTAGTTGTGACGGTGTGAATATTCCCGGATTTTTAAAAATATTAAAGGGTAGTCGAAAAAGTCCTTTGTGTGTCTCATATATCTCAGGTAATATAAGTCGCATCAGGTCATATTTAGCGTCAACTGAAAGCGGACATTTGACAGTAGTAGATCTCCAGAAACTGCTGGAATAGGTATATTCAGACTTAATTTAGAGCGCTTTGAACATGAAATTTCTGCAAAACATTTTACGATTTTATTTCGATAAAGGAACAAATTTTGCGCAGGCCTATGAAGACAATTGTTTATGGCCACGATACGTTATCAAAACTAACAGCCAAAAGATGGTTTAGTCGCTCTCGTTTTGAAAATTTCGTTGTTAAAGGTGCTCCTCGCACTGGTCGACCAATAACACAAAAAGTTGATAGATCTTTACTAAAAACTGATTACCTTGAAATGGTTGTTTCTTATATACCAGATAAATTATTAACGATAATGCACTCGTGATAATTTCCGTTCAATGTACCCCCTGTGGAGAATATTTCAGAACTGTTTCAAAATTTTTTGATCAGTACTTTTCGAGATAAGAGGGGAGAGAGCGATTTTTCGAAATTTTTTAAAAATAATACAAAGAAAAGTGTGCGCAAGTATTACATTACATATATTTTTAAACTCGCGTTTTTACAATCTTTCATTTGACACCCCTCTTGATGATCTGGTAATTTTTTTTTTCACTTCCGATTTTACCCCTCAAAACTAACCCTTTAAGTCAAATTTAACTTTCAAAACTACACGGCTCTGATGAGGCGATCAATTCCTATATTAATGCCAAAAATTTCAACTTGCTATATCAAATAATTTTGGAGAAAATCGGGTGTGACAGACAGACAGATAGACGGACAAACAGACACCGAAGTGATCTTATAAGTGTTTCGTACGGAACACTAAAAATGCATTTCAGAAACAAAGATAAGTAAAATACACCCATAAAATGAGCAATTTTAATAAAATTTTTAGCTCTGAGTAATTTTACCGGTAATTTTGACCCCCGTTTTACTAGTAATTTATCGGAATTTTACCAATAATGTCGGTAAAATTAGCGTCTTAAAAATGTAGTTGGGTTAAATAAAAATTTTCTTTTTCAATCTCGATATCCGGCTATACAGAAGTCGCACAGAAATTTCTGCGGTGTCTCGGTCGGTACAATCACAAAAATTATTTCTTATACCGTTGTTCTCGTGCATTGCTTTGTAATTGTGGCTACAATGTTATGATAATAACATAGTAACAGCTAACTTAAATATCGAGAAAACTAACGGTTTATATTTAGATTAGTAATTACCAATAATTTTTAAAAAGGTGTATGTCTTTTATTTATTTTTTTATGGTGCCTAAAGATCTACATAATAATTCAGTGGTTCCTTTTTTTTTAAATATTGCTCCAAGCCAAAAATTGTTACAAAAAAAAATGATACAAGTGAAAAATAAATATTTATTTAATTTTTATAACTTTGTATTTGATTCGATAAACAATTTTTAATGCTAATATTAAACCTTTTGTATTGTTGATTGTATAAACAATTTTTAAGGCAAATATTAAATCCAGTCAATAATCGCTCCTGATGAAGCTAACATGGTTAGCGAAACGCGCGTCGAGGGCAAAAATAAAGTATTTGGTGTAGTGGTGATATATACTGAGTAGCAAATATTAAACCCTGTTTAAGGAAAAACCATTCTGACTACGTGTAGTAGCCAAAAAACCTCAGCGCTCTCAGATGTGAAACCGCCAAAACTTTTAATTCAGGAGCAAAACACTAAGATCTTTTTAATACTCCACCTCCATTCTTCGCCATTTTATGATTTTCAGGATCGCCCATCCGATCCCATCGGGGACAGCAGTGTTTCTGTTTACATTGATCTATATGTTGGAGTTACCTCTAAACATCCAGTAGTGATATTAGTACTCTATTTTTACAGTTACTACTATTCATTCATTGGTGGTACTAGCGCCCTATTCGTCTTTAATAACAAACGTACTAAATTTTTTTGCCTACGAGTTTTGGCGACTCACACCGGATGGCGCTGGGGTTTATTGGCTTCTGGCATAATTAGGTGTATGCGTTTTAGATTTCTCCTGCGTGCCACTGTGTGTACAATTTACCTCTTCAACTAGTCTGGTTGACGAGCTTTAATATGGTATAAACCAGGCATGAACTAGTTTGGTGGCTCATGGCACAACCGGTTAGTCTATAACTTTAGACGCCTGTAATTTTTACGTAAGAACACTTACATGAGGGTCATGGTCCGCTAAGTCGAGATATTCTTTCTTTTTCAGTGTAAATAAGCTTTAGTAAAAAAAAAACATTTGTTGCGCTTATAGGAAACAAATATTTGTTTCATTGAACTCCATGCTTTTAAAACAAAGGGTTATTGATTAAGTACTTTGAAAATATAAATAAAAATACTAAGTAAATTTTATGAGCTACTGAATCCATTAGATAACTTAATAATCTAGCGGCATCGTGTTTTTTTACGAGGCCATCAGGATTATAAAGTGAATTAGTAATATAATAACGAGACAGATAGTGAAAATATGTACGAACGTAAATGATGACGAAGGAACTAAGTGAAAATTACTTAAACGTGCTATTTTTATTACATAAGATCATAATTTGGTATGTCGGCTCAGAAGCATATATATTGACTACCATATATAAATATTACATTTTATTAATATTACATAATACGCAGGCTGAAAAGTTTTTGGTCTAGCTACTTAAAACATTTTTTTTTTGCAAAATTCGACTTTATTCATCAATATACTCTCCTTCAAGAACGATACAATCAGTCCAATGCTTTTCTAACATTTCTATACCTTTCTTGTAGAAGAATTTGTTTTTGCCTTCAAAACAGGCCTCAGTTTCGGGGATAACTTCTTCATTGGAGCCAAATCTCTTCCCCACGAGCATTTTTTTGAGGTCTGCGAATAGAAAATAGTCGCTGGGGGGCAAGTCTGGAGAATACGGTGGATGAGGAAGCAATTCGAACTTTAATTTATGCAATTTTGCCATTAACCATTGACTTGTGACACGGTGCATTGTATTGATGAAAGAGCACTTTTTTCTTGTCCTTTTAGGGCCGTTTCTTTGCGATATCTGCCTGCAAACGCACCAATAACGTTATATAATATTCGCTATTGATGGTTTTTCTCTTCTCAACATAGTTAATGAAAATTATTCCATATATGCGCATACCAAAATACAGAGGCCAAAACCTTACCAGCCGCCTGTCGTGTCTTTGGTCGCTTCGGGCGGCTTTCATCGGCTGCTGTCCACTAGTGGTGGGTCGTTGACGCTTTTACAGTCAACGAAACGAGACAAGTTTATCGTCGATGATAACCAGTTTAATTTTCGACTTGTTTCGACCGTCGTCGACAGAACAACGGACACGAATGAACTGTTCGTGTTTACTCGGACCGTCGTCGTCGTCCGTTCGCGCGACTCATCTGTAGTAGACCATAGGGCCATACAGTTTATCTCGTCGACGATCGGGTTGTGACCGTGCACAAATGTCGTTCACGAGTGAACTAGTTTATCGGTAGCCTATAAACTAGTTTATCAGTTAATGCTAAAAAACTGTTCGTTCATTCAACGCCCACCACTACTGTCCACTCAGCTGACTGCTGATTTGATTCCGAGGTATAGTGGTGGATCCATGTTTCATTCTTTGTCACATATCGCATGAAAAAAATCCTTTATATTGCACTTAAACAGATCCAAACAGCGCTCAATATCATCGACACGTTGTTGTTTTTGGTCCACTATGAGCAAACATGGTACCCATTTCGAACAGAGCTTTGCCATGCCCAAATGTTCCTGCAAAATATGACCAACACGTTCTTTTGATATCTTTAGGGTGTTAGCTATGTCACGCAATTGCACTTTACGGTTATCCAAAACAATGCTGTGGATTTTTTTGATGTTTTCCGGTGTAACCACCTCATTTGGGCGTCTAGAGCGTTCAGAATCATTTGTATCTGCGCGTTTAAATTCAGCATACTAATAAATGATGAGTGATTTTCCAGGTGCAAAATCCCCATCACATTTCTCAAGCCATTGCTTTGCTTGAACGGTATTTTTTCCCATCAAAAAACAGTGTTTAATCAACACACGAAATTCGATTTTTTCATTGTTTTGAAAATCTCAAAAGTAGCGTCACTAAAACCACTGTAACTTGTACACTAAACGTCGAAATGTCATGAAATTTTGACACGTATCGTTTGAAAGTTGGTACTTCCTAAAAATCATATGGATTTTTTGAAAAGGGCGACATCTATGTGTCAGACCAAAAACTTTTCAGCCTTACATAAATGTTGAATTGAGCACGTCCTTGTTTTGAAATTAATTAAAAAAGAAAACTTGCCTAATTATACACTCGGTCAAGTAAGAACGTGTCAGCTATAACTTGTCGTCATTAAAAGAACTTCCTTGTTTTTAGGTTATTGTTGGCACCCCCGCAAACAATGGTTTGTAAAAAGAGATTCATTTGTAAGCTTATTTATGGTTAAATAGTACATTATCGGACATAAGTTGTGCATACACTTTGAGCTTCGAGGCTGTGTTCCTTTGTAATCACACAAAACGTACGAGGGTTGTATGATAAGTACCTGACCTCGGCCAGAGTTGGCGCTAATACTAGTTTTTTTCGTAAACATAACCTTTCACAAGAATCCTGTCAAATTTTCAAGTCGCTACGTGATTTAGTTTGTGAGTGGCAGTCATTTACATAGAACAACTTTTGTGATTTTACGACAATGAAAAAAAAATGAATATCGAGCTGTGATAAAATATTTGTTTTTGAAAAAGAAAACGAATGAAGTACAAGCATTTTTGATGAAGCACGTTTAGGTCGTCCAAACAAGGTCACCACATCAGAAATAATTGAAAAAATCCACGCCATAATGACCAACGGTCGGAGAGTGAAAGTGTGTGGGATTGCTCAGACCGTAGGCATCTCAAATGAACGGGTGCAGGACATTTTAACAGCTCATTTAGATATGAGAAAGCTTTCCCTAAGATGGGTGCCGCGATTGTTCACAACTGACAATAAACACGTTTGGCGATGTTCAAGCGCAATCGAAATGATTTTTGGCGTCGATTCATAACTATTGACGAACCATGGATTCATCATAGCACACCAGAGACCAAAGAATAGTCCAAACAGTGGGTTATCCCTGGCGAACCGGTGCCAAAGAAGGCCAAGGTGACAACATGGCCAACAAACTCATGGCCACAGTGTTTTGGGCTGCACGTGGCATAATCCACGTCAATTACCTTGAAAAGGGAAATAAGATTAATGGAGAATATTATGTCAACTTATTGGATCGTTTCAACGATGCTGTGAAAGAAAAACGTCCGCATTTGGCGAAGAAAAAAAATTCTCATTCATCAAGACAATGCACGCGTGCACACTTGCGTCATCGCCATGGCAAAATTCTATGAGTTAAGATACAAATTGCTTCCGCATCCACCATATTCGTCAGATTTAGCCCCTAGCAACTATTTCCTATTTCCGAATATAAAAAAATGGCTCGGCGGAAAAAAATTTGGCTCAACCGATGAGGTGATTGCTTAAACAAATGCCTATTTTGAAGGGTCAGAGAAATTGTATTTTTTACAAGGGATACAAAAGATAGAAAAGGGTTGGACTAAGTGTGTCGAGTTAAAACGAGACTATGTTGAAAAATAGAATAAATTTTACACATAAAAATGTTTTTTTCTTGTCAAGGTGAGGTACTTGTCATACAACCCTCGTATATAGGCAAGTCGAGGGCATTCGTTAGCAAGTGAGTGAAACGATACTCTCAGTTAAGAAATGTCGATCTACCAGAACGTGGTTCGAGAGGAAGTGTCGGATAAGGAGGAAAAAATAATTAACATGTTTTGCCGAAATCCTCAATTAACTTGCGCTAAGGGTCACAAAAACTAAAGCAAAATGGTTTGGATATATCGTATGAAACGATTCGCACTCATCTTCGGGCTAACGATTTAAAGTGGCGGAGTGCAATTAAGAAATCATTTCTGGGCGAAAAACACAGTGAGAAACGATTAGCGTGTGCAGAGGAAAACAGAGATCGAGACTGGAGTAATGTAATTTTTTCCGATTTCATTTTGGGGTTATGTTATCACTGGTTTATTTATACTAACCAATTAGTTCACCACACCGTGAAACACCCTGTGAAGATCCATGTTTGGGGATATCTTTCCAAGAAAGGTTTTAGGGGACCCATCTTTACCTACAGCTGCCAAATGGTGGTTTGTCGATAAAAATGAGGAGTGGATTCTTCAAGAGGATAACAACCCCAAACATCCGAGTAAAACCTATAGTCAGTTGAAAGGGAAATCCGGAATTGTCACACTAGACGTAGTGTCATACATCAAGCAGAAACTTCCTAGTAAAAAGGTGTTCATAGTGAAGCAGCTGTCATGGCAAATTCGGGCAATTTGGAAATTTTGGCCACAAGAATACGCGGATCGAAAGTACGCCCCATCGACGCTGATGGGATTTGAACGAACTACTGCATCATTAGCATTTAAATGGCAATCCTTTACTGTCGAATGATGTAAAGAAATTTTAAATAAAAACATTTTTCAATGAGCAATGCGCGATACATTCTTACTTGAAGGATTGTAGGTTCAATCAAATTTTGTAATATTTCTCCTTTAGTTTTAATTTGGTTCTACCAATTAATATCATCTGGCAATTAACAACCCATTTCCTACAAGTGTGCTTCAATTTTCTAAGTTTATTAAACTTGAATGAATCAAGGCGTACCCTAAAATGTAAATTTTCTATCAGAGCATGTTATTTTCTTTCGCACCAATTTGTAACGAGAATATTGAAGCAAAAACGGAATTACCATTGCAAATATCAACTACCGCGTTTGCTTTTCTTAACGATTGCTTCTAGTAAAGACTTCCGTATACGGTCCATCTTGATTAACAATCCGAGTTTAAACGAACAAAAATTTAATGTTCAACCTCATACAAACACTTATCATATAATTTGTAGTTCTTGCTCCCATCTAAAATCGTCGTTAAAGTTGTATGCATTCAAATAAATGGTATTTTAGTGCAATTTGTGAAAAATATCTTAGGTGTTATTCAGACAGAACGACGCAACCAGTCCAAATATCATTACTTGATTCTTCTCTTCTAATAAATTATATTCCGTTTTCCGAAAAAATTGCTGAAACTTGGAATGTCGCATAAAAACTCCGTCACACAGAGTGAGAAAAGTGCCATTTTTTAGATAAAAATCCGTTCACAGCCGGTATTTTATCCGCTTTGAATAAATCAAACGGGAAAATACTCGTAAAATATTGTACTTTAAGATAGTACTGCGGCGAATCGGTTTTATAACGTTTTCCGTCTTCCGATGCCTAATTTCCACTCCTCCCGGTTTCTCCATCCCTCCTCCTCCAGATCTCTCTCTAGTACTTCCTTGTTGATTCCTGCTCTCCAGCTTTGGCGTGGTCTTCCTCGCTTTCTTTTTCCATGAGGGTTCCAATTTAAAATCTTTTTAGGTAGTCGGTCTTGTGACATTCTCTGTACATGTCCGTACCATACCAACTGTTGGGTTCTGATTTCGTCCACTATATCGTGCTTTATTTCTAAAGCTCGTCTTATCGTGTCATTTGGTATGCGGTCTTTTCTGGATTTTCTGGCTGCTCGTCTCCAGAAATCCATTTCTGTAGCTTTTAGTATTTTTTTATGTTCTTTCCTTTAATGGCCACACCTGGGAGCTGTAAGTTATTATAATTTTCATTATTGAGTTGTAAATTCTCTTCTTATTTTCAATGGTTATGTTTTTGTCCCATAGTATACTATTAAGCATTGCAATCGCTTTTCTTCCTTGGATATTCCTCTCGAATATTGCTTCTTCCAGTGTTCCGTCCCTAGATATTCTCGTTCCCAAATACTTATAACTGGCACAGTGTTTGATGGTGTGTCCTATGGCCTGTTTCAAGTCCTGCTGTTGTCCTCCGACGCACATGTACTAGGTCTTTTTAATATTGACTTCTAAGTCCCATTTTTCATATTCCTCCATAAGTTTTCATGTCATGTATTCCATATCATCGATGTCCTGAGCGACTACTACCTGGTCATCTGCGAATAATAGCGTGTACAATGTAGTATCGTCATCCAGTGGTAATCCCATACTGCTGCATTTCCTTTTCCAGTTCTTCAGTGCACTCTCCAAATAGATTTTAAATAGCGTTGGGGATATACAGCAGCCCTGTTTGAGACCCTTTGTGACCGGGAACCTTGTTTTTATACCATATTTGGTTTTCACACTACTTCTTGCGTCTTGGTATAAGGATTTTACGGCTTTAATTATTTCGGTGGTTACGTTACTCTGTTGTAGTGTTTCCCACAATCTCATGAGGGGCACTTTTTTTAAATCAACAAACAAGACATGGACTTCCTGATCAAATGCGGTTTTCTTTTCTAGGATTTGTGTCAGTGAGAAGAGATGGTCTATTGTGGATCTTCCTGCTCTAAAGCCTGCCTGTTTTTCAGCTTCTACGTCCGCGAAAAATTAAATTCAGAACGTTATTATTTCCTGCATTAGATTAGGACAGAATTGAAAATATTTATATTTATGGGTTAGGTTTTGTTAGGTAAAAATTCTTAGTTTGTAGTTCTGTAAATCATAACTAGTAGTCAAAATTTAGAAGTTTTACAAGAAGTAAAACACTACTTAAATTCCCACTAAATTTTTTATTTTTAACACCATGACATGTTTGCTGTACAACAGCTTCTTGGGAATGGTTTGTTAAAAAAAAAAAATGTAACAAACTATCTGAGGAAGCTGTCGTACAACGCTTTACGTTTTTGTGTACTCATTTTAAAATAAAATTTAAACATTCACTTTGCTACTTTGAACAAATATGCATTAGAACCGCATAACACAACAAGTGAATTGAAAATAATACTACTCGAACTAGCAGCGGAACAAGTAGAATAGGGGTTCTTACCGAGTTTCGGGAATTTCCTAGATCAAGTCGCGCGACATCGAGCACAGGGAGTGGCAAGTTTGTTATAAACGGACACGAAACATCCAAATTTGGTTTGCTTTATCCGGAAGTTCGTTATGATTGCGTTCGTTATAACCGATAAAAATTTGCATTGGTCTTATGGAAGTTTTTTCATGCATTATAAAATAATTCGTTTTAACTGGAAATTCGCTATAAACGGGTTCGTTTTAAGAAGGCTTCACTGTATATACAGTAATGTACTCATGTTCGCTGCATGATTGCTTAATTTTGACAAGTTCCGTGAAGGATAAAAACCATTAAAAAATGTTATAAGCAATCTAGAGTTCACTATCTCTAAAGAACATTTTCATACAAAAATTGTATGTAAGCAGTGATCTATGATTCCTACCTAAATAAAATGTGAAATTATTCAGAAAAAAACACGTTTTGTGGGTATTGAATTGAATTGATATAGCATGCAGCTAATTGATGCTATCGACTTGAAAATTATTTTATTCGATTCAGCACGAAAAAAATATATTGAAATTGGCACCACAAATAAGTACCTGATATTATTAAAGTGCGTCGACTAACCATTATTTTATTGTCGAAGTGTCCAAAAAAGCTTATATTCAAAACACTGGTTCATAGTTGGGTACATACCACCCATAAAATTATTATTAAAAAATTAAACAATCTATAAATGTTTGACTATGCATGAAGGTTGCCACACACGACACGTCTTACTGTCTATTTTATAGAAGATTTTAAGTCAAGATTGATTGTTTGAGGCAGCCCTAAATGCTTATTTAAACTTAACATTATATGTTTTTAGTCAGTAGTTAATCGTTTTCGTCCATGTCAGCATAAATTACAGTCCAGATTCCGCCAGCCGTTGACCTGTTCTTGAAACTAAATAACATACTATTCCTCGCAATTTCTAAATGTGATCGCACTGCTAATTGGAGTCATTTATATTTATGAAGAAAACTACTTGTTTGTTAAAAAAACAGGAAATTATCGCTGTGGTTTTAACAAGAATTTCTAGCAAAAAGTAGAATATTTTCCAGCTTTTATTTTTATTATGGTGGTAAAAATTTGCTGATTAATTTGTATTTTTTTACAATTCTCACACGGTTGCATTTTATATTATGGAATCTGTAGTCGTCTAAAATACACTGCTGTTCTTGTCTCTAAATTTGCTTATTATTATCGTATGTCGCATCACGCGGAAAATAGAATAATATAAACACACAAAATATAAACGAACCAACAATACACAGATTCATCATAAATACTAACAATATAAGTAAGCTATATATGTATAAATAAAATAAGATAAGGGTCCTAACAATAATATAAAACACCAAAACCTAGCACTAAAGATCCACTCTTAATTGTAGTAGCCATTCAAGAACAGCGAGTGTCACCTTATGCAGCTGGGTAAGGTCTCCTTCAAAAGCAAGTTCGCGGCATTCACTTACAACTATTATCGCAAGATCTCTTTGCGTCTTAGGGGGGGGGAGGTATCTTGGAAAGAACTAAATCTGATGATAGGACCTTGGTAAATAAGTATCCATCCATTTCCAAATTTACACAATTGTCAAGGTTTTTGTCAGTATTTATTTTTCTTAGTAAAAAATCAACATAGTTTTTACGTAAATAAATTTGTAGATGTACTGTTATATTCAGAATTTAGAGATTTGGTTTAAAGACTCCCGGTTGACTCCATTTACATGGATTTCAACAAAACTTTCTATAAAATTAATCATTATTTGTTGTTAAAAAGATTAGCTGGGATGATTGTGAGGGGTGCTGTTCTACATTGATTCAGATCTTACCTGGTAGATAGGGAGTAGCTTGTTGAGCTGGCGCTAGATCAGATGTTTTTACTTCCCCATCGGGTGTACCTCAAGGCAGTAATATGACACCATTTTTGTTTATTATTCATTTCATATAAATAATATTAATTCGACTTTACCAATTTCTGTTTTTACGCGGATGACCCTAAAATCTACAAGAGAAGATCTAGTACAGATGAGTGATATTATCATATTTGTGACTTTTACCTGTGACTTAGATAGTCATAGGTAATACCTGCGACCCAATTCTTCGCAAAGCAGTGACTCTAGTCGCTGTTTTAAATATTTGCTGCATATGCAGATGTCGCAGATCCGCCTGACCTGGATTTAATGATCAGCGACGGCGCCTATCGTCTCGTTACAGACAACGGTCGCAGTCGGCCGACGACTCACCGGTACACGATATTGGACTGTCGCGTCGCCGTTGGAAGGCAAAACGTTGTTAGCTCAAATAAGTACAAAGTAAAATTTTGTTGTATAAATTTATATGTAATACTTCGGTAACGTATATTTAGGCAGAAAGATGTTAATAAAACAACAAAAGTACTCTGAAAATGAATAAAAAAAAATAGGCAAATTAACAGTATATGTACATACATTAAAATATTAGATATAATGGGTCATAGAATTAAAAAAAAAAACGAATCGTGGTGTACCGACTGGTCGGCTGGCTGTGACAGGACCGTTGTCGATCATTAAGCAGCAGCAGTTTCGGATTTCCGGAGATTACAGAGGTAGTGAAGCAACGGCGAAAGTCGCTGTTAAAAGAAGCTGACTTATGAATCACCGTCGCAGGTATACCTGTGAACTAAAAGTCGTTGTTAAACTCATCGCTAATATCTAGTACCGGTAACTAATGATCTACAATAAGATATAAACAGGTGTTACAGCTACTCTCAAGAAAATCCTTATTTGTTTTGAATCTCATTCACACGGAATCATAATAAAATAATAAATAATTATAATATTGGTGGTTGTTTCTTAAGGAGAGAGAGTCAGGCGAAAGACCTTGGGGTTCTTGTTGATACGGAATTATTATTGGATGCCCACATAGATAATATTATGAATATTGTCTATACAATGCTAAGATTTGTTATTCGTCAATGAAAAAACGCATTTAAACCGTTAATAACACTTTATTCTGCTTATAATCGTATGTTTCATCGATTTAATTTTGCAACCATTGTCTGGAAATCCATGAAAAATATTTATAAATTACGTCTAAAATCTGTTTCAAAACATTTGGCGTTTAGAAAAAGAAATATCGAATATGATGATTACTCTGTACTGCGCCCTAATTATCAAATTACAGAGAAGTCCGTTTATAACGAAATCCAAAAAATCACTGAAAATGGTTCGCTATATCCGAAGTTCGTTACAAACAAAATAAAATATAATATCATTTTTCACTACTAATGAATAATAATAATTATTAAATTAAAAGAAAACGTTCAAAGGAAAATAAAACAAGTCAAACTAAAGTTATTATTATTTATGTTGGTACATATACGCCATGCTTAAAACAGTTTGCATTGGTTTCTCTACTGACTCTTTGCCAAGTCATATGGATAAAGTTTATAGCGCCCAAGAGAGTTACAGAAAAAAATCGATCGTCTCTAACATTTTCATAAGTAAAATCTTTTTATAATGACATTTTAAAGAATGTATCACACCTTGATCCATAGGCTGGAACTTTGCACTTCTGTTTGGAGGCATAAAACCAATTTTATTTGCTGTAGATCGACTTCAGGGTGCGCTGGACAGTTGTTTATCAAGAGTAATATTTTTCTGTTTATGAATTTTAATTCTTTGTCCGATTCGATCAGTTCGTTTTTAAAAAATTTCTGATATCATCCAGGCTTTACTGTTTGATTTGTACTTTACTGGTAAATGTTTGTTTTTAAAACATTTGGGATTGGCGAACTTCACCTATCACCAACAATTTTCTTTTCTCCGTTCCACCATTCCAGACATATTTGCACTTACCAACACAGTAATCCTTACCTTTGATAATTTTCCACCAACACAATTCTCTCTGACAAACTTTAATGGCTTATCAGGCGTCATCTTGTAAAACAAATCCGTTTCATCGGCATTAAAAATGTCCACATATTCGTAACTTTCTCGAATTTCCGGCCATACATTGACCAATCACTAATCCCCACTAAAATTAGGTCGCTTTTTAAATCGTGCAATCCAACTTCTGGAACAGTTAAACTCGGTGTTCTCTATTTTCCTTCCCAATTCACTAGCTTTCTATCGTAAAGTATAGCCGGTAATAGGAACATGTTCATGTCGTTTTTGACTAAACAATTTAAGAGTCCTTCATCGACTTGATCATGTGTAGATTTTCTTACCTTTTTAAAACTAAAGTTTCTTTTATCATAGATTGATAAGATTTCTTGCCTCTTCTTCCATATGATAGAAACCGTAGATTTAGTTAAATTCAACTGTTTGCAAACATCACTTTGTTTAACTCCATTTTCTATTTTCCATATAATATCGTGTTTGTCTTTTAAAGTAAACACTACGTTTTTGTGTACTCATTTTAAAATAAAAACTTAAATATCACTTTGCTACTTTGATCAAATATGCATTAGAACTGCATAACAGAACAAGTGAATTGAAAATAATATTGCTCGAACTAGCGTCGCGACGGAAACAAGTAGAATAGGGGTTCCCAGCAAGTTTCGATGAATTCCATAGATCGACGACGAAACGGACACGAAACATCCAAACTTGGTTCGCTTTATCCTGAAGAAATTTGCATTGGTCTTATGGAAGTTTTTTCGTGCATTATAAAATAGTCCGTTTTAATCGGAAATTCGCTATAAACGGGTTCGTTATAAGCAGACTTCGTTGTATATTTTTGGAACATCGAAGATCACTCTCGATATACTCAATCTTTATAAAATTAATAATTTGAAAATCGTTTTTCCTGATCTCTTTGGTTCTGGTGACATTCAATATTTTCCAGAAGAAACACACATATTTGTGTTACCATTTCATCGAAAGAACAGTTCACTAAATTCTCTATTTTTGAGAATGCTTAAATCCTTGTGTGATGAAGACACAATTATCTCTTAATATTTATTCTGGAACTGTTGCTAGTTTTCAGTTTAAGAATCTGTAAAGACTTATTGGTAATTTTTAATGAATTCTGTATAAAGTCGTTTCTACAGCCCTGTATGAGGAAGAAGAGCAAATTATAGATCACTTCTCAATTTAACTGATAACGTAAGTAAGTGAGTTCCATGACAATGACAAAGCGATTCTAATATTTTTTAAGCTTCTTTAACACCTCATCTGCATCACGAAATTATTGACAATTTTGAAGACCACCGAAATAATTTCTTTTTAACAGTATAAATATAAAGTTGTAGTTCAGGTAATTTAAATTCTTTAAAATTAGAAAACAATACGTAGTAAAATAAAAAAAAATAAAAAAAAAAAAACAATAACCAAATACCGAGGTGTTTCTTTCATTTGGTCACAGAAGCAAAACCATGAGAATAAAGCACATTGTAAGAAAACATAAAACGGGTTCTGTCTGTGTGTTCTACGTAAATATAAATTAGTAGAATCAACTTCACCAGTCAGGTAAATAAAAATGTGTGTTTGCCTATTGAGATGATGTGGTGACTGGTGAATGGTATTTCATGGAGATGGATTCCATAATAACAGGTCAGGCGTTGAAGGAAGCAGTTCCTTTAATTCTTGTTGACAGGGGTGTGAATGATTAACTACAAACAAAGAGATAAAGAAAAAACGTTTAATTGTTTGGTGTGGGAAAGACAGGTAAAAAATGTTGACATTCCTAATAAAGTGATATTATTTTATTTTAGGAGGTTTTCAAAGTAGAAACTGAGAATGTTTATTATATTTTGAATAAAATTTTTAATAAACTTGAAAACGTATCAAGATTTGGAAGGATATTTTTGTACAATTTTGGCTTAAAATAAATAGTGTATTTAATGGTGGACTTTTTATAAACACACATATATTTTAATCGACTTTACAAAGCCAAATTTGTATGTACGCATTTTGTTCCAATATCTTAATATTTATGTATGTAGTCAAGTACATGAGTTGAAATGTTACGAAACAAAGTTTTTTTCAAAAATCGATTTTATTCCTCAACATAATTTCCTTCAAGAGCGATACATTTATTCCAGCATCCAACATTTGGATACCTTTCATATATACTGGTGAGCAAAAAAATCGACCCAAACAATTTAACACCGATTCTTGAATTTAATTTTCAAACGGTGGCATTATTTTTGGTATCATTAGAATGCTGATTTTCTACTCTTTCCAATAATAACAAAAACACTTGGATTTCCAAAAAGTGTTATTGATTAAATCGGTTTTACTTAACAGAACCGTTTTTGCTCGCTCAGCAACGTTGTCGTTGCATGCTATTCAAACCAGGATCAGGAAGGAGAAGGTGTATCTCGGGGCGAGTCGACCGCTTCATTATCAACACAACTCTAAGAAATTGTCACTTGACCGGTTGAGGTCCAGCAGGGGCTCCGACAGGTTCCTGGTCGAGCTGTCAGTCATTGGAAGTCACAAGAAGACTTAAAGAAGCTAACCCAATTCCGAAGAGACCAGCTAACGGACCTAAATTGACAGCAGCTCATCGACAAGCGCGACTCAGATTTGTCCGAGAACATGTCGACTTATTCTCTCCAACGAGTCCCGAATGTGCTTACATGGTAATGATGGAGAAGACGAGTCTATAGGAGGCCTGGGGAGCGCTATGCTCAGAGCTGCATTACTGAAACGGTCGCCTACAGAGGAGGTTGTGTCATGATGTGGAGAGACATCTCACTGGATACGAAAACCGATTTAGTTTTCGTAATTGATGAGATTCGTAGCGATGGATTAACTGCTCACTGGTACATCGAGGAGATCCTGCTGGAGCACGAGTTTGAGTTTATTGCGATAGCTTTGTGCTAATACACGACAATGCGAGGCCATATGCTGCTGCATCGGTGCGGCAATACCTGGAGGAAGTGGGAATACTCACATTAGGCTGGTTTGCGCGGAATCTTGACCTCAATCCAATCGAGCATATGTGGGATGAGCTCAAAAAAAGGGTTCGAGCCAGAAATCTAGCCCCTACATCGCTGAGGGACTTAAAGGTTTCGATAGCGGAAGAGTGGGGAAGAATCCCACAAACAGTGGTGAAAAAGCTCACCCGCTCCATGAAAAACCGGCTACAAGAAGTAATAAGGGCTATGGGAAGTAATACAAAATATTGATTTTGGTCTTTATCAACAAATTTAATTGTTAAACTTAAAATTTGTTCAATTTTTCTTTAATAGAATAGTCTCTTACCCCGTATTTTCAATCCTTGTTCTCCTTGTTTCCCCCTTTCGATCATTCAAATTTGGAGAGAGGTAATAATCACTGAGGGCCAGATCTGGTCAATACGGCGGATGAGAAATCAATTTATAGCTCAACTGGTCCAATTTTACCATCGATTTTATGGCGTTGTAAGCTGGTACATTATATTAGTAAAACAACACTTTTTTTTATCTAAATGATGATTTCAATATTTAAACGGTCCAATAAAACAACATAATAGTCTTCGGTGATTGTAAATTCCTTCTCAGGATAGTCGTCAGTCGAAAAGTGTTAAATTGCGTTCTGAATATTCGACACACTATTTTTAATTTTTAAACAATCATGAGAGTGCGCGGGCCCGACACATTCTGTTCATATATCACGATGTCAGCTATCTCTCTCACTTTCACTTTGAGTAATTCAGGATAATGTGGTGGATTTTTTAATATTTTTTGCAGTTGATAAAAATGAACGAAATCCGTACACCCATCGAAGGATATATATACAAAAGAAGACCTGTACAAATAGATACAAAAATCAAGCTCACATACTGACGACGCAAGTTTATTTTTACTTATCCTTGTTCATGAATCGCATCTCTATTGTTTAAAGATGTTCTCAGTAAAATTTGATACACCTGTTCTTGTCCCGAAAAAATTCACACTCTTCACTTTCCACAAGAATCGGTAAAATTGCAAGGAATATACACTATTTTTGGTAAATTATGTTAAAATCTGAATCCTACCGGTAATTTGTTAACAGGAATGTAAATTCTGAGATCGCCAAGCCGCTTTGCTTTTTAATGTAATTTCCTGTGTACTTAATCTTAACTGTTACTGATAAATCATTACTAGTAAAAGGGGCCCTAAGTAGATAATTTTCGCAGTTATATATAATGTGCTGATTTAATTGGGAATTATTTTAAAAGCCATTTGTAACACAACGACAAGTCTAATGGTCGTTATATATCTATCACTTTTCACATCAATAATTTTATGTGCCGGAACGGACGAAACATGCATTAACATTAAACGTACCGGAATGACAAAACGTAAAGCTGTTAAAAATGGCTCCATATAATTTGAAAGGCAAATTTAAAAAAGTACTACTACGTCGTTTAGCAATAACACAGCTACACAAAAAAGAAGTTCAATATCACAAACCAAAATATATGGATCTAGGGTATTTTTCGACGCTGAATTGAATTTGTAGTTTAAAAAAAAAATTATCGTATCATTTTTTTCAGCCAAAAGCATCCTTTGATATGGGGTAAAACTATAGAAATAATGTAATGACTTTTAAAGTGAAGTGTGAAAAATGGTAGATATTTTATAGTCTTGAGAAAGAATATGCATTCAAACCACAGCAAGCTATTTCGATTAAATCAACCAAAATCCACCCTTATAGAGGGTGAAAACTACTCGAAAAACTCTAATAATGCACGTAAGTTTAAATAACATGTACAAAATACAAATTCTTGTAGCTCTTACGACAAAAATTTAATATAGTGCGACAACCAGACATTACTCTTAAAGGCTTGAGACTCACCCCTAGAGGGTATAAAAACCACCCCCACCTATGGAGATATCTCATAAGTTTCAATAACGATGAAAAAAGTTCAGGCTTTTGTAGTTTTAGACAGGGTGAACAAATATGGAGTAGATTCGTTTGAACCACCGATACATGACTATAAACTACCTTTAGAGGATGGTAGACACTACCCTTACGCTCTAATGATGCACTTGGATGTTACTGAAATTGTCAAATATTTGTAACTCATTGTGCTAAACAATTGGCATTTGTAGTCTCAGGTAGGGTGTACAAATATGGAGTGAATTTCGGTTCAACCGCTCTAACAGGAATAAACTCTACCACTAGAGGCCACATTTTTTATATTCAAAAAACGGAACTAGCAATAGATTCTAATCCTTTTGTTTATATTTTACTTTTCACTATCCATTTCTCTTCTTCTCGCACTTTTTAATCCCCCGTGTCTTATTTTATCCCCAATTTTCCAGTTTTCTGAGCCTTTCTTACATTTAGCATTTACCAAAGGTATACTTAGTACAATGAGTTTCAAAAATGTGTTTTTTTCTGAATTCAAATAGCACAATCATTTTAGCGTAGGGGTAGTTTTTAAGACCCTCCAGTGGTAGAGTGGTAGTCTTGTGTCGGCGGTTGAAACCAATTAATTCTGTATCTGTCCATCCTGCCTGAGACTACGAAAGCCTGTATTTTTTTTTTTCTCAGATGCTAGAACTTCCAAGATCCATTAATCCCAGGGGGTAGTTCCCCCCTCCTAGGGATGATTTTCGACTTTATTGGAAGATGATCGAGTTGTCTTGAATGTTTGGCACAATGAGATAAAAGTACTTGACCCTTTTCCAATTTCAATAACATCCATGTGCATCATTAGAGCGTAGGGGTAGTTTCTACCACCCTCTAAGGGCAGCTTCTATTCGTGTATCGATGGTTCAAGCGAATCTACTCCATATTTGTTCACCCTGCCTAAAACTACAAAAGCCTGAACTTTTCACGTCGTTATTGAAACTTATGAGATACCTTCGTAGGTGAGGGTGGTTTTTACACCCTATAGAGGCGAGTCTCAATCCTTTAAGAGTAATGTCTGGTTGTCATACCAGATTCAGATATTTTGTCCTATTAGCTAAAGGAATTTGTCCTTTGTACATGTTATTTAAACTCACACGAGTTATTTGAGTTTTAGGGGTACTTTCACCCCCTATAAGGGTGGATTTTGGTTTAATTAAACGAAATATATTATTACTATAGTTTTACCTCATTTCAAGGGATATTTTTGGCCAAAAAACAACGATAAACCTTTTTTTTAACTACGAATTCGAATTCAGCGTCAAAAAATACACTAGATCCATGTATTTTGGTTTGTGGTAATAACTTCTTTTTTGAGTGGCTGTGTAATTAAAAAAAAAAGTAATTACCGCGTGTACTGGCCTTTTGATTTAGTGAAATATTGTTTTTTTTTCAGTATCAATATTTACATGAGGTAAAAAGTCCCGAGATTTTCCGAGAGATGGCAGCACAAACAAAAAAAAAATTATACGATTTTCAGTTAGTGTTAACCCTCAGAAGATTTGTGTAAATTTTCCATGACATTAGTTTGCGACTAGGATAAAAAGAATTTCGTGCGTTGATTAAACATTATTTTTTGTTGGGAAAATGACAGCCAGAACCCAAGAATAGCTTGAGAAGTATTATGGAAATCTGCTCCGTCGACTGCAATTATATGTCCATGGTTTAGTAAACTGAAATGCGGTCGTACAAGCACCGATGATGCACCACGTTCCGGGCATCCAAATGAGGCAGTCACTCCAAAAAACACAAAAAAAAAACGACCATATTGTTCTGAAGGACCGCAAAGTAAAAGTGAGGGAGATAGCTGACAGTGTAAAGATATCACCAGAACGCATGAGGCATATTTTGCATGAATATTTGTATATGAAAAAGCTATATGCCCGATAGTTGCCGGCACTCTCACGATTGATCAAAAACAGCCACATGTTGAAGATTCAGAACGCTGTTTGGCACTGTCCGATAGTGAAACTGAGCTTATTTTTGAGAGTTCGACAAATCGTACTATATGAAAGGTATCCAAATGTTGGAAGGTCGCTGGAATAAGCGTATCGGTCTTGAAGGAAACTAAGTTGAAGAATAAAATGCAAAAAAAGTCCATCTCTATACTTCTAAGAATTATTAAAAAAAAAAAAAAAAAAAAATAAGAAAATTCCATTCCATTAGAAAGTTATAGCATTAAATGTGACCTGGCGTTAGATTGGGACCGCTACCTGTCCCAAAGCCGTACGCCTCTCGGCAGCTCAGTTTCAGATTTCTTTTGTCAACCGGTTTTTTTTTCAAAATAAAGCCGTCAGAATCCATTAGTGGAGTTTACAAAGTTGCAAGAGGAAGAAGGCATACAGTACCAAAGCTAGAACGGGCCGTAAGTTCACTTTCTATCTACCCGATGCTTTAAACGCGTTTTTCTCGAAACTGTGTTTTCAGACACTGTCTGCAATATTACTCAGTAAATTTTAAATATTTTTTAACTTTTTTTTAATCTCAATAATTACTTTTTCTACAAAATGTTTAGAGGTTTTTTAATTTTTTCTAATGGAAAATTTTTTGTAAATAATAAAACTTACATTTTTTGCTCGAAAACTGCATACTAAAGTTTGAAACACCGAAATTTGTTTTTTTTTGAAAAAAAAAATGCCTAATAAGATCCCTTCAACGATAGTCTAGGCATAGCCAATTCTAGTGTAGTGTAATGGAAAATGTCTAATAAGATACGAGGACATTAGAACTAAGTAATAGGTTAGACTACAATTTTGTTTACATAAAAAAAATAATAGTATTTTTCATTAATTACAGGAAATAATAAGAGTAAAATTCCAAAAAATGTATTTTCTAGGCTTACTGTTGGCTTCATCTAAGCAGAAAATATATACAAGACAATGTAGCCAGGTTGTTTAACTTTAAAAAGAATGTTTTTTGAGAATTTTACCAGAGAATGATTTAGATAGTGTATTTTAGTACTAGTTATTAAAAAAACACAAAGAAATTATGTAACGTTATGCAAACTCCACAAATTCGAAGAGTCCCAACGTAATTTCCGTCAAAACTCAGAGCATACACGCATCGTCAATAAACACCGTCTAAGTTAAACCACAATTAATATTTGAAATTTCTTACAAGATTAATTTTTATTTTTGCCGATTGGATTATTTTTTGTGAAGTTATCCTGCAGACAAAGAGGAGTCATAGTTTTCATCAGTGGTCCATTTAACCCAATAAAAAATAATGTTAACATTTAAAACATATTTAAAAAAAAAAAATTCTTCTAATTTAAAGTACAATGAAAATATTATATAATCACCACTGTTTTTCGTATTATTCACTTAATAACCTTTAAAATATATTTTTTGTAAATATAAATACTTTTTGCAGTGTCCCTTAAAAATTTAATGTATGGAATATTATGAAAGCCTTACCATCGTTCCACTATTAAATGGCGCCGAGCTGTGAACTTACCTGAAATAAAAAAATAAAATAAAATTATTTTAAAAAATGCAACTAAACTTAGTTTTTATTTAAAATTATGTCTAAATTAGAATAAAAAATACTAATTTTAGAAACTAGAGCTAATTTTTTTTATATTCCGTACACGAGGGAACAGCAATCGTAGACGAATAATCAGTTTATCTGGCACTGAAACGAGACACCAGGTATGAGACAATCCAGAGTATGGATAAAGGTTTAAGACGTGGATAGAAAAAGGACAAGTTAAATGAAGCCCTCTAGAGAGGACTTATTCTGTAGGCATACAAGTAGCCCGAAAACAATGTTAACAATAGTAAAAACATAAGGAATGTTTCCTTATCTTTACTAGCATCATTTTATTATTTACAAGCCAATTTTCCATACCAGTTGTAATCGTGGCATCCCACAAGTGGTGTTTAGAGCCCTAAAAAATCGTATTCAAACATTTTTTTTTTCCAACAATCCGGGAATTTATGAGCAACGAACGCTCAGCTCAGCTTTCTGGATAAAGCCACATAACACTTCCACCCTACCGTAAGAAATGCTGTCTACCCAATGATAGGAGTTGCTACCCAAGACCATCACACTTTCTCCCCAGGATTAGTATTAAGTTCATATCTTAGATATTTTAACAGTTTTACCTCATTTATATAAAACCTTTGCCGAGGCTAAGTTAATTAGGTTACTGACATGTAAATATCTTAAGACCCAAAATTATACTCATGTTAGATTAGCTCATGTAATAATAGTTGAGGGGCATAGCCCTACCTAGTTTATTCAGTAAATGATATTAAATTTTAGATAATAATTTTCGAGTTTAAAACCACGATAAATTTTTAATTGGCCACCAGTGAACACGAAACGATTTTGAATAATATTTAAATTTTGGGTCCATAAAAATTGAAAAAAACGCCGAAGAGAGGTGTGTGTGGGTATGTGTAAAATTTTGAAGGACAGTAGCAAACCCATCAAGCTGAAAGCGTATTTAAAAACAGTTCATATGAAGTAGGGTAATACTGCAGTAAACCCAATACAGTAGCGGAAGTGAGCTCCAAGTCGGTAACGGCGCGTGCGTCGACGAGTCCCTCTTTCAAAATGGCCGCTCAATGTTTACATCTGATCTCAGAATGTGCCTAGTGAAATGTATTATCGATCGTTTCTTGATGTGACTGGAGTTTGTATATATGAAAGAGAATTTAAAGACAGAAGAAAGAGAGAGTTTGTATTAAAAAAAGAATTAAAAATGACGTCGGTAAGTGCAGAGAATCGAAAAGGTTGACCAAACAATTTGTATAATCTTGAGGGCCAAAGACGTTGAAAGGTCTTTGGTCCTCACGATTAATTAAAGAATATTAATTACGTATATAATAATTCTGAGAAGCTATTTCTCTTATGACATTGTTCGGTTACAGAGCAAAGTTTTGGCTTGCAGCAACTAAACGCGTTTTTTCAATTGTCCAATTGAAAAAACTGTGTACAGTGTAAATAGAACATTTTTTTTTCTAAAATATGCACTCTCCATAGGCGTCTAGATTAGAAAGGGTATTTAAATCGCACTGATAAAGTCACATTTCAAAACGTATTTATTAGAGTGGTTAAAAAAAAACTTCAAATTCGTGGATTTAGCTTGAACATAATTCTACCTATCAGAAAATAATACCCCGTGTGTCAACGGCTAATAACACAGGTAAAGATCCTTATAGGAGGCGATTTTGTTGTAGTTACAATGAGGCCCAATCAGGCCTAGAAATATTCAGTATTAGGACATAAAATTCCTTGCTGAATTCAAATATGTATTTAAAAATTTGAGTTCCAGTTTCAGTGTTCACTTTTGAGTTCTAACGATGCGTTGGGCCCAAAATGTGATATGCCTATTCAATTCCCTGGAGAAAATGCTAAAACTTGTGTCTGCAACATTTTTTCTGAAAATGTCTTCCTGTACAAGTTTTTCATTTGTATTCACCTCTTTTCTAAGTAAACGCTCTATTCTTTTTGGTTTTTTTTTTTATATCACTCATGCTGCAACTTGACAACAAATTTGCAAACATTTGTATAATATCTATGATTTCGAAAGACAAAATATTATTTCTAATTAAAATCTCCTGTTGGTCTCCTTTTTAACATGGCGAACTGCCACGTGACCTCTTGAAAACTGAAACCTGATTTTCCTACACGGTTACCCCTGAGTTTCGCTACTATATTGGGTTTACTGTGGTAATACATTATTAAACGTAGATAGTTTTTTACTAAAACAACTCAAAAAAACCCTATGAAAAGAAAAAATACGTTCCTCAAAAGCTTTATTCTCAAATGTCTGTTATTGTTTACAAAGTCTCATATCAAATAGTTTGATGCAAAATACGTCATACCATTAGAGAAAAATTTATTCTGCAAAAAGCAGTTTAAATAATGAAATTTTGCTAAACACGTCCATTCCTATAATTAATGATACTGTTTCGAATTGGCATTATAGTCTGTCAAGTAAGAACGTGTAGCGATTCAACAAAAAATCGGTAGAGGGAACCTTCGACGCATTTTAGTAAAAGTATCAGTCGATTTGGAACTTTCGTCAAAATCACGTAAAATACAAAATGAGTCATTGATTTGCGCGTTGGTTCGAGGCCGTCCTTCTTTGTTCTCATCCAAAGGAGCCTAAAATGACACATTCCGCAGCTGCTAAATACATTAAAAAGTCGGTCTCGTTTGTGAAGAAGTGGATAAATCATTTTAACGAGACGAAAAACGGCTCAGTAGGCAAAGTCCCTCCGAGAGCCGAAAAACGAATCGTATCTTTGTTTTCACGAGATCCGATTGACGCTGCGTCAAGGAGCGGCCAAACTAAGAAAATCGGGTTTGAATGTGTCCCATGAGACCATTCGACAACATCTTCGTGCTCATGATGTAAAATTCCGAAGCACGTTGAAGAAACCTTTGCTGGGCGAAAATCACGTCACGAAGCGGCTCGCTTGGGCTCACGATAAGATACTAGAGTGGCCCTCACAATCGCCGGACGCCAACCCTATTGAAAACGTTTGGTCTCTTGTAAAGAGAGAGCTCAGAGGAAAGACTCTGAGGACCCTGACTCAAATTGTCTCGCGAAGTTCCAAAAATTTGGAGAGTATACAGAAAATCTCGTCGACAGCATGCCTTGAAGATGCCAGGCGATTATTGATGCATGAAGCAATTGGACAACTTACTAAGATAACTGCTTCGTTGTTAGCACACCAAAGAATACATTGATAGCAAAACATGTTTTCGAAACACATTTTTTCAAGAATACGAGTGGTCACGTTCTTACAGCAACAACTTTTATCAAAACGCAACAGATTTTTCTCGTTCTGCTGGATGAGGCAAAAATTTGAAAACCACGTCAGTCTTCTAATATTTTCAAGCCCAATTGACGTAAAAGGTAAAAATAAATGTGTTATTAAGGCTCTTATGAAAGAAACACTCGTAAAAGTTAATTTATTTCAAATACAGTTATAAAACTCTTCTAAACTCTTTAAATCATCCAAGCAAATATTTTTTTCCGGAATATAAACGAAACATATTTTTAAATACACCGTCACGTTGGCTACCGTTTGCAGTGCGTGTGGAAAAACAGTCAATAACGGCTTTTCCCGAGGTTTTTCCCCTCCGTATGACTATAATAAATTATTCCCAACACGCGTTAGATGTGATTCGAGTAGATCATTTACCTCGTTACACAGAAATCCTCAACTGTAATTAGAAGATTCAGAGCAATTAAATATTAAATAACGTGATAGTATTTAAGTTTTTATTGGAGTAGAAAGATTATTTCAAGTATTGTATTCCTAATAGACCAAGAGGGCGACCTGAAACTTTGACTTGTCGACTAACCGTCTGCGTAGTTGTTCATTCTATCGGGCGAGTCGAATAAAAGCCTTTAATGTTGATTTTGTGGCCTCCGTGCCTTGAAATGGCCAGATAAGGCTCAAAATGCTACATTCAAAAATGGACTGTCGTTTAACCACTTGAATCAAGTACCATAACATTTTTTGACACTAAAAAAAGTCGAGCTCCCCAAAGGACAGACGCCAGCGAGACCGGACCCAGCTTTAGGGTCCAAAAAACCTCGATCCAAAATCGACGTTAAAGGCCCAACTCGCCCGATAGAATGAATAACCAGGCAGATGGTTAGTTGACATGGTCTATAAAAATTACATCCAAAATTAGTAATTATGAAGTACCAATTATTATAATGAATAAATTTGAAGTAAGATACAACAGGAGGAATAAGACAAAAAGTTCCTGACATGTATTTATCTTAAGATCCAGTGTGTATTTTCGCGTTTTTTCTTAGTCAATAATGTATAATAGTTATAGCATCTTACCTACCTAATAGCCAATAAATCAATCTAACTCAATCTATAATCTAGTGGTTTAGTTTTAAACCAACAATTTACTACCTAACTATTTGTTTAATTATAAACAAATAAAATAAAATTATTTTCACTCGGTACCTCTTGCTTAAAGCAGTAGCTATCATTCCCAGTTCAATTCACAACTTTCGACGAAATAAACCCTCACCACTTTGGCGGGCAATTAGTTTTTTTTTTATACCAGATAAATGATCAAACGTAATGCACTCGTGATAATTTTCGAGATAGGGTCGCTGGACAGGGGTCTTTGGCCATTCTTTTAAAAATAACATAAAGAAAAGTGTACGCCAGTAATACATAATATATATATATTTTTGAGCTCATATTGATACAAGCTTTCATTTGACATCCCACTCGATGATCTTCATCAACTTTAAGTCAAAATTTAACTTTCAAAACTACGCGGCTCTGATTGGACCATCAATTCCTATATTTGTGCCAAATTTCAACTTTCTATGTCAAATAGTTTCAGAGAAAATCAGGTGTGAGAGACGGATGGACAGACAGACACCAAAGTGATCCGATAAGTGTTCCGTACGAAACGAAGTCCATATTTTAGTAGTCATCCACTATTCTCTCATCTGTCAAACCAGGTCAGGACGCGTTTTACCCTATCATGACTCATTAGCCGAGCTATGGTCAACAAACGATAGAACAAAACTTGAAGTACTTGTCGCTTGTAAATGCCTAAAACCTAAAAGCAGTAGGACAGGTATGCTTTTAAATTTTACGAGTTCATGAGTTAGAGATAAAATCTGTTGTATCTTACCGACATGTTCCGCTAGAACTCCAATAATTACTTCTCTCTTCTTGTTCTCTCGTTTATCGATTATAGCATAGCTGATAAAACGTGATAGCGAAACGCGTCCTGAGATGAACTGGCAGATGAGAGAACAATGGTCATAGCTGAAATATGGACTTCGTTCATTTTTAATAGTTGATAGAGATAGTAAATTTACAGCTTTAACAATTATCCCTATATATAAGAGTAGGGCCTACTATTCTGACAACTTCGGACCCATTTTAATGATCCACTCTATTTCCAAAATAGATAAATAGATCCTAGCTGATTTTTCGATCATTTTTTCAGTGAGTAAATGCTGTATTAAAAAAAAGTCATAATCATCGAATTTACCGTATGAAAAACTAAGTAAAAGAATTATGATTTTAAATTTTCTTTTTAGCAAAAGTTTACGTCACTTTTTTTCTAACCCATGGCATTATTTCCGTCAAAACTTTTTAATTTAGAAAATTCTCATTTTGGGGTTACCTCATTTCTCTGCCAAATAATCTTTTACGAAAGTTAAATTAAATGTCAGTATATCAGTATACGTATTCCTTTTTATTTCTGCTGAATTTACCTGTTTGTTAGAATATAAACTTTGATACAATTATGTCAAGAAATTATGGAGAAATCGTGGTTCTTGGGATTAGCCCGCGTTAATTTGAAGTAACTTCAATTAATATGTGTTTATATCTTCTTGGAAATGTATTTAAGCTAGAGATTCTTCTCTGCCTGCGATAACGTTTTGTATATTTTAGTTATGATTAATTTCTTTTATAAAAAAATTTAATAAAGTTTTTATAAATACTTTCACTTCGTTTTAACTTACCATTAAAACTCTTAACATAAACAAAACTTTGGCAAAGTTAGAAAGAGCGTTTTATTTTGTGGTTTTGCACCATCACACCATAAAAATATATTACCATTTATAGAATCAAGAGTTCTATCAAACTGACAAATAGTGCAGCGTATTCTTTTTAAAAAACAAAGTTTTTATATGTCAAAAACGCAATCCGCGGCCGTTTCTGTTTTAACTTCGTAAAAAGTATTTAAAAACGCTACAGCCTTGTATTTAAATATACATTTTTAGCTCTTGAAATACGAAAGTTAGAACGGTGGTCCATTTAAAATCAATAACTTTGCACAGTTTTGCAATATGATCGGTCAGTATCTAATGACTCACTGACCATTAGCATTTTTCTTACCGTACCATAAAACTTTGTAAAATCTTAACATTCTATCTTGGAAGTTGTAAACAAAGACCTTATTTATTTATTCAAATATCACCATAAAAATAAATGATACTGGTAAATATTCACTTTGCGTAGATGATGTTCAATAGGTTAAAATATCCAAAAAAAAAATAGAATAAAGTTGTGTGCTCTACTACTGAAATATACATACAGTAAGCAGACACTGAAATAATCAAAAAAATTTAATCTACAATATTCTATTAAATCTTTGGCTCTATTAACGTCTAAAGCCCCTCGCTTGAGGTTCACCAAAAAAAGAAACTGCTACAGACTGTTGTGTATAACCAGTTTCTGTCAGACTGAAGTTTCCTGGACTCCACCGTCAAAA
Organism: Pachyrhynchus sulphureomaculatus; assembly: GCA_019049505.1. Classification (NCBI taxonomy): domain Eukaryota; kingdom Metazoa; phylum Arthropoda; class Insecta; order Coleoptera; family Curculionidae; genus Pachyrhynchus; species Pachyrhynchus sulphureomaculatus. The sequence continues at coordinate 54,750,976 of CM032447.1, forward strand.
TCCTAGTACGACATGGAAGAGTCCAGTATCCCAACTAGGAATAGAGAATTATCACATAGTCACAGGTCACCTAGACAAAAGAAATATATGAACACTGAGTTTCCAAAAACCTGTGGTGTCTTGATAATAATCCAGAAGAAAACTAAGCCAGATAGAATGTAATGTCAAATATTTGATTAGAATAAGAATTTAAAATGATCTGGCTAGCATATATTATACAACATTTACACTGCTTAAAAAATTAGGCTAATACTTGAATTACAATAGAAAACAAAAATAGGTGCAATTTTCTAGCTAAACAAATGTTACTGATATAAATAAGACTTATATTTATAAACCTCAAGACTCAACACTTACATAGGAGGAAGAAAAAGCACAGAAAGCTGGAGACTTCTTAAAAATATGAGAGCAGAACAGAAAAGAGAAATCTTCTCACCAATAACACCAGAAAAATGGAACCAATATTTTACAAATATGCTAACAGAACATAGACCAGAGTTCAAAAGTACCCAACATGGAAACCCAAATATAGTTATACGAGGATCCAACATCAAAAGTTAAAGAAGTATGTAAAACGGTAAAAAATGGTAGAGCTCCAGGACCAGGAAACATCCCAGGAGAGATAGTAAAATACGGAACTGAAAAGCTATTTAGCGCTTTGAGGAACTTATTCCAAAGATGCATTAACACATCAGAAGTACCCGAGGAATGGAAAATATCATACATATCAACAATTCATAAGAAAGAAGACAAAAATAATTGCGATAACTATAGGGGAATAACGGTTACAGGATCTATTAGCAGAATATACGGAAAAATACTTAAAAATAGAATAGAAACGGAATACGCGGACGTAGAAGCTGAAGAACAGGCAGGCTTTAGAGCAGGAAGATCCACAATAGACCATCTCTTCTCACTGACACAAATCCTAGAAAAGAAAACCGCATTTGATCAGGAAGTCCATGTCTTGTTTGTTGATCTAAAAAGGCCTACGACAGCGTGCCCCTAATGAGATTGTGGGAAACACTACAACAGAGTAATGTAAGCACCGAAATAATTAAAGCCGTAAAATCCTTATACCAAGACGCAAGAAGTAGTGTGAAAATCAAATATGGTATAACAACAGGGTTCCCGGTCACAAAGGGTCTCAAATAGGGCTGCTGTATATCCCCAACGCTATTTAAAATCTATTTGGAGAGTGCACTGAAGAACTGGAAAAGGAAATGCAGCAGTATGGGATTACCACTGGATGACGATACTACATTGTACACGCTATCATTCGCAGATGACCAGGTAGTAGTCGCTCAGGACATCGATGATATCGAATACATGACACGAAAACTTATGGATGAATATGAAAAATGGGGCCTAGAAGTCAATATTAAAAAGACCGAGTACATGTGCGTCGGAGGACAACAGCAGGACTTGAAACTGGCCACAGGACACACCATCAAACACTGTGCCAGTTATAAGTATTTGGGAACGAGAATATCTAGGGACGGAACACTGGAAGAAGCAACATTCGAGAGGAATATCCAAGGAAGAAAAGCGATTGCAATGCTTAATAGTATACTATGGGACAAAAACATAACCACTGAAAATAAGAAGAGAATTTACAACTCAATAGTGAAAAGTATAATAACTTACAGCTCCCAGGTGTGGCCATTAAAGGAAAGAACAGAAAAAATACTAAAAGCTACAGAAATGGATTTCTGGAAACGAGCAGCCACAAAATCCAGAAAAGACCGCATACCAAATGACACGATAAGGCGAGCTTTAGAAATAAAGCACGATATAGTGGACGAAATCAGAACCCAACAGTTGGTATGGTACGGACATGTACAGAGAATGTCACAAGACCGACTGCCTAAAAAGATTTTAAATTGGAACCTTCATGGAAAAAGAAAGCGAGGAAGACCACGCCAAAGCTGGAGAGCAGGAATCAACAAGGAAGTACTAGAGAGAGATCTGGAGGAGGAGGGATGGAGAAACCGGGAGGAGTGGAAATTAGGCATCGGAAGACGTTATAAAACCGATTGATATATATATATATATATATATATATATATATATATATATATATATATATATATATATATATATATATTTATAAACCTTGAATTTCTCTCGATCCAAAACTAAAATTTGCCTTATTGCGTTATGTAGTGCTTACAGTAGGTAAGATTTTATTACCAGGTTTGACCGCAATATAACAAGAATAATTTTAATGGTAAAATAAATATGCAAAAATCCGAACCACTGGAGATTCCCTTAAAGATAAGGTAAACTGATTTTAACAGAAAGCTATGCTAAACCCTCTTATGGTTCGTAGTTTTTGAGAAAAAATAGTAAATTTTAGACTCTTACTCATTTATCTGTATTTCTTAAGTCCTTTCTGGTTGGTGAAAATCTACAGTCGCATGCTTAGCTAAATCAAACAGTTGCCTGGATCAAGAAGAAAGTTCACATAAAATTCTCCCAAGTGACCTGACGGCATTTAGGAAAGAAAAAGAAAACTTGTAGTCTTTACTGGAACACAGCACATGGTCAAAACCCAAATCGGAACTGAGACGTGACACGTGAAAGAAAAAAACCCTAAAAAAGTACACCTCCCTATATACGATTTATCCCAAGTCATCGGGTTTGCCATTGGTTTTCATAAATCTTTCTGAGAGAAGCAATCTGATGATGCAGAAAAAAAAAATGACTATTCATCTCGTCTTGAAAAATGTCTTCCAAAGCCCTTATGCACAAATGGTCAGGTATTTAATTACATACAACCAATAATACCAGAGCCCAAGCATTTAGTTTTTACGAAATCGACATATTTCTTCAATTTAAATTTCCTCTGAAAAACTAAGCCATTCTCTAACTTATGTGCCGAAATAAGGGGACGATATTTAAGCGTTTCTCGTCGACTCAGAAAGTCCAAATCGCTAACATCATCACGAGCTATGTGCAGTAAAACCAAAATCACTAAACGACATATTCACTAAAAATTCAAAATGAATCTAACTGTCCCAAGTAAACTAGATGAGTTTGGCTGCGACACTACTCCACTGTTGTATCTATATAACTCGAGGGTTATTATTACTTAAACAAAAACCAAAGTCAAAACTCTATCAAGTATGGTGTTTCATCTATAGAAACTGATTTATTAAAAACACAACAAAATTACTTACATTCAAAATTATCCAAACTCGTTACTGCCATTTTACTAAAATAGGAATCTCGCTCCTGTCTGTCAAATACAGAGGCACTCTGATAGCTGGGAACTAGGAAGGCATCTAGTCACTACCAAGAAACTTTTGACATATGTATAGTAATTAATTACAGACCCATCAGCCTGTTAGCGGTATTATACAAAAACCTCACTAGAATCATAACATACAGCCCTGGCCAAAAGTATTAGGCACCCCTAATAAACACGTGAAACTCATAAAATATTCAAAAAAAAAGACTAATTGTTTTAACAATACTATAGGCGGCGCTGTGAAAAGCTAAATTAAACAATAGACAATGTCTTTCACAGGTCTATAAAACACCTGACCCACAAAATTGCGATAATGAGGTTTTTTAAAAATATTTTTAATGTTTAATCAGTCTCTTTTTACTACTTGTAGTGTCAAGAAGCTTCCGTGCGTGTTTTATTTGTGAACTGGATATTGTTATATTTGAGAAATGCTTAAGAAAAGTGAGCTTGGTAACGAAAAACCAATTAAAATTCAAACCCTACATGAACAAAGCAAGTCTCAAGTAGAAATAGCCAAGTTAGTGAAATGTTCTCGGTGCGCAGTGCAATGTGCTATTAAAAGGTTTGTGGAGACTGGCTCCCATGCCAACAAAATGAGAACGGGCAGAAAACGTAAGACTAGTGAGCGACAGGACAGAAAACTCATCCGCGAGTCTATTAAAAATCGAAAAAAAACATCATCTGAGCTCGCTGCAACTCTGTCGGAAGAGATTGGGATGCCGATTAGTTCTCGAACGGCAAGGAGAAGACTGACAGAAGCTGGATTAAGAGGGTGCAAAGCTAGAAATAAGCCTTGACTTTCAAAGACCAATAGGAAGAAACACTTAGAGTGGGCTCTGAAGCACCAACATTTTAGCGGGGAGGATTGGTCTAATGTTGTATGGTCTGACGAATCCAATTTTGAGGTAAGTTTTTATATGATTTATTTTAACAGATAACTACATACAATTAGTCTTGATTTAATCCGTTTTAGTCAAAATAATAACTAATTTTTTAATTGAGTATTTTTCTATTCTTACAGCTATTCGGAACGTCAGGTGTGACATTCGTGAGGCGGCGTGTCGGCGAGGAATACCATCCAGATTACGTGGTACCTACTGTAAAACACGGAGGAGGCAACATTATGATCTGGGGCTGCATGACTGCTAAAGGTGTCGGCGAAATGTTCGTTTGTGAAGGCCGCATGAACAGCCAAAAGTACATAAATGTACTAGAAACTGTACTAACGCGCATTTTTGGTGACACTAATTTAGACGACATCAAATGCCAGCAAGATAATGCACCTTGTCATAAATCAGCGGCTACGATGCGCTGGTTTAGAGACAATAACATTGTCTTGTTGGGTTGGCCGGCGCAGTCTCCAGATCTAAACCCTATCGAGCATTTTTGGGGTATTCTGAAGCGCAAGCATAACATCAAAAGCAGCGCTAAAAAGCGCTTTGATGGATGAGTGAAATGCCATAAGTACAACTGAATGTACTAGGCTTGTACGCAGCATGCCCCAAAGAATTGCTGCTGTAATTAGAGCTAAGGGCGGACACACCAAATATTAAATTATTTTATAATTTTACCTCAATATACGATTTTACAAAACAAACGAATTTAATTTTTTACCCTGAAACACAATGAAGTAAATTGTAGGGTGCCTAATACTTTTGGCGAAGGCTGTATATATTCACGAACAAATTAGACAGTTATCAACCACGTAAACAAGCGGGATTTAGACGGGGATACAGCACTTTGGACCATCTTCAAACAATTAGATTATTGGTGGAAAAAGCAAATGAACATAAGGTCACCGTGTGGATAGCAATGGTTAACTACGAAAAAGCATTTAATTCAGTAGAGATATAGGCAGTCCTTAACGCCTTTAATAATAGCAGAGTTGACGAAAGATACACAACTCTTCTTAAATACATATATAAAAATCACAAATACGAAGACTGGAGAAAAAGTAAAATCTAAATTAAAAGAGGAATCTGACAAGGCGACTCAATATCCCCAAAGCTGCTCACGTTGACTATAGAAGACATGTTCAAATCGCTAAGGTGGGAAAATAAAGGAATAATAATGGACGGTAAACGATTAAATCACTTAAGGTTCGCAGATGATGTCACTCTGATCGCCAGCACAAAAGAAGAGTTACAAGAAATGCTGATGGAATTAAATAAAGTCTCGAAAAATAGGTCTAAAAATAAACTTCACCAAAACCAAATATCTGATAAACGAGAGTGAAGATAACAGCCAGGAATTATTAATGGAAGGTGAAAGGATGGGAAAGGTACCAACATTCAGATATTTAGGACAAAAAATTGAAATATCAAAAAATAATTTAAAGGCTGAATTGGATAGAAGAGGCTTGTTGGCTTGACCTGCGTTCGGAAGATTACAATCTACATTCAAATTGGATATCCCAAATACAATAAAAGCCAGAATTTTCGATCAATATGTACCGCTGGTATTAACATATGGCACTAAAACGTGGGCTTTAAATACAAGTAACATATATAAATAAACTCCAGGTAACCTAAAGAGAATGCTAAATATTAGACTCCAAGATCGTATTCCTACCATCGAGATTGGAAGAAGATCAAAACTGATAGATGTAATACATCGAATATGCATATTAAGGTGGAATTGGGCTGGCTGTTCATCAAATAATAAACCGGTCAAGTGCAAGTTGAACTTGCGCAATTAGTGCGTTGATTGCTTTTAAAATAAAAAATTTTGTCACGAAAGTATAAAATGATCAGTGACTTCACAAAACACACCCCAAATGAGTTTTCAACAAAGTTTCCAATCTTTACTGAAAATTAATGACCTTGAAATTTTTTTTTTTTTTTATATACCAGATAAATTATTAAAGGTAATGATAATTTTCGTTCAATCTACACCCCTTGGAAAATATTCCAGAATTTTTTGATAAGTACTCTTCGAGATAAGGCGGGTGGACAGCGATTTTTTAAAAATAATACAAAGAAAAGTGCGTGCAAGTATTACATTATATATACATTTTTTATTCGTTTTTTCACAAGCTTTCAGTTGACACCACACTCGATTACCTAGTAAAAAATTTTTTTTTTCGCTTCCGATTTCACCCCCCAAAAACTAACCCCTTTAAGTCAAAATTTAACTTTCAAAACTACATGGCTCTAAAGAGGCCATCAATTCCTATATTATTACCAAATTTCAACTTTCTATGACAAATAGTTTCGGAGAAAATCGGGTGTGACAGACAGACGGACAGACAGACACCTATGTCATCTTATAAGTACGGAACACTAAAAATCACCAGAATATATGATTTTCCAAAAATACTTGCTAAGAAAAGTCTCCAAAATTTAAAATGCGTAAGGTAGGTTATATTTGGGTAAAAAAAAGACAAATTAATTCAATTTTTATTTGAAAATTAGTTAATTTAGAAATGAACATGATAAAATTGTAAGACAAGAATACCTTAGAAAAGTACTTTAATTTATGCCATCACTTAAAAGGCCAAAATATTTTAATATTTTAATATTTTATTATTTTCCACGAAATCCCATTGCAAGATGCCCAGCAGGAGTCCATCTTGTCATTGAAAACTGTCGAAATAACAATAAAATTGCAGGACAAAAGTTGACTCTTAGAATAAAAACATTTCAAATTTGTTTAAGTTTTGAAACCATTTTCCAGAAAACTAAAAATTGTGATTTACCATGGGGTAAAAAGTTCCAAGACTTTTGAAGAACAGTGTTTTTGTCAAAAATCGATTTTATTCATCCACATACAGTGGCGTGCACATTTCGTACTCTAATTTATTAAAAAGAAATACTAATGATTTTTAATCATTTTGAGATGTAAAAGAATATTATTTATGTTGTTTGTGAATATATTTATTATTGTTATTCTTATATTTACCATATATGTGCAAAAGTTTCCGGCCACTTTGTACTACGAGAAAAATTATTAGTCCATATGCTCTATAATAGACTTAGATTATATTTTTATGTTAATATTTTGAAGCCATACCCTTTGCTGCGATAAAAGCCGCACAACGATGTGGCATTGATTCAATTAATCGATTAATACAAGCAGGTGAAATTTTATTCCATTCTTCCTTCAATGATTTGAATAATGTGGCTTTATTTGAATATGTACGCTTTCGAACTTGACGATCTAGCGTTTCCCATAAGTGTTCTATTGGGTTCAAGTCCGGTGATTGAGATGGCCAACTTAAAACTCTCACATTTGAAGCAGAAAACCACTGTTTTAACAACTTGGATGTATATTTGGGGTCATTATCCTGCTGAAATATCCAATTCTGCGGCAATGTTTGAGAACAAATTGTTTTCTAAAAATGTCCTTATAAATATCAGCGTACATATTTCCGTTGATCTCGATTAATGTACCGACTCCTTGTGCCGAGGAAATTCCCCAAACCATCACACTTCTGTCACCGTGTTTTACAGTAGGAATTTGGTACCGAACATCATTTCTCGTAACAATAGGACGTCGTAAATTGTCTACCATCGGTTTCAAAAAGATTAAATTTAGATTCGTTTGAGAAAGCTACTTTTTCCAATCTTTGATTGTCCAATTTAGGTGATCTTTGGCAAATTGTAATCGGGTTCTTTTTACTGATTAATAGTTTTTTTAATACCTATACGGCCAAAAAGTCCCACATCATGTACTCTTCGTGTCACAGTACTACGACTAACATTAGCTAGGTTTTCATCCTTTAGCTCGCGTGCAATTTCGGCAGCAGTTTTCTTGACATCCGCAGTTGATTTGCGTTTAATAATACAATCTACTTTTTTAGATGTTTTTCTTGGTCTTCCACTACGCGGACGATCTTTTAAACCATATCCGCAACGGTATTTTACAATAATATCGTTCACGGTTGATTTACCTATCGATAATAATGTAGCAAACTCACGAGAAGACTTTCCTTCTTTTGAAAATTTTATTACTCTCTCACGAATTTGGATTTGCATATACCGAGCCATGTTTATGCTCCCACGACCTTTTATGAACTAAATGTGAACATTCAACGCGTTATTATTCGTAAATACATCTTTGAACGTCCTACTGCGTCAATGTATATTATGTGGCCGGAAATTTTTGCACATATAAATATAAGAATAATAATTATAAATATATTCACGAACATAAATAATATTCTTTTACTATATTATTTTGTTTCCTATCTCTCATACTCACATCTCATAATGATAAAAATCTTTAGTCTTTTTTTTAATAAATTAGAGTACGAAATGTCACTGGCCGGAAACTTTTGCACGCCACTGTAGTTGCCTTCAAGAGCAATACACTTATTCCAGCGATGTCCCAACATTTGGAGACTTTTCATATAGTACGATTTGTCGAGCTCTCTAAAATAAGCCTCAGTTTCCCATTAGGCTGCTTCATTTGATATGAGTGCATCTCACTGGAGACACCTTTTCAAATTTGGAAAGAGGTAATAATTGCTGGCCGCCAGATCTGGCGAATCTGGCAGATGAGAAAGCAGTTCATAGCCCAATCGGTCCAATTTCACTACTGATTTTATGGAGCAGTGCCAAATAGTGTTCTGAATCTTCGACAACACGTTGCTATTTTTAACTAAAAATCATATGATTTTTTGTTGGTATTGCCATCTCTCGAAAAGTATCGGGACTTTTCACCCCATGTAGTAGCATCATCCTTGCACATCCTGCAAACAGAAACACTGTTTCTCGTCAGAAGAATAATTCTTTCATCTGTTTATTCTACTATACATACTGCCAGTTCCAGGACAATTTTTCGTTTAGTGTTATTTTTATTGTCACTCCCACGCTATTACGTAAAACAATCTAAACTAATTAACAAACTCATTTATACACTTGCTAAGCCGGGTAGTTAGTTATATATAGGCAACCTAGATTGATAAAAATAGCTTGAAGAGATAATTCGCTGGAGTTTTATATATGCCTCGTTCACACGCCTACAGAAAAAGCCTACATTTTTACATTAAATGCTCCACTCTTACGTTAAAAGTAATAAAGTTTAACAGAAATGGCGGCTTTTATGTCGTGTACGCGAATAAAGATTTTATCTAATCCAAAAGAGAGAAGTTTAATTCTGTGTTCCCCGTTCAACCGTTTTGTAATTTAGTCTTCACTCGCATGCTTTCCTTTGCTCTTGATTGTGCTGATTTCAATGTTTTAACATTTTGAGAGAAATGCGATATTATTCTCTTTGACAAAGTAAGGTTTTATGTATTTTAAACACATGCCTGTTTTATTAAGGGGTAAGGCCACTTCAGGTCCCAGGAAAAAAGGCTAATTTCGGGAATTTTTTCCAAGAGTATAATAAAAGCAGTCGAAAACTTATTTGAAGTACTTTATTAAACAAATATTTACGTGTATAAAAACATTTTTTTTTATCTTTTTAATTCAAAATAGCCGCTTCAGAATCCAAGACGACAAGGCACCTTTTATGCGAGGCCTGAACAGGGCGAAACGATTGCTCCTGTAGATTTCAACCGCGAACAGTCAAGTGCAAGTTGGACTTGCGCAATTAGTTGATGGCTGTAAAAATATTTTTTTTTACGGAGGTATAAAATCAGCAATGACTTCACCCCACGCAAAATGAGTTTTCAACAAAGTCTCTTTCTGGGGTTTACTGAAAACTGATGACCTTGAAGTTTTTTTTTTTATATACCAGATAAATTATTAAAGATAATACACTCGTGATAATTTTCATTCAATCTACACCTGATACAGAATATTCCCGAATTTTTTCAAAATTGTTTGATCAGTACTTTTCGAGATAAAAGGGGAGACAGCGATTATCCGAGATTTTTTAAAAATAATACAAAGAAAAGTGTGCGCAAGTATGACATTATATATATTTTTGAACTCGATAAATTTTCATTTGACACCCCACTCGATGACCTGGTAAAATATATTTTTTTTCACTACCGATTTCACTCCGTAAACTAACCTCTTAACTTTCAAAACTACGCGGCTCTGATGAGGCCATCAATTCCTATATTAGTACCAAATTTCAACTTTCTATGTCAAATAGTTTCGGAGAAAATCGGTTGTGACAGACAGATAGACAGACGGACGGACACCGAAGTGATCTTATAAGTGTTCCGTAAAAAATTGTCATTAATATATGTCAAAGACTAGTGGATAACATACGGAAATTTGAAAATATCGTTTTTTCATAAAATTGTGCACATTTGAAAAACAATGTTCATTTTTCATCCAAAAATTTCACGAAAAATTGTTAATAAAAAAGGAAGTTTATAACTTATCGCAAAATCCGTTATCCACTACGGGAGCATAAAAAGTGGCTTGTCGCCTTGGATTCTGAAGCGGCCATTTTGAATTAAAAAGACAAAAAAAATATTCTTGTACACTCAAATATTTATTTAATAAAGTAATTCAAATAAATTTTCGATTGCTTTTATTATACTCTTGAAAAAAATTCCCGACATTAGCCTTTTTTTTGGGACCTGGAATGGCCTTACCCCTTAATTAACCTGAAACCAAAGTATATTAAAAAGATTTTCGAGAAATGAAATTTATTCGTAAGTTACTAAACACATTTGCGAAGCTTTAGAACTGATTTTATTCATACGACAAAAAATGAATTTTTAACTAAGCAACTGCATTCATCTACAGAGTGACCCATAAACAAGTTTGGCGAGTGTAACAAGGTAAGGTTACATAGTGTAACCCCGTTCCTTAGAAATTTCGTTGCCATTTTTGGCTTGGGTAGTTCTGCCATACGGCTAGTCGCTAATTGAGACTTTATACTGAACTTTTAGTGCATCAAAAATTATTCACAAATATTAATTAATTAATACTAATAGGTTCAGGAAGAAAAAGAAGTCCGATGGGGCCAAATCGTACGAGTAGGGTGGATGGCTAAGCAATTCAAAGTTCATAAATTTTGGCTATAAAAACGAGTGACGCGTTTTTGGTCCACAATGAGCAAACGAGGCACGCATCGGGCATACAGCTTTTGTATACCCAAATGTTTATGCAAAATGTTACACACGCGTTCACTGGAGATCGCTACAATGTTAGCAATCTCTCGAACCTTCAAACGGCGGTCATTAAAAATAATTTTGTGGATTCTCGTCACAATATCCGAAGTTGTCACATCGGTGGGGCGTCCACTGCGATGCTTGTTATTTGTGCTTGTTCGACCACGTTTAAACTTAGAAAAAGTAGTTAACGGTCTTCAATGAAGGAGAAAAGTGATCCAGAATATTGTCAAGCTTCATTTTTATTTCCATGGCCGTTTTCTTTTTCAAAAAGTAAAATTTTATAGCAGCTCGAATCTCAGTTTTTTTTATAATTTCCAAAATCGCGTATACACGTTTGTATTTCAACCGAACAACTAGTAACCGCACTGAGCTCTCAACCGTAACTTCGCATGTAATCTTCCAAGGAATGAAACTAAATGGTCCAATACTCATTTCGATCACAGAATTGCCATCTGTGAGTCATCTACCTTACTTTTCAAACGACCCTCATATATGGTACCTTTGGAAACTAGTGCAAAGCAAGGTAGTGGATATAACTCATTTTATATAAACGTGTAGCTTGTCATTATCTCACAATAAGCTCTTCAGTTATTCATTAAACACAGTTTAACAGAGGTACTGGCAGCGATCAAGAATATGATTAACACGAAATCGGTATACATATGCAATTGATTTTACTTGACCTAAATATAGAAATTTTTTCCTTTGATATTGGAAGTTATATTTAAACAATTTATTGATTAGTAGCGGTTTATTGGCCTTCGATAAGCTTTCAGATATTACGGATAAAAGAGGAGCAATGTCACATTTTATGACAGATTTGCCATAAAAATAATGAAAAGCACCGACGTCTACTTATAGATTATCACTAATCTGGCACCGAAAAAAAATGAAAAATTTAGCTACGGGTAATTCTATCGAAATCGTAACTTTCAAAGTCTCATATATACATATATATATATATATATATATATATATATATATATATATATATATATATATATATATATACGAGGCTGGTTTGAAAAGTCCGTGCAAAGTCCGAGAGATGGCACCACCGGCGCGTATCGAGGTCATGTTTAGTTAGTAGCATCTCTTGAATGAACGCACACCAAGTTTCAGCCATATTGGTCTATTTCTTTGTGTTTGGCATTCGTGTGAATCGAGGAAGTCGAGTGATTTTCAAGAAATGGACGAAAAAGAATTTCGTGTGGTGATTAAACATTACTTCATGAAAGGCTTGATAAACATTATGGTGACTGGCCATATGGGCACAAGTGACGCTGAACGTTCTGGACGGCCTGTGAAGGTTACGACTCCGGAAATCATTGATCAAATCCATGATATGGTGATGGATGACAGAAGAGTTAAGGTGCGTGAGATTGCTAGTGCTATGGGCATCTCGACTGAACGGGTACATAATATTTTGCATAAACATTTGGACATGAGAAAGCTATCCACAAGATGGATGCCGCGATTGCTCACGCTTGACCAAAAACGGAATCGTGTGAAGTGTTGCAAGGATGATTTGCAGCTGTTCCAGAAGAATCCGGAGGACTTTAAGCGTCGTTTCGTCACTGTGGATGAAACATGGATACATTACTATACTCCTGAGACCAAACAACAATCTAAACAATGGGTTACCAAGGAGGAATCTGCACCAAAAAAGGCGAAGACCGTTCCTTCGGCCGGAAAGGTTATGGCGACTGTATTTTGGGATTCGCAAGGGATAATCCTCATCGACTATCTGGAAAAGGGTAAAACTATTACAGGTGAATATTATTCATCGTTATTGGACAGTTTGAAAACCGAACTGCGAGAAAAACGCCCGCGATTGGCCCACAAGAAAGTCCTTTTCGATCACGACAACGCACCAGCAGACACCTCAGCAGTTGTGGTCGCAAAATTAATGGAAATAGGATTCCAACTCGTTTCACATCCCCCCTATTCTCCAGACTTGGCTCCCTCGGACTACTATTTGTTCCCCAATTTGAAGAAATGGCTGGCGGGACAAAGATTTTATTCAAACGAGGAGGTGATTGCAGACACTAATGGATATTTTGCAGACTTGGACAAATCCTATTATTCGGAAGGGATCAACAAACTAGAACATCGTTGGACGAAGTGTATAAGCCTAAAAGGGGACTATGTCGAAAAATAAAAAAGGTTTACCCCAAACACATAAGTAGTTTTTATTTTTTGCACGGACTTTTCAAACCAGCCTCATATATATATATATATATATATATATATATATATATATATATATATATATATATATATATATATATATATTAATTTGAGCTTTGTACAGAATTAACAGTTGTGGAATGTAAAGCTTTCTAGTTCGAAATAATATTCCTAGCTTTTGAGAAGCTCTCTTTGCTATGCTTGCAACATATTCATTCCAAGACAGATTTGCTCCCATATTAACGCCCAGCAAATTGAGTGACGACACTAGAATAATGGAGTGCCCCGACATAAATATGTCGGGTTCAGCAACGTTAACTTTTCGAGAAAAAATTGCTGCCTGGGTTTTTGTAGCGTTAAATTCTACTGGGTTACTGTCATCCGAGATAGAATTTCCTCTAGATCTTTGTTAAGTTAAACGACTTCCTGCTGTCTGTGGATATTTGCAAGAATAGCCGACGTTCAAGCGTTCAAAGTGAATGAGGAAATAAGTCTACTGTCATTTGCAAAACTGTAGATTGAATTCTTGGCTCTGTCTAGCAGATCGTTAATGTAAATGAGAAAGAGAGTAGGAGGCAGTATGGAAGCCTTGGGGCACACCGATGTTGATAGTGAATGTATTAGAAAGAAATTCATCGACTAAAGAACGATCTCTGAGGAAACATAAGAGCAATAAACAGAGCTTTTCGGACATGCCATAGGAGCGTAGCTTAGCCAACAATACATCGTGCCAAACACGGTCGAATGCCTCGGATATATTAAGTGCAACCGCTCGAGATTCTCCAAAGCGTTCAATTGCGTTATTCTAAACATGTGCTACATAAGTTAGAAGAACTCCTGTTGATCTTTGCTTACAAAGTCTTGTTGATGTTAGCTAATCAATCCTTCAAGATATTTTAGAAGATGCTGATTGATAGACTTTTTCATGACTTTTGATATTATCGAAAGCAATGCGACTAGTCGATAGTTGTTTAGCTAGGTCTTCTGTAGAGGGAAATATTCCCTTTCTATAGGATGGGTTTAAAAAGTCTACAGAAAACTGGTGTTAATTCTCTCGCGCATTTTTTTGAGTACTATGACAGGTATTCCGTCAGCGTCAGAAGCTTTTTTGATGTCTAGCACCTTTAAATTACGTTTTATGATATGCTGTTTGAAGACAAATTAAGACAAGACAAGATTAAATTATTTATTTTACTGTATTTTTTTTGATTTGAACCATTTCAAAGAATCACCCTCATATTAATTAACTTTAGATTTAGATAACTGTACGCAAATGTCAAAAAGGAGATTACGACTATGGATTTAATTTTTTGGTTCCCAACGTCTTAAACAAACTAGTTATTTATCATGGTAAATTTAATTATAATGAATAAATAATGAAACGACTTGTAACTCTATAGTTGCGGTTTCAGGAACAGCTTTTTCTGTGTCTTTTTTAAATGACTGTCAATAATTTCACAAGGATTACCATTTGTAGTTCAGGTTAGCATACCATAGCAACAAATAAATATATCAACTGCTGAAATGATTCGTATCTTTTTCATTTAATTTCGAAATGTACTGGATGGGCAAATTTTGGTCTAATTTAAAAAACAATTTGTTCAAGCATTGTAAGGTTAATTTTTCTTTTATTGTCATACGAATTATACAGGATTAGTAAACAGTAGAATACGGGACGAAATGTAAATACTTTGTTTTGATGGAACATAATTTTCCTGGTGTCTACTAGAAATTTTTTATAATACTTTATCGTTATTTTTAGCCTTTAAAAAGAAATCACGTTACTTTACTTTTGTTTTTTTTTTTGGCATTTTAAAAAATAGTTCAATTATAATTGATAACATAAATAATTGCAAATTAATTTTAAAAGTAATTGAAAATATTAATTAATTTAGTTACTCTGGCAGTAACTCAATTATTAGGGAAACAGTTTTATTGCGCTATTTGTTAAATTATATTAAATTACCCACAAAGTATTACTCATCACCAATTACTTTAAACTTTGTTGTTCGATAACCACCTTTAGAGAACAAGCAATTAAAGGTATTGAATTACCAAGAATACAGAAAATACAAGTGTAACTAACACTACAGACAAACCCGTGGAACAAAACGTCGCCGCAAAACGAAGCCCGCTGGCTACAACCAGCACATTAGAATGTTCCGTCGAGTTTCTCAAGAGATATCGCGCAAATATTTCGATGTACTACACTGACATCTCGTAGAAATAAAAGAAAATAAAAAAATACAGTACAGTCAATTTGTAAAAATAATTGGGCTAACTTTTAACTTTTTACAAAAACAATGAAAGAAAAAAAATGTTTTGGTACCAATCGTTTATTGTTTCTCAAGATGTATACACTTTTACATGCATTTGAATCAATTGCCGGAACATTTTTTCCACTCTGAAGTTGGTACCTCAAAAATACGGTTTTGGAAGGACTCAACAGCTTCTTGAGCTGTCTACGCATTTTTCTTTGACATTCGGGAAGAAAAAGAAGTCGTTAGGCCATAAATCAAGTGAATACGGGCAATGAGACATCAATTCGATGTTTTTCTCCGTCAAATTGTTTGACGTGTTGTGTGAGAGCTGGCATTGCCAGGATGAAGAATGATGTGATGTTTTCGGTTGTTTTTCCTGATTTCATCGATGACATCTGGCAAAGAAATTGTTGTATATTATTCAGCATTAACTGTTCTTCGATCCTCTATAGCAATGGTTGCAACATGTCCAGTATAACCAAAGAAACAAGCGATCATCTTCATGGAAGTTCTTCGCGAACGAACTCACTTTTGTTGGATTCTGTTCATCTTGGAACACTCAAACAGTTGATTGTTGCTTAGTTTCCGGCTCGTACGAATATATCCAAGTTTGGTCTCCTGTTACGATATTGTATATGGATTTTGCATGTCCTCGGTCGAATTTTTTGAGCATTTCCTCACACCAATTGACCCGAGCCTGTTTTTGACTATCTTTTTCATAGCTTAATGTTCATGCAAAATCAAATATACTGTAGTCTTCGACATGCCTAAAGATGCCTCTATCTCCCGGTAAGTCCCATGCCGATCCTCTTCAATCATGTTGCGCTCAGCATCGATGTTTTTTGGAACAACAATCGATTTTGGTCGACCTTCACGAAATTCATCGCTGACGAAAGCACGACCATGAAGAAATTCTGCAAACTAATTGTAAACAGTCTTTTCTGATGGTGACTTATTACCAAAACTTGAACGAAGCGATTCGAGGCGGTGTTTTTGGGTTAAGTCTTTACTAAAATCGTAAAAAATCATGCACGGGAAATTTTCATTTCTTCACAAAACTGTTTTTTTTTAAACGCTCACTGTAAATGACCTATTCCGCCAATTTTTGAGCTGCCACTGTTTTAGCAATAACAAATGTCAAATTTTACAACAAAAGTAATGTCACATCTCAACAGCGCCATCTAGTGGTCATTTGTAAATACAGAGTGTTTAAAAATTGTTTATAGTGACACCTCGCATTAAATGGAGACATATTAACTATATATTGTTTATAAATAGTTGATAATTTTACAAAATCACTCGATTACGTAATCAGCTGAGAACAATATTGTAACGCATCAATGAAACAAATCTTGCGAGGAGTTTTTAATGTGCGCCGAAAAGAGATGGCACACCAGTTTAGTCAACTGGCATATACAATATGTTTTGTTTACACCGTGAAACGTGCTGCAAAAAGTATTACAAATGCATGATCCGAAAAGTGTCTTAAGTGTTTGGTTGAGGTTATCAGAAGTTTATGAACAATTAGTTTTTATTTCAGTTCGCTTAATTAAATAAAAGTGGTGATATTTTTTAAATAGTATATCCTATCTAATTGGTAACCTGTATCTGATATGTTTATTGTATTTCTATTTACAAAATTTTTAATTGATGAGAAGAAACATTTTGTTATTTATTTTGAAATAGGAAGATATTAAACTGCCAGTGAGTTGACTTTAATATGTATTGTACGTAGTTGTTAAGTTCACGGTCAATCAGGCAGCGACAGAGGTGATGGTTGCAGAGGTAGACTCTGGACATTGAAACAGAATTTAGGTCACGAGGTGATTCAAGGTCGTGTCCTACTTTCCTGAAAATAGGTAATTTATGAAAAGAAGACCTTTTAAAAAAAATTATAGTGAACCAAAAAAAGTTTGGGTCCTTCTAGGTCGGTAGTAAAAAAAACGATTATCCGGGGGAGGAAAATTAGGTGACCGGGAGGGGGAACCTTTCAGGGAATAAACCTTTCTTATCATGAACATTTTCAGGTTCAAACCACCCTTCCTTAAATCCTTGGTACAAAAAAATCTTTTACCAAGCAAGAAACAACAAATAAAGCCCATCTCGTAAAAACAAGCCGCCTTGGAAAGACACCGAGCAGTTGGAAAATTCGGGTCAGGTAGCCTTTTCCCGTTAGCATTTTTAGTGTTCCGTACGGAACACTTATAAGATGACTTCGGTGTCTGTCTGTCTGTCCGTCACACCCGATTTTCTCCGAAACTATTTGTCATAGAAAGTTGAAATTTGGTAATAATATAGGAATTGATGGCCTCATCACAGCCGTGCACTTTTGAAAGTTAAATTTTGACTTAGGGGGTTAGTTTTGGGGGGTGAAATAGGAAGGGAAAAAAAAATTTTTTTTACTAGGTCATCGAGTGTGATGTCAACTGAAAGCTTGTGAAAACACGAGTATATATATATATATATATATATATATATATATATATATATATATATATATATATATATATTATATACACTCCTGGACAAAATTAACGCAACAATATATTAAATCATACAAATCTCTATAATGAAATAACTTTAATGATTTTTTATGAACATTGGTTACACTAAGAGTTAGAAAAAACTTATTCGGATACTTTAAAAGTGAATTAGCTACCAAATTTCTCTATAAGATTCGAATTAAAATTATTCTTAAGACCTAATAACAAAATCGTTGAAATTATGTAATAATGAAAAAATAAACTGGAACACTAGTAGCAAAATTAATGGTGTAACTGGAACACTAGTAGCGTGTGTTGCCTCCTCTACTTCGGATGACAGCGTTTATGCGCCTAGGCATGCTTCTAATTAAATTTTGGATAAAATCTTGAGGAATTTGCTCCCATTCTGTGATAACTGCATTTTCAAGTTCCCTCAGGTTTCTAGGTGCAGGTATATGACGTTTCACATTTTTCTTAAGGTGATCCCATACATGTTCTATCGAATTCAGATCCGGGCTTTTTGGTGACCATTGCATAATCGGTATATCAACTTGATTAAGATAATCGAGTACCTCCCTAGCCACGTGAGGTCGAGCGTTGTCTTGCATAAACAGGAAATTGGGCCCCACAAAATGAACGAAAGGTATCACATGTTCTAATACAATATTCTCAAGATAGTAGCAGCATTCATGGATCTCATACGGACAGGAACTAACTCTGTGCGAGCATCAAAGCAGATGCCACGCCAGCCAGAACATAACCTTGCAGAGCCAAGGAGCCGGTCTTCGAATGGAATCCTAACCCTGCATCTGTGAAGAAAACTAATTGCAAGGAGCAAACCTCCTGACAACTCTGTTCTCTCCTCATTTAACCGTCTCTAACTGTTTTAGAAGAAATTGTGACATTGCATAATCGCAACTTGATTAAGATAATCGAGTACCTCCCTAGCTCACGTGACCATTGTCTAAACAGGAAATTGGGCCCCACAAAATGACCGTTGTTAGACTAACCCTCAAGTTTCATTCATGTGATACGGACAGGAAACTAACTTTTTGCCAATCATAACAGACCACCGCCGAATGGAATCCTTGCGTGATATTGCGAGCAAAAATACTTGCTCAAACCATCTGGATGACAACCCTAGTTTCTGTGTGAAGAAAACTTGTTTTTAATCATCCACAGACCAGTTTTCTCGATTTGACAACCGTCTTCATTTAACCGTCTTCTAACTGTTTTAGAAGAAATTGTGACATTGCGAACAGCTTCGAGTTCGTTTCTTATTATAGAACTAGTGAAAGTCCTGTTTCTTAAAGCATATTGTCTTATAAAACGTTCATCTAGGTCGCTAGTGCATCGTTTTCGCCCTTGTCCTAGCCTTCTAGAATAAGTTCCTACTTCATTCAAGCGTCGTACCATACGACTTATTGTGGAACGATGTTTGCCTAACAAATTGGCAACATAACTCTGACAATATCCCTCGTCCAATAAAACTGAGGCTCGCACTACCTCGTGTTCAGTTAAATTCCTTGTTCGACTCATTTTTCTAATTCTTCGGGGTCAAAAATAAAACAGTCTACCACAAAAACGTATTACTTTGAAAAAGGGAACAATTTATAAGCTTACTTTTAAAGAAAATCTATATCGCATTATTACAGAAAATTGTTTATCTTCTAAAAAATTCTTTAAAATTGTAAATCTAAACGAATTGTTTTGATTTCGGTCATGAACAACGAAATATATATTATATATGATATAGTATATATATATATATATATATATATATATATATATATTTGTAATACTTGCGCACACTTTTCTTTGTATTATTTTTAAAAAATCGTGAAAAATCGCTGCCCCCCACCTTGTCTCGAAAAGTACTGACCAGAAAATTTTGAAAAAAAAATTTTTTCTCCACGGGGTGTAGATTTTAAAATTATCACGAGTGCATTACTTTTAATAATTTATCTGGTATATAAAAAAACAAAAATTTCAAGGTCATCAGTTTTCAGTAAAGATTGGAAACAAACTTTGTTGAAAACTCATTTGGGATAATCACTGATCATTTTATAACACTAATTGTGCAAATTCGACTTGCACTTGACCGGATATTTTTTTAATATAATAAGCGATTTTCAGAACAACCTGTATATTTAGTTACGCCTGTGCGGAATAGAAATAAACCAAAAATCAAAAAAATTCCATTGGATTAAAAAATAGGCAAAATTGAACATTTCATGGAATACACCGAAAGCAAGTATTCAAAGTTACTTTCGTAATACTGTAAACTGATACTTATCATACTATAGTTGCTGCTATAAAGTATGGTCTTTAAGTATTATATTACATTTTTTACAAGATGTCATAATAATCGTAAACCTTTCAAATTTGTCACAAACACAAATATATTTACTCCTATTTTAAATTTTAAATTAACAAAATTAAATCATAAATTTTCCAAAGTCACATAAAAGATATCGTCCCTATTGTTTTATTGAATTTGTGATTTGTATGCATTATGTCAATAGAATATAATTAAGTATAATGGCCATGTCTCTTGAATAATAAAAATCCTTTGAAAATACACCTTTTTTCACTTTTAAGAATGCCGTCTGTTCTATAAATAAAATATTATTTATCGCTTATAATTATGTAAAATTAAACGCACGAACTTCGAATCAGTATGATGACCAGGAATTTGTCAAAATATACATTTTTTAAAGCTATTACAGTAATATATGGACATACGTAAGTTTGTCATTATATCGAAGAAGATACTGGAAATATTATGCATAAAATTTAGATAGTTTAGTAGAGAAGAATATGATCAACGAACGCCAATGATCAAATATGGCAACATACAGATTATATGCCTGGATCATGTCAATCAATAAACTCCTCGTAAAAAATTTATTATAGGGACTAAATCAGATAGTGTTGTCCCATGTCCAATATATTAATACGAGGGATGTCTGACAGAAGGTAGGCCTAATACAGAGAAGGGCACGGTAAATTTAACAGGTTTATTTTTTAATATAATGTTCATCTAACACCTTGCAATTTCTTATCTTCCACTTAATTATTCGATTTCTAAAAACCGGTCAAGGGCAAGTTGAACTTGCACAATTAGTGTTCCGTACGTTGATTGCTTTTAAAATAAAAATTGTTACGGTGGTATAAAATGATCAGTGACTTCACAAAACACACCCCAAAGGAGTTTTCAACAAAGTTTGTTTCCAATCTTTACTGAATACTGATGACCTTGAATTTTTTTTTTTACATATACCAAATAAATTATTAAAGGTAATGCACTCGTGATAATTTTCGTTCAATCTACACCCCGTAGAGAATATTCCCGAATTTTTTCAAAATTTTTTGATCAGTACTTTGCGAGATAAGCTGGGGAGGACAGCGATTTTTCGCGATTTTTGAAAAATAATACAAAGAAAAGTGAGCCCAAGTATTACATTATATATATATTTTTTTACTCGTGTTTTCACAAACTTTCATTTGACACCACACTCGATGACAGACAGACAGACACCGAAATGATCTTATAAGTGTTCCGTACAGAACACTAAAAACGAGATGCTAAAATACACGACCTTTCTAGAAATACAGGGGTACAAAATGAGAAATGTTTGCTTTAGGGTGCTATGCTATGCAGATGACGTCGCTCTCATCGCCGACTCGGAAAATGATCTACAGAGACTATTATATACATTCCATCAAAAAGCATATCAAAACAACATGGAAAGAAATATAGAAAAAACGAAATGTATGGTAGCAGCGAACTATTGAGGTGTAAACTCGAAATCAATGCGAAGATAGTGGAACAAGTAATGAACTTTAACTACCTAGGGGCGGAAATAACTAGCAATGAGAATCTCCAGCAAGAGGTTAGAAAACAAACTCTAAAGGCAGCGCAGATATCAGGCTGCCTAAAAGATATAATATGGAGAAATAAATACTTGAATACAGACAGCAAGACGCGAATACGTATATAAAACAAGACCAATCATGACCTACGCTGCAGAAACCAGACCAGACACAGCTGTTACAAAACAAATGATGACAACGGCTGAAATGAAAATATTAAGAACTATACAGGAAAAAACGATAGAATAAAAAATGAAGACATAAGAAACATAAGCAAAGTCCAAAACATCACAAAAATAGTAAGACAGAGAAGAAAATACTGGAATAAACAACAACAGATTAGTAAAAGCAACTAGAGATAACAAACCAACGGGAACAAGAACATAAGGAAGACCTCCCAAGAGATGGAGGGAATGCTGGACGTCAAGGTCAGAGGAGGCTTAAGGAACAACACAGGCTAACGCCTACTTGTATGGACAACCATACATGAACGAAGAAGAAGAAGAAAAGAAGTAACTTAAAGATTTGTCTGCAAAATGCCTTTACACGGCAAATACCTAAACGGAAAATTGTAGCTAAATGCTAGGTCAGCACTGTAGGGTGGATATTTCCTCAAGTACAGCTTAGTGAATAGTAGACTTCGCAACTGGGGTGAGAGTCTATGTGGGCAGGAGCGTTGTCCAGATTAAGCAAAACGTCACTGCTAACTCTTCCTCCTTGTTTTTCTTGTAAAACTTCGCGATTTCTGCCAGTTGATTCAGCATAATAAAAGCCGGTCCTCCAGTATTTTTTAAAAAGTAGTCAACAAGAATAATTGCTTTTGTGTCTCAAATTTGCAAGGTGGCTTTTCTCTAGACATACAACAGGATGTTCATCATTTCAAACTTAAAGGTCAAACCAATACAGAGGCCAGCTTAACGATTTTTTGTTTGTTTTCTATTTAACGCAGTAATTCAAAGAAGCAAAGCCATAAATGTAAACATATAGACCTGGTTCACTGCTTATAGAAAAGCCTTCAACTGCGACAAATACCATAAAATGATCGACTGTGGTAGTAAACTGCAGAAGTCAGGATGACGTCAGCAACGCCAGAAGTAACCCTCATCTCGAGAGTTGCGTTTTGTCGCGATTACTATATAACATCTATTCGGACACTTTATTTAATGAAGATTTATAAGAAGTCCATGTAGAAACAAATGGAAAAGAAAATAGATGTTTTTGGAATGTACCTATATCGTCGCATGGTGTGTACATCATGAATACAAAAAATAACCAAGAAGACCTCAGATGTATGCAGAAACAAAGGAAACTGATTGATGATTTCCATCGCTCTACATCCGAAACCGGATAAAAGTAGAAAAATTCGCTAAAGGCAAGGTTAAGGGAACAAATCCATAGGCATTCATAGCTCAAATACATTCTTTAACAGAGATCTCTCATATGGTTGTATCTAAAGCCCTACTTGCTATTTGGACCGCCGGTCTGCGGAGAGGAGACGGCGTCATAAAAAGAAGACAAGCTGTGCTGTCAAGTAAGAACGTGACCGCTCGTATTCTTGAAAAAATGTGTTTCGAGAACATTTTTTGCCACCAATGTATTATTTGGTCTGCTAACAACAGCGCAATTATCTTAGTAAGCTCTCCAATCGTCTCCTCATGCTGTCGACGCGATTTTCTGCATACTCTCCAAATTTCTAGAATCTCGCGAGAGAACTGAGTCAAAGTCCTCAGAATTTTTCCTCTGAGCTTTCTCTTTACAAGGGACCAAACGTTTTCAATAGGGTTGGCGTCCGGCGATTGTGAGGGCCACTCTAGTATCTTATCGTGGGCACAAGCGAGCTGCTTCGCGACATAATTTTCGGCCAGCAAGTTTCTTCAATGTTCTTCGGAATTTGACATCATGAGCATGAAGAAGTTGTCGAATGGTCTCATGGGACACATTTAAACCCGATTTTCTTAATTTTACTACTCCTTGGTGCAGCGTCAAGTTCGGGTCCCGTGAAAACCAAGACACGATTCGTTTTTCGACTTGCCAAGTGACTTTATCTACGGAGACACGTTTTGGCAAGTCACCGACATGTTTCGTCTCGTTAAAATGATTTACCAATTTCTTTACAACCGATACTGACTTTTTAATATATTTAGCGGCCGCGGAATGTGTGGAAACGAAAAAAGAATGTCTCGAACCGACCCGCAAACAAGTTACTAATTTTGGATTTTACGTGATTTCGACCAAAGTTCGGAATCGACTGATACTTTTACCAAAATGCGGCGTAGACAAAGATTCCCTCTATCGATTTTTTGTTGAATCGCTAGAATCGCATCTACCAAAAATGAATTATCGCGGACACGTTCTTACCCGACAGACTATATCTCGTGCAATCGTAGGCAAAACTTGAAAAATTAATTCTTAAGCAAATGCAAAAAAAAAAAATCATTTATGAATTAAATGGTAAAAAAACGAAAAGTAGTGTTGGAGTTTATTGGAGAAGCCGGTTCTGTTTTCGTAGGATTTAGTGCATAAAAATCCATAATACGAAATATAGAAGCTTACAATATACTTACCATAAAACGTATATCGGCGAAAAATGAACACGTCTGAGGTTTTATTACGGCATGTGTAAGTATAGACGACCATTTGCCGATAAGAAACGAATTTATATTAAGAAGGCATGAGGACGACATAAATTTTAGTTTTATGTTTGTTTATGTTTTATTTAAAAGGCACACAAACTATTCTTGAATTAGTTTGATGGACTTGTTTTGGAAATAGAGGTGTATCATGTGTCAAACAAAAAAATAAACTAAATTAATAATTTAGGAAGATTTACGGTGAAGAACCTGAAATCAATGGCGTATTCAGAAGCCAGACTGACATATATCCCTTTTCTCACTATATGTCTATACGTCTTAATACGGCCCATCATTGTCTCCTTTTTTTTCCAAAAAAATATCTCTGGAGTCCCTGACCCAAGAAACTGGCAAACCACTGCTTGCAGCTTTCCCTTTATTAGTCTATATGCCTTAATACGGCCCGCTATTGTTTCCTTTTTTCCTAAACTAAATCTTTGGAGTTATCCCTGACCAAAAAAACTGGCTACACCACTACTTGTAGCTTTAGAAACCACCAGGTAGGTTTTTACCATAAAAATAAAATACAGTAGAATCTCGATTATCCGAAATAATATGGACCAAAGTGATTTCAGATAATCGAAATTTCGGTTAATCCGAATTTTTTTTATAAAACAGAAGTTTAGAATGAATACAACATTGCAGATTGAGTTAAAAGCATTTATACGATATGCTATTACGTACATAGGTATTTATTAAACAAAGAATAGAACAATTAGTTTACTTATTTTATGTACATGTACGGAAAATCGAAAATAAAACAGTTTCATTCTTAACTTTAATGTCTTAAAAATGAGGTAATTTTTAACTGCACTAATTTTGCGTTAGTTTTGTCTCTCCAATTGATAAGCAAAACGTCCGCGGCGGTTGCATTTTCTTGTTGTTCTACATAAGTTAACGCTTTTCAAAGGGCCTCTAGTCCTTCTGAATGTGATATTTTTACTGGAATATTGTCAGTGGCTTCTAATTTCGTTATCATCATCGTGACAGTGATATATTTTATTAGCATTTTTGCATACACTTTTAATTAATTCTTGGTCAGTCATTTCATCTTCCACACTAACACTGTTTAACCATTCACAAACATCGGTTTCCGTAACACTTTCACATCCTGATATTCTTGTAATAATTTGATGTAAACTTTCATTATCTTCTGTTTCTGCCTCTGAGTAATGTCTCTCCTCTTGTGGAATCAATTTTGACCAAGATTTGTCCAGAGTACTACTCTTTACTTGATTCCAGGCTGAAGCTATCCAATATATAACATTTTGCAAATTTATCTTTTTTAGACAATGAGTAAGATTGCCACCTTCATCTACTTCTTCTAAAATATGCTCCAATAACAAATGCCTGTAATTGCGTTTTAAATTTTCCAGTATACCCTGATCCATAGGTTAAATATGAGAAGTTACAGCAGGAGGCAAAAACATTGCTTTTATTTCCCCACTTTCAAGTTGCTCCGCACTTGGGTGAGTGGGGGCGTTATCTAGTAAAGAATACATTTTTAGGATATCCATGTTCTTTTAAAAAAAGTTACGCTTTGGGAACAAAATCTCCAAAAAACCAGTCTTTAAATAGAATCGGGTTTATCTAGGCAGGTTCGTGGATTTGCTGACTTACCAATACATAATATATTAATGGAAGTTTGTGTCTTCCAGAAGCATTACTGCATGCAAGAACAGTAATACGTTCTTTGCTACGTTTGTAACCAGGTGCTCCAGCTTCCGTTTTTTAGGCTAAGGTATTTGACGGCAACATTTTGTAGTTCAAGCCTGTTTCATCACAATTATAGATTTGGTCTGGTTGTAAACCATGTTCTTCCATAAGCTGCTCGAAATTGTCTGCAAATTTTTTGCAGCAGATACATCAGCCGACAATCTTTCTCCACAAAGTTTCAGTTGACGTACACCATGTCTTTTTTTCCACCTGTCTAGCCATCCATCACTTGCAGAAAAATTTACAGGCACTTCAATAACCGGAAACTCTTCGCTTAAACTCACTGCCTTCTGTTTTAATATTATTCCTGAAATTGGTAATCCACGTTCTCGATTCTGTGTAAACCATAAAAATTGATCCATTCACCGCTTTTCATAATTTTTCGTGCTTGGGTGGGCGATGACAAACCATACACCATTTTTCAAGTTTTTCGCGATTTTTTCTCCACTCAGTACTCACGGTCACACCTAAATCCTTCGCTATATTTTTAAGAAGTTCACCATTATCTAAACGTTGAATTGCTTCGAGTTTCTCTTTTAAGGTAATAACAACACGTTTACGCTTATTATTATGACGCTCCATTTTGTAAAATATCTATTAAAACGAAACTATTCCCTCTGCGATAATAATAGACGTAATGAGTAACTTATAACACTCGTCGACTAACCAAAACATAAATAGCGGTGAAATTCTAGACGTTGGGGAGTCCCCGCCGCGTTAAGGAAACCACTCGTCGTCTGTTTCGAATAATGGAGAATTTTTTCGATTTCAGATAATCGCGATTCGGATAATCGGGAGATTGTACTGTAATTGGTTTTTTTGTCAATTTTAGGAATTTTGGATCCATTATCTTCAATCTAAATTACAAATGTTATTGAATTTGAATATGAAATAGATGGATTAAAGCATTAATTCCATGATTTTTAAACGGTTGCATCAATATCATCCCTGACCCTAGAAAATGGCTACACCACTGCTTGTAGGTTTTTTACCATATTTCAGATTTGAAATTGGAAAACTAGCCTAACTTTCGAATTTTTAATTTAAAATGTGATATGAACAATGAAAAAGTTCATATTTAGTGTTCCGTATGGAATACTTAACGGATCACTTCGGTGTCCGTCTGTCCGTTTGTCACACTCGATGTTCTCCGAAACTATTTGACATAAAAAGTTGAAATTTGGCACAAATGTAGGAATGACGATGCAATCAAAGCCGTGTAATTTTGAAAGTTAACTTTTGACTTAGGGGTTAGTTTTAGGGGGAGAAATCGGAAGTGGAAAAAAAATTACCAGTCATTGAGTGGAGTGTCAAACGAAAGCTTGTGAAAACACGAGTTCAAAAATATATATGATGTAATACTTGCGCACACTTTTCTTTGCATTATTTTAAACAAAAATGTCAAAAATCGATGTTCCCCCTCTTATCTTGAAATGTGCTGATCAAAAAATTTTGAAAAAATTCTCAAATATTCTCCATAAAGTATAGATTGACCTAAAATTATCACGAGTGCATTACGTTTGATATTTTATCTGGTATAAAAAAACTATGAAAACTATGTTTCTTGGCAATATGGTGGGTTCTTGTAATATGCTTTTCCATACAATATTGCTACCG
Organism: Pachyrhynchus sulphureomaculatus; assembly: GCA_019049505.1. Taxonomy (NCBI): domain Eukaryota; kingdom Metazoa; phylum Arthropoda; class Insecta; order Coleoptera; family Curculionidae; genus Pachyrhynchus; species Pachyrhynchus sulphureomaculatus. The sequence continues at coordinate 54,779,025 of CM032447.1, forward strand.
AGGCACGTCGCTCATGTACCGAGATCTATTTTTTTTTATTTGTTTATAATTAAAGCAAATATTTGTTTTACAGGTTTTAAATATTTAGATTGTATAGATATTTATTGGCTAGTAGGTAGCTAAGATGCTATTAACTATTATACATTATTGACTAAAAAAATACGGATTAACCTCCCCACTTTTAGGAATTTTGGGTCCATTATCTCCAATCTAAATTACTTACTGAATTTGAATATAAAATAGATGGGTTTGAAGCATTATTTCCAGAACATGTATCTGCGAGGAAATTCTAAATAAATAATTTTATCAATTTTTATTACTCAATTTTTTGCAAGTGCAACATTATTTTTAAACGGTTCCATCAACATTATCTTATTTCTTAGGAAAATAGCTTTATCGCCACTTGTTAGTGCGATTCTAATAATATATTTTAAACATAATAATAATAAAATGGCTATAAAAAGACTGTTGTTATACTACCATAGAATGTAAATTAAATCTACCATAGAATTTATCTATTATTCGTGTTATTGTTATTCCTGCTTTGTTTTGGGTTCTTTGTTACTGTAGTTTAATGAATACGAGAGTGGATTAATAAGTTCTATGAAATGGCGGGACACTTTGTTAAGCGGCATGCCTGTTGGTAAGCGGGATTCTTTTAACGGTTCTCTTTAAAATTTCTAACAAATGCAACACGCAGTTGTTTCTTGGCAGCTATCGAAGGTGATCGGGGATACATGTTTAGTAGAAATGGATAAAACCGAGTATAGTGCAGTAATAAAACATTTTTATTTAAAAAAGTGGATCTCGGCCCACCGCTTTTCATACTTTTTAGTGCCTGTGTGGGCGATGACAAAACACTACACCATTTTTCAAGTTTTTCGCGATTTTTTCTCCAGTTCACCATTATCTAAACGTTGAATTGCTTCAAGTTTCTCTTTTTAGGTAATAACAACACGTTTACGCTTATTATTATGACGCGCCATTTTGTAAAATATCTATTAAAACGAAACTATTCCCTCTGCGATAATAATAGACGTAATGAGTAACTTATAACACTCGTCGACTAACCAAAACAAAGACAGCGGTGACAGATAGACAGATAGAAACTGAACTGAAGAAAGTTTTTGGCAACTCTGCAGCAGCACTCAAGACCATTTGTTACTGTATAAATAAAACGTTGCCATATCAGATTCTTGACGTTCAGGGCGCCCGACTGAAATTCTTCTGAAGAAATGGTCGATAAAATTCGCATCGTGATGGAAGATCGTGAATGGTAGGTATCTCACATGAATGGTACATAATATCCTACATCGTACCTTCTAAAATGAAAAAGTTAAGTGAGCGATGGGTACCCCGTTTATTAACTCCATACGTGAAAGGACATTTCAAAATCGTGTTTGGAAAAGTTGTAGCGTAATCCGAAAGACTTCTAGCATTATCTTGTGATTGTAGATGAAACGTCAAAACAGATAATGAAGCTAGACACCAAAAAGGGTTCTGGAGCTGACGGAATACCTGCCATAGTTCTCAAAAACTAACACCAGTTTTCTGTAGACTCTTCAATCTATCCTACAGAAAGGGAATATTTGCTTCCTGCTGGAAATGTGCCACAGTTCAGCCGATACCTAAAAAAGGCAAGAAGACCTTCCCAAATAACTACCGACCAGTCGCACTGCTTTCAATAATATCGAAAGTCATGGAAAAGGTTATCAATCAGCATCTTCTAAAATATCTTAAACGATTCAACATTATTAACTATCACCAATATGGCTTTCGTAAACATAGATCAACAGGAGATCTTCTGACTTATGTAACACATGTTTGGAACAACGCAATTGAACACTTTGGAGAATCTCGAGCGGTTGCTCTTGACATATCCAAGGCATTCGACCGTGTTTGGCACGCTCGTGTGGTGTGTCTGAAAAGTTCTGTTTGGGGCTCTCATGTTTCCTCAGAGAGCATTCTTTACGAGTAGCAGTCGCCGTATTTCTTCCTAACACCTTCACTATCAACGCCGGTGTGCCCCAAGGCTCCATACTATCTCCTACTCTCTTTCTCATTTACATTAACGATCTGCTGGAAAAGACCGGGAATCCAATCTACAGCTTTGCAGATGACAGTACGCTTATCTCTTCATTCACTTCGAACGCTCAGACATCGGCTACTCAGGCGAATATCCGCAGACACCAGGAGGTCGTTCAACTTAACAAAGACCTGGAAGAAATTCTATCTTAGGGTGACAGTAACCAAATGGAATTTCATGCTACAAAAAACCAGGCCGCAGTATTTTCTAAAAAAGTTAACGTTGCTGAACCCGACATAGTTATGTCCAGGAACTCCATTCCCCTAGTATCGTCACTCAATTTGTTGGGCGTTAATTTGGGAGCAAATATGTTCAGGCATGAACATGTTGCAGGCGTAGCAAGGAGAGCTTCTCAAAAGTTGGGAATATTATTTCGAACCAGAAAGCTTTACACTCCACAACAACTGTTAATTCTTTACGAAGCTCAAATTCGACCAACTATGGAATACTGCTCCCATGTTTGGGGCTCCGCACCCAAACATACACTGCATTTGTTGAATTCTGTTCAGAGAAGAGCTGTTCGTCTGATTGGAGACCCGGAAACCGACCGGCGGCCTTGATTCGCTGGAACTTCGAAGAACGGTTGGCGACTTGAGTCTGTCCTACAAGTATTCGAAGGATGTAGCCCGCTTAATTCCTCCCAGACCGGTGCATGTTAGAAATACACGTCGCGCTAATACTTCACATCCGTATGAGGTTCAGCTTGTTACTCCACGTACAAGGCTTTTCAAGCAGTCTTTTATATGGAGAACATCATTTCTTTGGAATAATTTGCCCGGGCTGTGTTTCCGAACCGAGTACAATTTACAACGATTCAAGAACAACGTGAATCGCTTTTTTCCGCACACATGCGCTCCTAGAGCGCTTTAGGGACTTCCCTGCAGCACGTGTGCTAGACCCATAAAAAAAAGTGGGTTGGCGAAGGTAAAAATGCATCAAAAAAAAAGGGAAAACAGTTTTACGCCGGGAAATGACATGGAAACTGTTTTTTAGGAATTACAACGTCATGTTTTGACTATTTGGAAAAGTGAGTGGTTCTTAGTGCGCAACCGTTTGCATAGTGAGTTGAACCAAAAACGACCAAGATTAGTTCGCAAAAACGTGCTTCTTCACACAGGACATACGTCTGGGCTTCGAAATAGTTCCCCACATTTGGTTCCAACTTACTTTTTTTATTTCGGAACCTCAAAACTTGAATTGGGGGAAATAAATTTTCGTCGAATGAAGAGGTTATCGATGCGGTGTAAACGAGTATATGCACAGTGAGGAAATAAAAAATTGCAAACTTGAGGGCTAAATGTATTGAGCTGAGTGGGGATTCCATTGAGAAATAAATCTTTGTTTTTGAAAAAAAAAAATTATTTACCTTGTTTTTTTAGAAGACTTTTCAATCTATCCTCGTAGCAATACACTAGTAATGATATCTAATACAATTTCAGTTAAATATGTAAACCTCGTTTCGTGAGTAGGTGTTAGTTATCTGCATTTTTAAGAATACAACGTAGAAATTTTAATAAGCTTTAAAAGAAAGGGTTCAATCTTTGAGCAGAACTGTCTAATTTTTTAAAATAAACTATAAGGACGTTCAGCGTGGTTGCGTGACACTTCAAAAATATCGTTTACTATTAAAAGAAAACATGTCCAGAAAATTATTCCTTTACAATGACATTAAGCTAATTGGTATGATTCGCTTATTGATTCTCAAATTTGAAGTAAATTTAAATACAGAACAATCCCGATTATCCGAATCGCGATTATCTGAAATCCGGCTTATCCGAAACAAACTGTTAAAAAGCAAATTGTATTCCCATTAAACGAAAAAATCCCCATTATTCGAAAACTAGACGATGAGTGGTTTTCCTTAACGCGTCGGGGACTCCCCTGACGTCTAGAATTTCACCGCTGTCTATGTTTTGGTTAGTCGACGAGTGTTATAAGTTACTCATTACGTCTATTATTATCGCAGAGGTACCTATAGTTTCGTTTTAATAGATATTTTACAAAATGGAGCGTCATAATAATAAGCGTAAACGTGTTGTTATTACCTTAAAAGAGAAACTTGAAGCAATTCAACGTTTAGATAATGGTGAACTTCTTAAAAATATAGCGAAGGATTTAGGTGTAACCGTGAGTACTGTTTCAAAGTGGAGAAAAAATCGCGAAAAACTTGAAAAATGGTGTCATCGCCCCAACACAGGCACGAAAAAGTATGAAAAGCGCTGAATACCAAAAAGTGGATGATTCTTTATTTTTATGGTTTACACAGAATCGAGAACGTGAAATACCAATTTCAGGAACAATTTTAAAACATAAGACAGTGAGTTTAAGCGAAGAGTTGCCGGTTATTGAAGCACCTGTAAAATTTTTCTGCAAGTGATGGATGGCTAGACAGGTGGTCAAAAAGACAATGGTGTACCTCAACTGAAAGTTTGTGGAGAAAGATTGTCGACTGATGTATCTGCAGCAAAAAAAAAATTGCAGAGAATTTTGAGCAGCTTATGAAAGAATATGGTTTACAACCAGACCAAATCTATAATTGTGATGAAACAGGCTGGAACTACAAAATGTTGCCGTCAAATACCTTAGCTTCAAAAACGGAAGCTGGAGCACCTGGTTACAAACGTAGCAAAGAACGTGCTCTTGCATGCAGTAATGCTTCTGAAAGACAAAACTCCCATTATTATGTATTGGTAAGTCAGCAAATCCACGAACCTTTAAGAATATTCGTCGCATTGCTTTTCCTATTTTGTATAAAAATCAAAACAATGCCTGGATAAACGCGACTCTATTTAAAGACTGGTTTTTTGGAGATTTTGTTCAAAAGTGGAACTTTTTTAAAAAGAACATGGATATCCTAGAAAATGTATTCTGTTACTAGATAACACCCCCACTTCACCCAAGTGCGGAGCAACTTGAAAGTGGGGCAAAATAAAAGCAATGTTTTTGCCTCCTGCTGTAACTTCTCTCATTCAGCCTATTGATCAGGGTTACTGGAAAATTTAAAACGCAATTACAGGCGTTTGTTATTGGAGCATATTTTAGAAGAAGTAGATGAAGGTGGCAATTTTACTGATGTCTAAAAAAGAAAAATTTGAAAAATTATATACTGGATAGCTTCAGCCTGGAATCAAGTAGAGTAGTACTCTGGAAATATCTTGGTCAAAATTGATTCCACAAGAGGAGAGACATTAGTCAGAGGCAGAAACAGTATGAAAGTTTACATCAAATTTGTTGACAAGAATATCAGGATGTGAAAGTGTTACGGAAACCGATGTTTGTGAATGGTTAAACAGTGATAGTGTGGAAGATGAAATGACTGACCAATAATTAATTAAAAGTGTATGCAAAAATGCTAATAAAATAGACAATGATGACGATGATGGTAACGAAGTAGAAGCCACTGACAATATTCCAATAAAAATGTCACATTCAGGAGGACTAGAGGACCTAGAAAAAGCGTTAAGTATGTAGAACAACAAGAAAATGCAACCGCTGCGGACGTTTTGCTTATCAAACGTTGGAGAGACATTGCAGCCAAAAACAGAACTAACGCAAAACGAGTGCAGTTAAAAATTACCTCATTTTCAAGACATTAAAGTTAAGAATGAAACTGTTTTATTTTCGATTTTCCGTACATATACATAAAATAAGTACACTAATTGTTCTATTCTTTGTTTTAATAAATCCCTATGTACGTAATAGCATATCGTATAAATGCTTTTAAGTCAATCTGCAATGTTGTATTCATTCTAAACTTCTATTTTTATAAAAAAAATCGGATTAACCGAAATTTCGATTATCTGAAATCACTTTGGTCCATATTATTTTGGATAATCGAGATTCTACTGCATTTATAAACTTATATTAAAAAAAAATCTCAGAACTGTAAAAAATTGGGAATAGTTTTTCCTTTTATATTTCATAATTAAGTATTATGTACGCTAAACAGGAAACTCTTCCAGGAAACAACTGTTACTTTCAAAGACCCAGCACTTTTTGGAAAAGTGGTCTCGGTCAAATTGGCTGAATTTTTGATATGTTGTAGTTCTCAGCTTTCTGAACAAAAGTGTCCATGGGCACAATTTTCAAAAACGGGCAGATTGCGAGTCATTTTCAATTTAAGTACTAATAAAATCCATTTTTTTTAAAACCATTTTGATAGTTATTAAAATTAAAGACACAAGAAAAAAAATCTCGCACTTATTCACTAACCATCATATCTATGTATATTTTGGGGGTCCTAAGACCAAATTCGAGATCTAAATTAACTTATTGCCTCATATTTTATCTCTTCCATGAAAAAACAGGTAAATCCAGCTCGAAAAAAAATTAAAGATTTTAAAAAAGTAGACTTCGATATCGGTGTATTTTTGCGGTGTTGAATTAATCAAGGATTTTTTCATGCGATATGTGAAAATGGATGGAATATGGATTCACCACTACACACCGGAATCAAATCGGTAGTCAGCTGAATGAACAACACCAGGTGAAAGCCGCCCGAAGCGACCAAAACACAACAGTCGGCTGGGAAGGTTTTATAGCCTCTGTATTTTGGGATGCGCATGGAATAATTTTCATCGACTATGCGGAGAAGGGAACAACCATCAATAGCGAATATTATATAGTTATTAGTGCGTTTGAAGGCAGAAATCGCAAAGAAACGGCCCCAATAAAACAAGAAAAAAGTGCTCTTTAATCAAGACAATGCATCTTGTTACGATGGCAGAATTGACGTTCAAATTGCTTCCTCATCTACCGTATTCTCTAGATTTGGCGCCCCAGCGACTATTATCTATTCGCAGACATCAAAAAAATGGTCGCGGGAAAGAGATTTGGCTCCAATAAAGAAGTTATCGCCGAAGCTGAGGTCTATTTTGAAGACAAAGGCAAGTTCTTCTACAAGAAAGGTACCAAAATGTTAAAAAAGCTTTGGACTGATAGTATAACTCTTGAAGGAGACCTTTTTGATGAATAAAGTCGAATTTTGCAAAAAAAATGTGTTTTAAGTAGCTAGACCAAAAACTTTTTCAGCCTACGTGTTACTTGAGTGATCTCAAACCAACTGGAGCAAGGTTGAGTAATATGTTTATAATTGTTAAAGATTTAATGGAATGAAAAATCTTCATCTCAAAATGGTAATTAGGACAATAAGATATGTCAAGAAGAGTCATTTTAAAAATGAATTTAGTATTTTTTGAAGACGCTGGTATAATGTTGTTTAATTTAAAAAATACTTTCCTTCAGCAAGGAAAGTAAAAATGTAATTTTTCTTACTTTTCCACCATACTTATCGAGCGTCCTTATACGTTTTATATTATTTTTATTGATAAAATTTTATATTTGATCTGAATACAGTCGAGAGCTGTTCGCTTCGAATATCTGATGCAAAGTTATATAAATTTCATTAGAAATACAAATCGAACGATGAGAAAACCTCGATGGAATTTAACATTTTCCCATTTAGAATCCACTAAAAGTGTCACAGAATAACGGAAATTCTCCGCATCTGTTCGTTTTTCAATTAAATCTGCTAATTCGACTTTAATTAAAACACTGAAGAGCCGTCCTTTACAAGCAGGCGATAAAATCTCATTTTTTTTTCTTTTGAGTGTTCTAGACTTCCATTTCATTAACGACGTAAGTGTTTTGCTGCGAATGAAAAATATAGACATGTTGAGATTGCTGAGTTTTATTGTTCTTTTAACGGTTTTGAGATTAAATAGTTGAACTAGACTAGTTTTTCTTCATTTAACAATGCGCAAGTAAATTAAATTAAGAGCTTATACTCTATACGTAAAATGCAATAAGTGTTTATAATTCTGCAATGTGCTATAAGAAACTTTCTATTAAATTACGGTTGTTCCAAGACGAGATTCAATCAGCTCCAAATTCTTAATTTCCGCAGTTCTAAATTATCGTCCCATAGTGCTAATGTCTAGATGCCATCTTGCGATAAACATTTTACTTTTATATGAATGAAAAAATTAGCAAACTTAAAAAATTTCCATTATTATAAGAATGTAGCAAAGGCGGCTACAAAAATGTATTGTGTCATAAATGCCACTCTGCACTAAATTATTTAAAGGTCATTAAAACTGACTTTATGAACAACTTCGGCATGATGACTTGCTAGAGTAAAAACCCAGCACATTGCTCTTATAAAACATAAATCCAATATTTACAATCTTATTAAATAAACTGTCTGAAGAACAAAATAATGATGTTGCAACCCGCATTCTGAGCACTTTGTATGAGTATTTAAAACAGGATTCTGCGGGTATGTTGCTGAGCACCTTGCAAGAATGTTGAGGTAGTCATGTTCTTTCCATATCGACAATTTGCGTGATCTGCCCAACGATATTACACTGGCCGACAAAGTTTTGTAACAAGAAAACTGCTTGCTAATTTTGACAGCTCTCGATCTACCCTCATTATAAAATCGTATTTATTTTGATTCGTACAGAACACTTATAAAATCACTTCGGTGTCTGCGTCTATCACACCTCTACGAAACTATCTGACATAAGTTGAAATTTAGCACTAATATAGTAATTGATGGCCTCATCAGAGCCGTGTAGTTCTAAAAGTTAAATTTTGACTTAAGGGGTTCTTTTTGGGGGATGAAATCGGAAGTGAAAAAAATTTTTTTTACCAGGTCATCAAGTGGGGTGTCAAATCAAGGCTTGTAAAAATATGAATTCAAAAATATATATAATATAATACTTGCGCACACTTATTGTTAAAAAATTGAGACGAATTGCTGTTGCCTCCTTATCTCGAAAAGTACTGATGAAAAATTTTGAAAAAATTCTAGAATATTTTCCACTGGGTGTAGATTGAGTGCATTACCTTTAATAATTTATCTGGTATATAAAAAAACAAAATTTCAAGATCATCAGTTTTCAGTAAAGATCTTTGCTGAAAACTCATTTGGAGTGTGCTCTGTGAAGTCACTGATCATTTTATACCTTCGTAATAAAAAATTTTTATTTTAAAAGCAATCAACCGTATGGAATACTAATTGCCCAAGTCCGACTTGCACTTGGCCGGTTTTTTTTTGTCTTACAGAAACTATCTATGTGCCTATCGTACCGACTGACCGTTTTACTTAATTATTGTGAAATAGTTGTGTTTTGGTATTATAAAGATTTAGTGATTCTAAAGTATGTCTAGAAAGTGTAAAAATTAGCCTAACAGATTTTGTTATACAGTGAAGCCCGTTTATAAAAAACTCCAAAAAATCACTGAAAATGGTTCGCTACATCCGAAGTTCGTTACAAACAATAAACAAAATCTAATATCATTTTTCACTACTTTTTTATTTAGATTAGGCGCTAATACTTAGAAAAATGAATAATAATAATTATTAAATTTGAAAAATGATTATATATGTTGGTACATATACGAGTATAAACGAAAACATTAAAATATATAGTTTTTACAATAAAATCAGTAATTTTCGTTTATACAATTTTACTTGAAAAAGAAATGGTGTTTATATAATTGTCAAGGTCACAAAAACTACTCCATATATGTTCAGGAACTTCACGAGATTCCAAAAAATTGCGAGTTTCAGTCATTTTCTTAGTCATTTCTGAAATGGATGGAACATAAATATTATCTCCTTCTCCAAGCTCGTCTTCGTCGTCATTATCGCTTAAAATCTTTCCAGAAGTCACTGATGTAACAACTTGATCATCAGTTAATATTTCTCTCGTCATTAATTCGTTATCAGCACATACATATACTTCAAAATGAATGTCAGCATCGTAAACAAATTCTAGACAATCAGTAGGATCTTCTCAATGTTTTTCAATCCACTGAGTAAACGGTAGCTCATCATCTGAGTCATATCTACATTCCTTCCTTAAAAATCCGCCATGCTTAAAACATTTTGTAATGGTTTCTCTACTGACTCTTTACCAAGCCATATGGATAAAGTTTATAGCGTCCAAGAGAATTACAAAAAAAATGTTACCTTTATCGATCGTCTCTAACATTTTCATAAGTAAAATCTTTCTATAACGACATTTTAAAGAATGTATAACACCTTAATCCATAGGCTTTGCACTTGTGTTTGGAGGCATAAAAACCAATTATATTTGCTGTAAATCAACTTCAGGGTGCAATGGACAGTTGTCAATCAAAAATAATATTTTTTCTGTTTGTATATTTTAATTCTTTGTTCCATTCGATTAGTTCGTTTTTAAAAACTTCTGATGTCATCCAGGCTTTTACTGTTTAATTTGTACTTTCCTGGTAAATGTTTGTTTTTAAAACACCTGGGATTGGCGGGCTTTCCTATCACCAACAATTTTCTTTTCTCTTTTCCAGGCATATTTGCAGTTACCAACACAGTAATACTTACTTTTAATATTTTTCCACCAGCAAAATTCTCTCCTACAAACTTTAATGTCTTATCAGGCGTCATCTTGGCATTAAAAATATCCACATAACAACTTTCTCGAATTTCCAGCCATACATTGGCCACCACTGATCAACAACAGCCGTATCCACTCCTGCAGTTTTTCCTACTATCTTACCCCCACTAATATTGTGTCGCTTTTTAAATCGTTCAATCCAACTTCTAGAACAGTTAAACTCAAGTGTTCTCTATTTTCTTTCCCAATTCACTAGCTTTCTCTTGTAAAGTATAGCCGGTAATAGGAACATGTTCAAGTCGTTTTTGACTAACACATTTAAAGAGTCCTTTATCGACTTGGTCATGTGTAGAATTTCTGACTTTTTTACAATTAAAGTTTCCTTTATCATAGATTGATAAAATTTCTTACCTCTTCTTCCACATGGTAGAAATCGTAGATAGTTAAATTCAACTGTTTGCAAACATCACTTTGCTTAACTCCATTTTCTATTTTCCTTATAATATCGTGTTTGTCTTTTAAACTAAACGCTTTACGTTTTTGTAAACTCATTTTAAAATAAAAACTTAAACATTCGCTTTGCTACTTTGATCAAATATGCATTAGAACCGCATAACACAACAAATGAATTGAAAAAAATACTGCTCGAACTAGCGACGCGGCGGAAACAGGTAGAATAAAAATTTGGATAGGTCTTATGGAAGTTTTTTCATGCATTATAAAATAGTTCGTTTTAACAGGAAATTCGCTATAAACAAGTTCGTTATAAGCAGACTTCACTGTATTTGTAGGGAATCAACCAAGAAATTCACACCATTAGTGAAAAAATTATATCAAAGTTATTTTGGCTTTCCTGTGGGGCAACCGGACAAAGCGTGGGTTCCTCACATCGGTCAGCGTAACATGTGTAGGCCTTCAAACTGGGTGGGCAAAAAGATCTCGATATATGCCATTCGGAATTTCCATGATATGGACTAACCACTACAAGGGGAATCAAAATTAAGACTAAAAATAAAGTTACGTATATGGACCTATCTTCTGCAATAAATCCGATTCCTCATAGCGAAGAATTGCCTGTACCAAAACAACCTCAAAGCTCCGACCTAAGTGTTGAATCCATCCAAGTAGACAACGTTGTGGTTGATTCCGTCTTTCAAGCAACTTCCTTAACAAACTAACTATATTTACTAATATAAGGAGAGCTCAATAATTTAGTACGCAAAACAACAGGCAGAGCCTCTAGGCTCTCAATTAAAGGGTTGGAATTTGTTGCAACCAAAAACAAGAGTATGCTACCTTCGGCATCGTGACGAAAAGCTAAAAAGTTTGTTCTTACAGGAAAAATGATTCTAGTATTTTGTAATGACATTAATGCCATAATGAATATACTGGGTCTGAAATCCAATTCGGAAGGTTGGCGTTTATTTACTGACTCGTCAAAAGTTAGTTTGAAGGCCACACTTGTTCATAACGGAAATATACTTCCCTCCATACCAATAATTTATGCTCCCAAGACGAAAGAGTCACATGAAAACATGAGATTTCTTCTGGAAAAGATACAATATGATGAATATAAATGGAAGATTGCTCTTTTCTTAGGGTTACAGCTTCGATATACAAAATACTGCTGTTTTATTTGTGAATGGAACAGTAGAGACAGGAAAAATCATGAAAAGAATCCCTTATTTCAGAGCACAAAAATATCAAAAATACTCCCTTAGTGAAACCTAATGATGTATTCTTACCACCTTTTCACATCAAACTCGGGATAGTGCTGAATTTTTATATTTAAAGAAAAATTTTTCCGAAAATCAGTGACACTAAGATCAAAAAGGGCATATTTGTAGATCCTCAAATAAGACAGTTAATGAGAGACGAAATATTTAATAAAAAACTAAACTGTCTTGAACAATCTCCTTGGGCATCTTTCAAAAATACGACCTCAAATTTTTTGGGAAATCATCAATCAGAAAGCTAGTCGAAGAGTTCTTAATTACTTAGTCCTTAAAAATACATTTTTTACATTCCCAAATTTGGAAGCCGTCACACCATCATAAATGATTTTCAAAATAGACTGACTTATTTTTAAACTGTATTGTAGGTTTAATGGTATATGATTCTAAAAAATTGGCCTGTCATTACCTTCGCTCACGTGCCTTTTTACTGGACCTGACTGCGTTAATTCCAGTAGATCTACTTCAGTTTAGGTTCGGCCCGAATCCTTTACTGAGGTGTCCTAGATTTTTAAAAGTAAGTCCAATTAAAATATATTTACATAATATTTTTTAAGGTTTGAAAAATATTTTTATTTTTGAATATTAAATCTAATGAGAATAAAACACTAAATTTTTAGTAAAATTTCCACGTTTATTGATTTTTATACATGAAACGTGTTTCACTAAAACATTAGCTTTATCAAAAGTATGGGTATGGAATGAAATAAACATTTTTCGATGGTTTTAAAAGTAAATATTTTCAGGTAGGTTGTAACTAAAGGATAACAACAAAACTTAATAATAATACAAATGATCTATTCATTAAATAAATTCAACTGTATATTCATTCACACTTTCATTATGTAATTCAATTTGTATAATTATTAAGTTTTGTTGTTATCCTTTAGTTACAACCTACCTGTAAATATTTATTTATAAAACCATCGAAAAATGTTTATTTCATTCCATACCCATACTTTTGATAAAGCTAATATTTGGAAGTACTGCTAACTGAATAAATGCCCGTGCGAGGCACGCGTTTATTCTAGTATCTTTTAAAAGAAAGTCCGAGCAGTGGAATACATATATGTGATTCAAAATTTGAAAGAACGTCCGCGTCCGCGCGCCCTTTTTTTTCAAGCTACGTTGCCACAGCGTAAATTCACTCCATTAAAAAGTAATATTTATCTATATTTTTGTAAAAACTAGGAGGTAAACTGCCTTCATATTCTAATAAACGAAAGCAAAGTAATTTTTTTCATGTATATATTTTTTTGTGACTTTTTATTTTTTAATGTACATACGACAACAAAAATTGTAAAAAAACGCATGCTCTTGATCGAAGAAAAAGTATGGATTCCTATCTTTTACGTGTTAAATATCTGAAACTTTTACAATTAATTATAATAATACGGCGTGGTAAACCATCTTTATATTGAAGCAGTGAATCAATGATTTATTATTTCTCAAAATTTCAAGCAAAACTACTTTTACAGTTACTCGTAAGAAATACCTTAATACCCAATAGACTGGTGAAAATAGGGGACTATTTTTTTCGTAATATATGGGCTCTGAAACGTAAAGATGTGCAAAAATCGCAGAGGGTAATTGATTCGCGAATACATTACTTCCCTTAAGAAAAGGAAGTAAAAAAGTGAACTGGAAGAAATTCGAAGTTACCAGAATTTTCACTTCTGGCTAATGATTTTTTACCAAGCAATTAATTTACAAATTATTTTTTAAACTGATTACGTAAATTTGGCGTAAAACAAAAAATAAGCTGGGATGACACACGAAGAAAAAATGTTTTTTTTTTTAATATAGAGAGAGTATTTCTAAAAATGACTGAAAATTAACATTGCCTCTCTTTCGAAAAAACCCTATATGTACATGCTTTTAAGTTGACTGGACTATTACATATAGATGTATACATAAATTTTTTAATAATATCGATTCAAACCGAAACATCCTTACGCCGAAGCGAAGCTGAAACGAATATTCCGTCGAATTCCACAATTTTTAGAGGCCAAATTCGTTCGTTGGCCCGCTCGAGCTCAATATTGCGGAATGCAGCCCCACAGTGTCAATTTTAATGCATATTAACACAGATGAAGATCCCACGAGAAATAAGTAATACTAAAAAAAAACAAGCTGTCTGCGATATCTCGTCGGAAAATCTGTATGTAGAAAAATACATTTTATGTTGGGATATAACGATTTTATTTTATATGTAACGGGTTAAAATATTAATTGAGTATCTAGCGGAAAAAACTAGGAACTGAAAATAATTATTAGAGATATTTTGTAACGCTTATTTTTCCCATGCCTTTGTTCTTATCGTTATCTCAAGCATGTGTAGGATTAGCGTGAGGAAATTGCACTTTCATACTACAGCAGAATTGCAATAACAATAAACTAAAAGTAAGGTTATGTTAGTATTTATCTTATAAACTTAGGGTGTTTTTTTTTTTCAATTATTTCATGGTTAACCACACCAGTTAATGGGTCAACACAAGTTTCTAAATTAAAATTGTGTCTAACAGATTTCTATCACTTCCTTCAATATTTCTGAGTTAATACGAATGTGCGATAAATAAAATTTCATTTTAAATTAGCACTACCTTAGAGTTATCGCCACTGCACCAAACACTTTAGTTTTTCACTCGACACGTGTTATACTAAACATGTTACAATCATCAGGAGCGATTAGTAAGTCGATGGTTTAAGAAATGCGTGTTAGGTGCAAAAATAAAATGTTTGTTGTGGTGGTGATAACTATTCCGTAATGCCATTATACCAAAGATTGCAAAATCCCAACATAATCTGAACAATAATTAACCATTGTCAGTGTTATTTGCAATAAAAATTTATAATTACAGTTTTACTGTATTTTTTTAGTGTTTTGTATAGCTAAGTAGGAAAAAAAACCCTACCATAATAGCGATAAGAATAACGAACTTCAAATAACCTCTCTTATAAGTTCCTAAATAAGGGAAATCGTTATCCTTAACAAAGCTTTCTCTTAGTCTGTTTCAATACTGCCCAAGCTGTAAACGGTGGGCGAATGCAAATAACGATAACAGCTCAGTCCTTATATTTAATTTCTTCCTTTTATTATCGCGCATTCTTCAAATAAAGATAAAGAAAGTGGCCTGCCAAAATAAGCGTTGCAAAATCTCTCTATTTAATACTTGAGAGTGTTTTTAGACAAAAAAATCTTTGTCCGTGTGCGTCTCTTGAAAGGAATGGAAAATTCAAATAACTCAGTTATTTAATTAAGAGCACTGTCTTAGTTATCAGCGTGAAAAGGTTGTTTATTTTGGGGGTTCAAGTTAAAAAACAATACACGTTTTTAGAGGTATCCATTAAAATATTTGAATGACAACTCTGTTGATATGAACATAAATACCAGGTGTACAAGTATGAAATGCGGATTTCAGACAACAGATGGTGCACTGATGCAATTTATGCTATAAAGATTTGACACTGCGCCATTTTGTTGTGTCATCAACAAGTGTCAGACGCGCACGAGTGATAAATTGGAAAAGGGTGTGCATAGTGTTGTGTTGTGTTCAATATGTCGAAATTAATACTGACCAAAGAGCATTCGCGGACAGCATTAATTTTTGATTATCATTTGAAGAAAACTGCTGTTGAATTATACCGATACTTCGAGAAGCTCATGGTGAACATGCTCCATCGCAAGATACGTGTGAACGATGGTTTCGGCGTTTCAAAAGAGTTGCAGACAAGGAACGTAGGAAACCGCCAAAAAATACGAAGATGTGGAATTGCAAGCATTGTTAGACGAAGATGATTCGCAAATACAAAAACAACTAGCTAGCAATTGGGCCTTAGTTAACGAGCTGTTTCCAATCGGTTACGAGAGATGGGAAACATTCAGAAGCCGGTAGATGGCTACCACATGAGTTGAACGACAGGCAAATGGAAAAGCACAAAAACACGTGTGACATTTTGCTCGCTACAAAAGGAAGTCGTTTTTGCATCGTATAGTTACAAGGGATGAAAAGTGGATTTATTTTGAGAATCCCAAGCGCAAAAAATCATGGGTAGACCCAGGCGCACCATCCACATCGACTGCAAGACCGAATCGCTTTGGCAGAAAGACGATGGCTCTGTGTTTGGTGGGACCAGAGGGGCGTGGTCTATTATGAGCTGTTAAAACCTGGGGAAACGGTTAATACTAAACGTTACCAACAACAAATGACCGATCTGAACCGTTTGCTGCTTGAAAAAAGGTCAGAATACCGAAAGAGGCAACACAAAGTCATTTTTCTTCATGACAATGCCCAACGCATGCGGCAAGACCAGTTCGCGAAACGTTGGAATTACTCAGCTGGGAAGTTCTACCCCATAGCTTACTCACTAGACTTGGCTCCTTCCGATTACCACTTGTTTGCATCGATGAGTCACGCACTTGCTGAGCAGCGCTTTGGTTCGCAGCAAAAGGGGAAGATTTTTACTGGCGTGGTATTCACAAATTGCCCGAAAGATGGGAAAAATGTATAACAAGCGATGGAGATACTTTGAATAAAGCACTGTTTATCATTCTTCCGAATTTAACACGTTTTTTTTTGGAAAAAAATCCGCATTTCATACTTGTATATCTGGTATATTGATTTTTGACGCTTTTTACGGCAATTTAACGAGTTTTTTTCCATTTTTTTTCCGCAAAAATTTGTATACTGAGTTGTAAAAAAAAGTTCTTAAAAAAAAGTCGTGTTCAGTCTGTAAATAACTCTTTCTGGAGGTCCAAGGAACGATTTAAATCGAGTCTAATTAGTATTACTTTCAAAAAAAAATTCTCTCTTTTTTGAACCGCTAATATATCAACAATTTACGGAAATGCTCATACGAGGCTGGTTTGAAAAGTCCGTGCAAAGTCCGAGAGATGGAACCATCGGCGCGTATCGAGGTCATGTTTAGTTAGTAGCATCTCTTGAATGAACGCACACCAAGTTTCAGCCATATTGGTCTATTTCTTTGTGTTTGGCATTCGTGTGAATCAAGGAAGTCGAGTGATTTTCAAGAAATGGACGAAAAAGAATTTCGTGTGGTGATTAAACATTACTTTATGAAAGGCAAAACGCCTCAGGAGACTAAAGAGAAGCTTGATAAAATTATGGTGACTCTGCACCTTCGATTAGAACAGTTTATAAGTGGTTTCAAAATTTTCGGACTAGCCATATAGGCACAAGCGACGCTGAACGTTCTGGACGGCCTGTGGAGGTTACGACTCCAGAAATCATTGATCAAATCCATGATATGGTGATGGATGACAGAAGAGTTAAGGTGCGTGAGATTGCTAGTGCTGTGGGCATCTCGACTGAACGGGTACATAATATTTTGCATAAACATTTGGATACGAGAAAGCTATCCGCAAGATGGGTGCCGCGATTGCTCACGCTTGACCAAAAACGGAATCGTGTGAAGTGTTGCGAGGATGGTTTGCAGCTGTTCCAGAAGAATCCGGAGGAGTTTAAGCGTCGTTTCGTCACTGTGGATGAAACATGGATACATTACTATACTCCTGAGACCAAACAACAATCTAAACAATGGGTTACCAAGGGGGAATCTGCACCAAAAAAGGCGAAGACCGTTCCTTCGGCCGGAAAGGTTATGGCGACTGTCTTTTGGGATTCGCAAGGGATAATCCTCATCGACTATCTGGAAAAGGGTAAAACTATTACAGGTGAATATTATTCATCGTTATTGGACCGTTTGAAAGCCGAGCTGCAAGAAAAACGCCCGCGATTGGCCCACAAGAAAGTCCTTTTCCATCACGACAACGCACCAGCACACACCTCAGCAGTTGTGGTCGCAAAATTAATGGAAATAGGATTCCAACTCGTTTCACATCCCCCTATTCTCCAGACTTGGCTCTCTCGGACTACTATTTGTTCCCCAATTTGAAGAAATGGCTGGCGGGACAAAGATTTTATTCAAACGAGGAGGTGATTGCAGACACTGAAGGATATTTTGCAGACTTGGACAAATCCTATTATTCGGAAGGGATCAACAAACTAGAACATCGTTGGACGAAGTGTATAAGCCTAAAAGGAGACTATGTCGAAAAATAAAAATGGTTTACCCCCAAACACATAAGTAGTTTTTATTGTTGCACGGACTTTTCAAACCAGCCTCGTATAAGAAGTTTAAGGTGTGAGGAGGATATTTCTCTGTTAACATAAAAGTTTTCACTCGTCCGGTTACAACGGTTTTCTAATGCAAGTTTTAGATAAAAGGATGTTTATCATTATAAATCGCATTAATTTACGTTTATCGTTGATATGTATATTACGTAATTTAAAAAATTACCTTATCTTTTCACGATTTACACATTACCAGAATTACCTCTTTGATCTAACGTATAAACTGGAAAATTTTAATCTCTACGATAATTACAAACAGCTGTAATCAGTTATTTTCTGTTTGCGATTTTTTCCCTATATTCTATACAATAACCAGATATAAGTTTTTTTTTTTAATTTAACATAACCGGCTGTTGTTGACAGATAAAGCCAGTGCCGACTTTTGTTCTAGTTGAAACAGAAACATGCACAGGGGCAGATCAAGAGTATATTGTGAAGATTCCACGGTAAGTTCATTATACAACTTAAGCACAAATAATACAATTACTATTCAAATTAAATAAAACGAAATCTCCATAATAATTAAAGAATTATTTCAAATTCGTTACAGCCTCGTGTAGTAAAAATGTATTTTGCGCTTTAGGTTAAAAAAATAAAAAAAACGGTCAAGTGCAAGCTAGACTTGCGCAATTAGTATTCCGTATCGTGATTGCTCTTAAAATAACATAAAATCCTTACCTAGGCTAAGTTAATTAGGTCCCTGATATGTATATATCTTAAGAGCCAATATGTATTTTCATGTTTTTTCTTAGTCAATAATGTACAATAGTTATAGCATCTTAGCTACCTAAGAGCCAATAAATCAATCTAATCTAGAATCGAGTAATAAAAGTGTAAAACGAATATTTGCTACCTAAATACAATAAAATTATTTTGTCCCTAGAGAGCGACCTCCACCATTTTGTAGAGAAAACACAGTTTTCGGTATTTTTTATACCAGATAAATTATCAAACATAATTCACTCGTGATAATTTTCGTCCAATCTACACTTTATGAACACTATTCCAGAATTGTTTTAAATTTTCTGATGTGTATTTTTCGAGATAGGGTGGCTGGACAGGGGTGTTTTTGCCATTTTTTCAAAATAATACAAAAAAAAGTGTGTGCAAGTTAAGTCATATATATTTTTGAAGCTGTGTTTTCACAAGCTTTCATTTACTCGATGACCAGGAAATTTTTTTTCACTTCCGATTTCACCCCCCGAAACTAACCCCTTAAGTCTAAATTTAACTTTCAAAACTACACGGAATCTGATTAGGCCATCAATTCCTATATTTGTGCCAAATTTCAACTTTCTACGTTCAATAGTTTCGGAGAAAATCCAGTGTGACAGACACCGAAGGTCTTCGCAAATACGCAGTTCCAAAATAGATAGTGAATTTGATTTCCCTTGATCTTGACCTTGATTCAAAAATTACAACTGGATATTTTGTGGTGAAATATTAATCACAAAAAAAAAACCGGTCAAGTGCAAGTTGAAGTTCCACAATTAGTGTTCCGTACGTTGATTGCTTTTAAAATAAAAAATGTTGTTACGGTGGTATAAAATGATCAGTGACTTCACAAAACACACCCCAAATGACTTTTCAACAAAGTTTGTTTCCAATCTTTACTGAAATTGATGACCTGGAAATTTCTGTTTTTTTTTTATATACCAGATAAATTATCAAAGGTGATGCACTCGTGATAATTTTCGTTCAATCACCCCATGGAGAATAATCCAGAATTTTTTCAAAATTTTTTGATCAGTACTTTTCGAGATAAAGTGGGGGGACAACGAATTTCGCGATTTTTTAAAAATAATACAAAGAAAAGTGCGCGCAAGTATTACATTATGTGTATATTTTTAGTCGTGTTTTCACAAGCTTTCATTTGACACCACACTCGATGACCTACTAAAAAAATTTTTTTTTTTCACTTGCGATTTTACCTCCCAAAACTAACCCCTTAAGTCAAAATTCGACTTTCAAAACTACACGGCTTTAATGAGGCCATCAATTCCTATATTATTACCAAATTTCAACTCTCTATGACAAATAGTTTCGGAGAAAATCGGACAGACAGACAGACAGATACCGAAGTCATCTTATAAGTGTTCCGTACGGAACACTAAAAATGGGCAGAGACGTAATATCTTTATATATATATATATATATATATATATATATATATATATATATATATATATATATATATATATATATATATATATATATACTATCTCTGTTAAAATATAACAAACTGAGAAAATAACGATAATTTTCAAATTCTTCGACTCTAAGAACCATAAATATGGCGTATGACACGATACATACACAACAACCAAATTTTTTCATAATATTATAAACATTTATCGACCATTTCACCAGCTTCCCTTCTGGCGATATCACGCAGAAACTATAGGTTCCTTTCTTACTTTAAGTATTATTATATGTATACCAAATTCAAAATCGATCTGATTTCGTTCATGTCATCATGCCAACATACAGATAGACAACAGACATACAGATCATCAACCGATGGAAATGGAAAATTATATTTTCCATGATCTAGGGACCTTGAAACGTGACGAAACGCAAAAATCTCAAAGGGTGATTTTTTTCACGAATACAATGCTGCTCTTAGCTTCCTGCCATACAACTCTCCTGGATGCTACAATCGTCCAAGTTGGTTAAGGAAACTATATTATCTGTGTATAATGAATTTCCTTATACATGATGTTTAGGATATCCACAAAATGCCAACATATTAAAACTTCAAATTAAGACATTAAAGAAAGAGATTGATTCAACTTTATGTTTAGGTGGACTGAAAGAGCACATGCTATAATATGATACGAGGGTGAATTAAATGCAAACCTCGAAAGTGCAATAAAATTCCGAAAAGTTGTATGATTGATTCGATAGGTGGCCGTAGAACAGTGTAACAAAGAAGAAGGCAGCAGCATCAGCAACAAGATGGCTCCCCCATTTTTAACATGCACCGAGTTAGAGCAGCGATCTGAGATGTTTCAATGTCGAAGGTGATGCATTTCTAAAAAAAATTGTTACAGGCGATGACACCAAGCAAGGAATGGCGCCAAAGCTCATCGCCCAAACAAAAAAAACATTCCGTACTCAACCATCAGCGGGAGAAGTCATGTTCACTCTCTTCTGAGATAAAAAGGGAGTAATTTTGGAACACTACATGGAAAGGGGAGTGATAGTTCTTTAATCTACAGAAAAACTTGTTTTTAAGTTTTTTTAGTTATGCTAATAAAAAAAAGGTTTTTCTCTTGATTAAACAACTGATGAAGACCAGGATGTATGGTCGAAACGTTTTTCCACAAGTATATACTACAATATAAAAAAAGTCTTTTGATTTCATGAACATTAAACCACAGAAAATTATAAAAGGATTATAACTGATATATGTTCAAAGAAATTAAAAAAAGGAAAAAAAAGTATATATATATATATATATATATATATATAACACATGGGCTGAAAAGTCCCGGGCCTAACAAAGAAAACACGGTTTTTTTTGGTTCAAAATTAGCTTTATTCATCAACGTAATCTCCATTAAGAGCAACGCAATCATTCCAGCGCCGCTCTAACAATGGCCAAACACTGCTCAGAATCATCAACACGGTCTTGTTTTTGATAAACAGTGAGCAAACGCGGCACCCACTTTGAACAGAGCTTTCTCATAGTCAAATGCTCATGCAATATAAAGCCAACACGTTCTTTTGATATCTTTACGATGTCAGCTAACTCACGCAACTTCACTTTTCGATCATTCAAAACGATTTTATGGATTTTTTTTTTGATGTTTTCTGGTGTTACCGCCTCATTTGGACGTCCACTGCGTTCTGCATCATCGGTGTCTCTACGACCACGTTTGAAGTCAGCAAACCAACGTTTTATTGTTGTTTCTGATGGAGCGGAGTCCCCATAACACTTTTTCAAGCCATTGCTTCGCTTGAACGGTATTTTTTCCCATCAAGAAGCAGTGTAAAATTAAAACACGAAATTGTTTTTGATCCATTGTTTTGAAAATAACAAAAGGAGCGTCACTCTTAGCACAATAACTCACAAACTAACGAATAGAATATCATGAAATTTTAACAGCTGTCTTTTGAAGGTTAGTATTAACTGAAAAAAAGGTGACTGCAATAAAACTAGCGCCATCTATGTGTTAGGCCCGGGACTTTTCAGCCCATGTGTTATATATATATATATATATATATATATATATATATATATATATATATATATATATATATGTGTATGTATATACATATATATATATATATATATATATATATATATATATATATATATATATATATATATATGTATGTATATACATTATTATATATATATATATATATATATATATATATATATATATATATATATATATATATATATACATACATACATACATATATATATATATATATATATATATATATATATATATATATATATATATATATACATATAAAGGGTGTTTTTTTATAGAGGTATAGAACTTTGAAATGGAATAAAACAAAGATGAATTTTTTAAATTGACATGAAATTTACTTTATTCGAAAGATAATCTTCTGGCATTATAATTTAAATATGACTTCTGGCATATGACCGCCACGGCTGGCTCGGATGTAGTCTAATCTGGAGGTCAATTTTGGATGACTTTTTTCCAACATTTGTGGCCGTATATCGGCAATAACGCGGCGAATGTTGTTCTCCAAGTGGTCAATCGTTTCGGGCTTATCGGCGTAGACTAGCGACTTCACATATCCCCACAGAAAATAGTCTAGCGGCGTTAAATCGCACGATCGTGGAGGCCAATTCACGGGGTCCGAAACGTGAAAAACTATGCGGTTACCAAACGTTTCCTTCAATAAATCAATTGTGGCACGAGCTGTGTGACATGTTGCGCCGTCTTGTTGAAACCACAGCTCCTGCACATCATGGTTGTTCAATTGATGAACGAAAAAGTCAGTAATCATGGCTCTATAGCGGTCACCATTGACTGTAACGTTCTGACCAGCATCGTTTTTAAAGAAGTACGGACCAATGATTCCACCAGCCCATAAAGCATACCAAACAGTCAGTTTTTCTGGATGTAACGATGTCTCAACATACACTTGAGGATTATCATCACTCCAAATACGGCAGTTTTGTTTATGAAAGTGAGCTTCATCGCTAAACAAAATTCGCTTATGAAAATCGGGATCAACGGCAATCTTGTTTTGGGCCCATTCACCGAATCTACGCCTTGCTAGGTGATCGTGTGGCTTCAATTGTTGCACGAGTTGGATTTTGTAAGCACGCAAACCAAGATCTTTCCGCAAAATCTTCCATAAAGTGGATCGACACATATCCAATTCCTGTGCACGATGGCGGATAGACTGATTCGGGTCTTCCCCTACGCTACGCTCTACAGCAGCAATGACTTCTTCTGTACGCACTGTACGACGTCTCTGTGGATGCGTATTATCATTTAGAGTAAACGTGGTGCGAAAACGTTCCATAATTAATCGAATTAATTGCTCTGATGGACGATTATGTTGACCGTAAAATGGACGTAGTGCGCGATACGTTTTTCGAACAGAACCATGATTTTCAAAATAAATTTGTACAATTTAGAAGTGTTGTTCAGGCGTCAGTCTATTCATGTTGAAATGCCAAACCAAACTGAACATAAATCACTTGACAGCTGACAAAATGGCCGCCAGTTAAAAAAGTGTTGCCAACTTAAAGTTTTATACCTCTATAAAAAACACCCTTTATATATATATATATATATATATATATATATATATATATATATATATATATATATATATATATATATATGACGAGGGCTTCTGGCTTCAGGTGTATTATTACAGCATGCAACGCCCGACCGCATACTGTCCGTTTGACAGTTCAGACTATCGAGAATATCAAATTTGAATGTCTCATACACCGAGACCTCGTCCCTAGTGACTTTGATGTGTTCAGACCGCTCAAAGAAACCATGGGAGGCAAGCATTTCAGAAGTGATGAAGCAGTGAAAACTCCAGTGCACGAGTGGCTACAGTCACGACCAAAAGAATTCTTTAAACGAAGTATCCATGCACTTCAGAAGCGGTGGAATACTTGCATTCAACGTCATGGAGACTATGTCGAAGAATAATATGTATGCCATTTTACTTAATGGTTACAATATAAAATTTATTGTACTTCTAAAGTTTTCATATGACTCACCCTCGTATATGTAATGTATGTATACCCTACTTTAAAAGTGAGTTTGAAGGAAAGTGACCACTTTTCTCACCCCCTTAGTCCGTCACTGAATCAAATACGCGTTCAGATGCATATACTTTGCTGCTTATGAAAGTTTGTTTTAACTGGTGAGATAAAGCAAGCATATAGAAGATAGACTTATGGGACAGAGCAAAATAAACAAACCACAAACGGAATGTAAGCAATGAGTAAAGGAATGCGTGCCTTGTCTGTCTGAGAGATGTAGACGGTAAAGTCCGTTTAATATTTAAACACAAGGTGGACGGACGTATTAGTTCCATAAGTAAATTTTTAAGCATTTTATTATTTTATGCAATTAAAGCGAAGCTTGTTGATCAAAACAATGCCAAGATTAATAATAAGCTGAGTTTTCTAAAATTTTAATTCTATTATTCTATTTAATTCTAAGTCCTTATTAACACAATTAATAGTAAATACTTAAAAGAAGTTATCCATATAAACTGTTGGCTAGATTGTCACCATGCTTTCTGAGAACATAGTAAGCGCGACGCAAGGAGGTACTTAAATCGCTACCAGAGTGGCGCGTACTCGGAATTACCTATTCATGGTGGTCTTAAAAACGGGTGGAATTCTTGAATGGTTCAACATACAATGTTGAATTTATCGCTATATACGACGGCCGTTCAAAAACTCCGTGCAAAAATAAAACAAATTTGATCAAAACTTTTTTAATTATTTTCCGACAAAGCCTCGCGGGTTATACCTGTAGTTCATTGCTTGTCCAGTATCTTTAGGCCGATCTGGTGTTATTGCTTACTGAGTTCTGCAAAATAGGCGCCCGTCTCTGATATGACTTTTTTTCATGTTTGCGAACAGATGATTCCACTAATTTTACAGTTGCCAATACAGACGAGAGTCCTGGCGCGTTGTCATGATGGAAAAGCACTTTTTTCTTTGCACAATTTCATCTTTATTTCCGCATCTAAATGATCGAACAGGGATGCGTAGCGGGCCCTTGTGCTTATTTTCTCTTTTCAAAAGTAATTTATTAAAATAATGCTTCTTGCACCCAAGAAAACTGTCGCCATGACCTCACGTGCTGACAGAACAGCCTTCGCCTTCTTCGGGGCACAGTCTCCGCTAGCCACCCGTTGTTTCCGACTGCTTGTTGGCTTCTGGTTGGTGATGATGAATCCAAGTTTTATCTACAGTAATAATTTGTCGCAAACATTTTTCAGGATTTCTTTCATACAGCTTTAAATTGACGGTACACAAATTGACAGATTCACGTTTCTGGTCGATAGAAAACAGTCCTTAGCACCCACTTTGCCCCAGCTTTCTCATGTGTAGGTGTTCATGTAAGATATTGTGGGCCCGGTGATTAAAGATGTCCAAGGCCTCAGAGCACCTTTATTTTCTTTCGTCTAACATCATATTATGAATTTTGGTGATGTTTCCTAGCGTAGTAACATCAAATGGATAGCTGGAACATTCATCGACATCTGTGCTTATGTGACCTGTTCGAAAGTGTTCAAACCATATGTGAATCATCCTAATCGAAGATGTAGTTCTCCATAGTGTTTGTCTAGCTTGGCTTAGTTCCTTAAATCATTTTATGTTTTAAAAAATAATATTTGATGACGACATAAAGTTCCTTTTTATCGATTGTAACAAGGTGGCACTTGATGGAAGGCCTAACTACATTCAGAAGGTAGTATTGACAGGTGGCGATGTCTTGGATTTTGCACGGACTTTTCGAACGGCCTTCGCATATATCAGTGGTTCCTAACCTTTTTTGGTCGTAGATCAATAAAACAAAAAATATATTTGAGGACTTAACAATGATATTTTTGTTTGAAAAAATATATTTTAGAACTTAACAGTGATATTTTTTATAAAGTATTAATTATTAAGTATTAATGATTAATGTGATGTTGAGTAATTCTTGGTTGAGTTTTTGTTAAGGCCAATCTCATGTCATCTTAAACATCCAGCTTATTCCTGGTTTTTGTCTTGATCTGCAGAAGAGTTGAAAATCCACTTTCGCAGAGGTAAGTAGAAGCAAATGGCACTAATATTTGAAAAAAAAGCACGCACTAACGCAGCTTCTTGTTTAGAGAACTCCTGAAATTAATGTTGTATTTTAGATTCAAAGGCTTGAAGGTGGTTATTAATTTCGTCTCTTAGATTATCTACAATTCCCGTCTCTGATTCTTCAGTCTTGGTGCAAACATGGTAAAGTTTCCAAGATTTACTCTACGGAGCCAGTTTTGTAGATTTAATACGAGCGCCTAGATATTATCTCTGAAGTGAATAATGTGCTTTTCCTTATCCTGCAGTTTCATTCATTTAGCTTGTTTAGCTGAACTAAGATATCAGATAAATAAGCTATTCTTTGGATCCAGGTCTCGTCATTAAAGTGTGTCATAAACTCATGTTTTCCTCTCATTTCTAAGACCTGTGTTGTCAAGCTTAAATAGATTATTGACATTTTAACACCTATGTACCTTTAAATTCTAAACTTTAATTTTAGTTTTTAAAATTGATAACCGGCGACCCCCCAAAAAAGCCAAGGCGACCCACCGGTTGGGAACCAACGGTATATATGAATTTTGTGTAGTCCCAAAAAATTTTAAAATATGCTGCTTATAGCTTAAACAAAGTAGTATAAAAAGAAGTTATAAACATCTGTGTAATATGTGTGTGTAACCACAGGTAATAGTTGTTTATAGAAGTGCAATAACGTCGGCGGCAACACAACCGCGTTGCCTAAAAAGGTGCTGTAAAATATAACAATGCATGTTTCGGCACTTGGACAATGTTGACGGGTATTAGGACATCCTCGCCGATATCCTTAGGATATGAAAACGATAGAGTAAAGTTCATTATCTCATGTCAAAATCTGACAATGCCTAAATTTTTGTTTTGTCTTGGCAACTATGATGTTATAGTGTAAGTGTATTAAAAACGAGGGTAAAAATTGAAAAATTCAAAATAAATCGAAAACTATTAGAAATAGGTAAGTACATACTTAATAAAAGTTGGAGGGTTTTGTAAAATCTATCAGAAAAAATAATAATATACAGGGTGTACAATTTAAAAAAAATTTCAACTTAAAATAGTCGAAATGTATAAATTTATTTTGAACACCCTGTAGCATCTAACTCAAATTTCTTTATTTTCATCCCTATAGAAAGCTCGTACCAATTATGAGAATTCCATCTTCAGAAACAATGGCGCTACTGGCAATTTTTTACAAAACTGAAAACTAGTATTTTTTTTTTAAATTGAAATATTAGAAAAACTACTAGGTTTAGGTATATAACATTATTAATAAAAAAGTTAGAAAATGTTACGCAGAATTTAAAAATAAATTAGAAAATAGGATGTTTCATTTAAAAAAACATATGTTATATCGGCCACAATTTTTTGAAGTACTCTGTATACTCAAAAATAATTTTAAATTGTGCATCTTGACATTCCCTAAAACACACTCACAAAATCCAATAGTATTTAACATTTTTTCGTCATTCCCGAAACAAATGAGATAATGAACTTTACTCTATCGTTGACTCACCCTGTACATGTACAGGTTAAATTAGAGAACTATTAGTGAATTTTAGCGGTATTTGCAATATTCTGTACAACATTACGAATGCTGGGTGGATATCTAATAAAATATAAATGCACTTTACATTGAAATGTTTATGACCCACATAGAAAACACACAATTTTCTCATAAGGGAATTATTTTTTTATATATAAGAAAAAACATAATAGTCGGTGCTGAATAAGCGTAATGCAGTTTCTAGCGGTTATATTGAATGTTATGATTACATACACAGACATTTTTAACATTTTATAGGACATGTAAACACGCGAAACCGCAAAAGCTCATAAAACCTCCTCGACCACATGTCAAACCAAGCGAATAATAAAGTGTACCTTGCGTCTTATAGCTACACTAAAAGAAATTATACATTACTGGGACAACTGTTTTTTTTTTAAGTTACAGATTCTAACATGGGCGCAGGGAGGGCGGTGCACCACCCTGCCATGAAAGAAAATACATAAAAAAAGATTAAGAAATAAAATTTTTTATTATTAAAGTCACTGTTTGAATAAAAACTTATGACGTCTAGGTTGTTGTCCAAATTTGTTCAACACATTGTCAATGAATTCAGTGTCTTCCTCTACCCTTTTCCTAAGAACACTGAGCATGTACGGGCCGTTTGGCCTCGTGTCTCCCATCGTTGACCGATTCCATGTCTTGACACGTCGTAACATACTAAATGAGCGTTCAATACTACATGTTGTCGCTGGAATAGTTAGGCCAATCTTGATTGCCTAGCTGGGTAAAACGGGGGGTGGTGGCTTGGGCAGTCAAATTTGCGTATTCAACAAAGGATTCATTTAAGGCCGCATCAGCCACTTCATCTGTCTTAAACATCTCGTATCACGTGGTAGCCTCGGCAATAAAATTCTGTAGAAAACCTCCGTAAAGGTTCTGTAACTAACTACGTAATACAATCTTTTGTTTGCAAATGGTGCAACAGCGTGAGCTGGCGCAGTCGTGGGTGGTTGAGTCCCCCCTCCGCCCCCCCATACCGGCGTGATTTGAATTTGACATTAATTTAATTGACATGACGTAAATGCCCAATTTTATATACCTACCTATAATTATAAAGATGCGCTGTTATAAATTATATCTTATTAGCTAATAGTATAATGTGTAGGTGCAGATGCACCTCCCTGAAAGTAATGCTGCCGGCGCCCATGGATTCTAAAAAAAATATTTGAATAAATGAAACGTCCTTTGCTTCCACATGCTTTTTGGCGATTGGCTCTTTCCTTTTGCCCAATCGTTGTTAATCACATGCTGCGCGACAGTGTGCGCAGTGATCTAAATATTGCTACTACTTTAAAGCCATTATTAGTTAGTGGTCCTCATCTACCTTCATTTAATGAGTTCTTAATGTGCAATGCAGCACTATGCATAGCGCTCCCCAGGCCTCCTATAGACTCGTCTTCTTGCTCTAAAGTCCAGTCGACATGTTCTCGGGCAAATCTGAGTCGCGCTTGTCGATGGGCAGCTGTCAATTTGGGTATATTAGCTGGTCTCTTCGGAGTTAGGTTAGCTTCTTTAGGTCTTCATCTGACTGTCCAATGACTGACAGCCCGACCACGAACTTGTCGTAGCTCCTGCTGGACCTCAACGCCGTTCAAGTGACGATTTTTTAGAGTTGTGTTGACAATGAAGCGATCGTTTTGCTCCGAGGTACACTTTCTTCTTCTTGATCCTGGTCTCTGTGTAAAGGCACCAATCTCTTGGTAACGCCTATAGACTCTGGAGACGGCTAACTGGCTCAGGTGTAGATGCGCAGCGACTACACGTTGGCTATGCCCTTCTTGCAATAGGGCAACGAACTTGTGCCGGTTCAAGTTTCGATAAAGGAATAATGGAAAATGCAATTGCATGTGTTTTTATAGGGATGAATAGAGGGCAATGAGTACGTTGCGGAGCGAGCAAAAATAGTTCTATTGAGTAAAATTGTTTCAATCAGTAAAACTTTTTGGTATTATTGAAAAGAATAGAAAATCAGCATTCTAATGATACCAAAAGTAATACCATACCAAATTAAATTCAAGGATCGGTGTTAAATGAACCAAAATCGTTTCAGTCGATTTTTTTTGCTCACCAGTGTATATATATATATATATATATATATATATATATATATATATATATATATATATATATATATATATATCAAGGATTTTCTACAGCTGACGCTGTCCTCCTTCTTTCAGCCTTTGATTCCATGCGTTTCTATCTTCCCAGTCTCCATCTGTTAGACCCCTGTCCTCCATAGCCTCGTCTACATCGTCTCTTCACGATCGTCTGGGTCTTCCTCTTTTTCTTCTCCCTATAGGGCTCCACTCCGTTGTTTTCTTTATCCACCTATTATCTTTGTTTCGTCTTATGTGTCCATACCATTTTAATCGTTTTTCTTCAATGGTGTTTATTGCGTTCTCCTTGATGTTCATTCTACTTCTTATTTCTTCATTTGTTATTCTCTCCATACGTGTCACTCTACAACATCTTCTCCAATACTCCATCTCTACTGCGTTAATTTTAGATTTATTTTTTTTGTTGATCGTCCATCTTTCTGACCCGTACGTCATTATGCTTTGTATTATTGATTTGTATATGCGTGTTTTGTTTCTCTTTATAATGTGCTTGTCCCACAGGATCGAATTTAATTGTCTTATGCATGTCCGCGTTTGTCCTAATCTAGCTTTAATCTCTTCTTCTGATATTGCGTTTTTTGAAATGATGGTTCCTAAATATTTAAATCTATCGGTTCCTTTGATTATTGTTTCGTTATCGACTTCTAGATTCTCCACGTTTCCCTCCTTTGTTGTTAGATATTCCGTTTTATCAAAGTTTATTGCTAATCTTGTTTTAGCACCAGTATATAGTTCGTTAAAAAAAAACATTTGAAATTGCACAGTCTAGATACAGCAATATTATTATTTTATCCTCTCTGGGCTATTATCAGGAGTCTTGTCCTGAGTTCTGGACCTCGCGAAACTTGTGCTTTTTTGTTTATAAACAACTGAAGTTTTCAAAGCGCGTTTTTTGAGCTTAAAACAAGAATAACTCCGGTTATATAAGTCGCATCGAGACAAAAAAAAACCAAACTCTTCGTAATGAAATTTCCAACGTTAGTTTTTAAATCGCTCAAGTGCGTACATAACAATACTCCTGGTGATACCCCAGAGAGAATAAAATCATAATATTGCTGTATCTAAACTATGCCTATCTCATCATTATTTTGACCTTTTTTTACTGCACTAGTAGTTATTCTGCAATATCTACGCTACTTGTTTAGCTCGTGCAATATATTCACTGCTAAAGAGTTTTCAGAATAATTTAATAAAATAACATGATTATTATTACATTCTTATTCGATATCGTATTCGTCGGCTATCGGTATAGTTTCGACTAACTTAACTACGCAATTCTTGCCAATAACTGAAAAAACACTACCATGATAGGATAGTACTGTTATTTTATAATGCTGCTACAAATAATATTGTTCATTATATTTCTCCCTTTCTTGGAATTTATTTTACAGATTGAAACGTCGTGGTGTATACGAGTATAATACTTTCTTCAAGTCGAAGCGTTATTTATAGGAAAATTAACAAATAAACAGTAAAATTAAAATAGCAGTCAAACAGTAAATGTTAATTATTTAGTATTTAGTTGTTTTAAAGCTGTGGCACGTGCATTGTGTTTCCGTTTCTAATTTAAGTTTAACACGTGTTTCCGATGTTTATTTGGAATGGTGGGACGGTGTATGGCTATAAATCATACCTAGCAGTAAATCGATCGGTTACAGCAGCATAACAAATTTTATGTGTCTGAATTTTGCAGCTTTGCAGTCGAAGTCGAGAAAAACGGCGCATTGGAAATTTATTAATATAAGCAAATGTCCCATAACCGTAAATTGATATACCGTATTTGTGAATTTTATATTTTGCATTCAAGAAAGTCGATTTTTATTTACAGGGACATTTTTTAAGTATCTCACCTAATTTTCTGTTTTCCTATTTTACATACCAAGAAAATTATACCAATTCTAAATTTAGTTTGTTATGAGGAAGCTAAATATGATAATTGAAAGATTTGTCACTTGTCAAATTTGACATATGAGCTCACCATTAAATAGCATTTTTCAGTTCATTTGTTATTGAACTTCATTTTAACTTTTAAGTGGCTCACTCAATTTACTCTTTACCTATTTGGAATATCAAAAAATTTCTTTTACTAATAAATTTAGTTTTTTGCGAGGAAGCCAAATATAATAACACAAACTCTGTCAAGTCTAATTTGATAAATTACAAGCAACTAGGATTTGTCGCCCTCTACATATAAGCACACCATTATATATATATATATATATATATATATATATATATATATATACATATATACATATATACATATATATATATACATATATACATATATACATATATACAT
>CM032447.1:54814173-54986794 GCA_019049505.1 Pachyrhynchus sulphureomaculatus
ATAGATAGATAGATAGATAGGTAGATAGATAGAGCATTTATTTGTTCTTAGCAACAGTACAGGTTACTATAAGTGCATAGCACTATGGAACATCGTTAAAAATTAAATAACATGCAAATTTAAAATTACTCAATCATATGCTTAGGTATTACAACACATTGTTAAAAATTAGACAAAATACAATTTAACATTAAACAGATACTTTAGTATATACAAGCATCACAACAAAGTACGTAGTACAACCATGTTTATGTCTTATCCTATCTCATTCTTATCAGAAGCACTGAAGAATTCTCCCAGTGTGTAGAATGCTTTACTCAACAAATAATTTGTGATATTTCTCTTTGCTTTAGCATAAGACATATTTCGAATTGCTAAAGAAAAACTATTATAAATATTTATCATTTGTACGGTTTTTTGTATATAGGTAAAATTACATTTTTCAGTCACTAGGTTTGCCTTATGTCTGGTTGTATAAGTGTGACTGTGTACAGCATTTTCAATCAGATCTTTATTTTTTTGTATAAATGTAAAAGAATCTAATATATACATGCCAATAACCGTCAAAATCTTATACTCAATAAATATTGATTTACAGCCTTCTCGATAGTTCATCTGAAATATACTTCGTATGCATTTTTTTTGAAGAACCATCAGTCTTTTGACTTCTGACGAATTACCCCAAAATACCAAACCATATCTCAGCCTGGACTGAACAAATGCATGATAGGCCATTAAGGCCGCATCAGTGTCAACATGCTGAGCCATCACTTTTAGGGCATAGCAATATTTAGCTACGCTCAACGCAACAGCCCCAACATGCGCTCCCCAGTCCAGCCGCTTGTCAATCGTCAAGCCAAGAAAAGAAATGTTTTCTGAATTTTTAAATTCTTTATTTTTAGAATAAAATGTAAGAGCCCGTTCAACACGATAACAATAACAATAACAAGGCATTGAGTTTTTGATACATTTAACAGCAGGCTGTGGGCTGAGAAATACATGTCAAGAGAGTCACAAGCCACCCTTACACTTTCCGTCATCCTTTCCGTGTTATCCTCTGTAAAAATCAATTTTGTATCTTCTGCTTACAATATAGTACATTGCTCAATAAGGTTACATAATTCATTTGTGTACATTATATATAGTAAGGGTCCAAGGATGGATCCCTGTGGCACACCCCTGGCAACCTCAAGCATGTCACAAG
Organism: Pachyrhynchus sulphureomaculatus; assembly: GCA_019049505.1. Classification (NCBI taxonomy): domain Eukaryota; kingdom Metazoa; phylum Arthropoda; class Insecta; order Coleoptera; family Curculionidae; genus Pachyrhynchus; species Pachyrhynchus sulphureomaculatus. The sequence continues at coordinate 54,815,378 of CM032447.1, forward strand.
TGATAAGTCTACCATAAGAATCACTCTCTACAACCTGCTGAGTTCTATGCTCCAGATATGATTTCATTAAGTCTAGGGCATTTCCCCTGATACCATAGTTTTCAAGCTTGAAAAGTAGAATATTGTGATCGACACTGTCAAATGCCTTTGTCAGGTCTATACGCATAGCCAAAGTTAGCTTTTTATTGTTTAACGAATTAAATACATTTGATAATACCTGATTTATGGCTCTTATAGTAGACTTCCTCATCCTAATGCCATTTTGATTTTCTGAAATAAGCGAGTTTCCTTCCAAAAAATTTATTAGTCTGCTGTAGATTATTTTATATATATATATATATATATATATATATATATATATATATATATATATATATATATAGCCATATATACAAAGCAACGAAGCAACCTCAATTATGGGCTTGATTACAAATAATTAAGTTTGTTTGTTTATTATTTGAATTCAATGGGTTCGAGAGGTATCAACAGTTTCCCATTTCAATTATGTTGATACAATACCTTTGGAACGAAATAATATGATTTTAAATTTGGTACTTATATCCTATTTAAAAAGAGATCCAAATGTTTTGAGCGGGAAATCGCTTTACGAGAAGGCTGTAAAAAGAGGTGAGGCTCGTTAAACATTGTGTAGTTTCAGTAGTATGAGAATTTTTCCTGGTGTTTCGCTGAAATAAAGGCTAAATTTTAATCATAAATACTTACAGCTCAACACATAAGGGGTAAGTGGAGTTGCTTCGTATATATCGATTACACTTATTTTCTAGAGTTGTAAGATTCGAGAAATTTGAAAATTATGTTATTTTTCCATTATTTCCAATATTAGTAGCAACGGCATGTAGAGGTCAACGTAAGGTAACAGTTATTTTTCTGCTCACCCTAATTTTATTAATAATAGAGGGATTTTGCAACGCTTATTTTTCACATGCCTTTGTCCTTATCGTTATCTCAAGCATGCGCAGTATTAACGCGAAAGAATTGCAAGGTTAGGTTAGTATTCATCGTCTATAACAGGGGGTCGGCAACCTTTTAACCAAGGGATGCCAGTTTTCATCCATACAACCGCCGACATAGGTACTTACTACAACTAAAATTAACAAAAATTAACTTAAATTAACTTAAAATATTGCTTTTAGAAGGTTTAATTACAAAAAAAAATTTTAACATTTAACAAATAATTTTATTATACTAGTCCTAGGACCTAGTGTGAACCCTGTGCTTGAAGTTCTTTAGAGAGTTTTCTTATATCCGGTTCATGTCTGGTTATTTTCAGTGTCACACATGCTTCCGAGTTGTCTGTTGTCAGCCTGCTTCGGTACGGGTTTAAAATCACTCTCATATGGGAAAAAAGTTGTTCACAGATATAGGATGCTCCGAAAGCTGTAAGCATGGCAAACGCTATTTTCTTAAGACAAATAAATTTCTCTGGTAAACTCATCCAACAACTGAGTATCTCGTTTGAATGGTTCTGGCAGTCACCTTCTAATACCCTTCTTAATTCTACAAATTTCGTGTACCATAACTCGGAGCTTTTAAATTCAATGTATTGAAGATCAAAATCATTAATGTCCATCCATGAGAAAAGAGGTATGTCAAAGCAACTGCTGGAAAAATCCATTAAATCTGGTTTGATAAAAAAAGCGAACATAGGACCATGTTTATCAAAATCCTGACCCCTCTCGATAAACTCCTCTTTTAAATAATCATATATTTAAGAATTTCGTCTATTAGTGAACCATCGTCGACACTGGATATATAAGTTTTTAAATTTGGAAAATATTTATATGTGTTTGTAGTAATATCGCTGATAAATAAATCTATTTTTAATTTGAATGATTTCCAGGATTCGTATAAATTCCAGAACTGTTTTGCCTGAACCTTGTAACTTTAAGTTGAGTTCACTGAGATGGTTTGTAATATCAGTAAGAAACATTAACATACAGATCCAGTTCTTATCTTCTAGTTCAGGATAAGCATCCACTTGATTTTTTTTTCCAAAAAGAACGATTTAATTTCGCCCAGACATTGCACAAATCTAGAGAGCACTTTACCACGGCTGAGCCAGCACACATTATTGTGCAATGGTATATCTGAATATGCACTTTCTAATTCCTGCAGAAACGCCTTAAAATGTCTATGGATCAGTGAAGAACGACCGACAATGTAGTTAACTATTTTAACCACCCTATCCATCATGGATTTTAAACTTCTAGCGGAGATTTTAGCGCACAAACTCTCTTGGTGAATTATGCAATGAAAATTCAAAACTGATCGACCCATGCGTTCAATAAGAAGGGAAACAAATCATTTATGTCTCCCAATCATAGCATGAGCGCCATCTGTCGTTACGCAAAAAATTTTATTTAAATCAATGTTCCGCTTTTCAAAATGTTTAACAAATTCTGAAAATATATCCTCTCCTCTTGTAGTTCCCTGCAATGGGAGCAGACAAATCAGCTCTTCATACACACTGCCATCATCGAAGTATCGCGCAACGATTGCCAGAAGACGGGCAATGTCATTAATATCGACACTTTCATCCAATGCTACACTAAATACAAAACTCCGTTTGATAGCGTCTCTCTGTTGTTTTTGGACATTTTGTGTCATTTCAGTAATTCATCTCTCGATGGTCCGCGCTGATTATTGGGCAAGTCGTTGAATAAAATCTCGCCAGTACTCACAAAAACGTTTGCTTCATAAATTCTCCATCAGTGAACGGCCTACCCTTTTGTGCCAACGATTGTGCAATTTTGAAACTGCATTCAGTTACCTGATTTTTTCCTTGGAAAACTTTGCTAAAGAATGTTGACTGTTTCTCGTATTGTTTACTTGCTCTTTGTATTGCCTCCCTTTTATCAGCGTTATCTTTAAATGACGATTCATGTTTTATCTGGAAGTGTCGTTGAACACTAGATGTCCGGAACACTACGCTTTCCCGACATAGGACACAAATGGCCCGATCGTTTTGCTGTACAAAACCGTAATATGTTGTCCATGAAGTTTGAAATGATCGAACGTCTACCTTCTGTTTCTTCGCGGCCATAACGCAACGTAATTTTAATTTTTAAACTTTTCGACGACTATTGACTGGAACGGATGTTACTTCTATACTAAATGTGTAGCCGCTTGCTATATATAGAAAAATAATGTTTCCAGAAAATTCCCATAATTACGTTTATTAAATTTCTTAGAACAAAAATTATTATCTACAACGCGCCCATTGCAATCAAAGCGCCGCCTAGAAGTTAAATCTAACAAAAACTAAAGTTCGGCAATATAAAAAGAGTTGCGGCGCGCGTCGGAACGATTTAAGTCAAGTCAAACAAAAACCGCCTTATAGCGGCTCTTTTGATCTGAATTGAGGACGTTTATTTGTGTTTTTGCCTAGGCTTATATTTTGAGGCTTGCCGTTTTTAATACTTGCCGAAATTAAAGCCAAATCAATGCATTCAGTAAAATTATAAATTACAAAACATATATTTTGTAGTTTTTGGTAATAATACCTAGTGACCTATATAATATATCGTTTTTGTTTGTATCGTTAAAGTAATACTCTCTTCGATTATTTACTTAATTTCGAAACATGTCACAGATTACAGAATTAATGTGTAAACTTTGAATAGGTACGCGTGCCATTCAAAATTTCTTGGCGTGCCAGAGATGGCTCGCGCGTCTATAAACTTAGGGGATTTTTTTCATTCATTTCAATAAATAAAAATTCATTTGAAATTAGCATTGTATTGCCATTGTGCCAAAGATTGAAAAATCCCAACATATTATGAACACTAATTAACTGTTGTCAGCGATAAGAATACTAACTTCAAATGACATCTCTTATAAGTTCCTAAATAAGGGAAATCGTTATCCTTAACAAAGGTTTCTCTTATTTTGTTGCAATACTGCGCAAGCTCCAAATGGTGAGCGCATGTTTCAAATAACGATAACAGTCGATTCCTTATATTTAATTTCTTCTCTTTACTACTGTGCAAGCTCCAAACGGTGGACGCATGCTTCGATAAAGATATTGGCCTACCAAAATAAGCGTCGCAAAATCTCTCTAACATCACATTATAAAGTGTCTACCCATAATTTAGAATATGGGGTATCTGCTTGTATTATGTGTTTAAGAAAATTAAATTAAGGAATTATTTTTGAACTGTGTGTTTGCGACAGAAAGATTCCGTAAATACGACTTTTTTGTCATTTTAGTATCCCTAATAGTCAAATTTAGCTGATTTGTTGACAAATCTACACCGCTACCAGTAATTTCGACAGTTTACTGCAAAATACCTGACGATTGCATTCAACCATTTGACCTTATTTATTAAGAACGTTCAGCACCAAGTTGTCCGTCCCACTATTTAGAAAAACAGATAATAAGTGAATCGTGAGGAATAAACGTAAATGATTGTCCTCGGGAAAAATTATGAAAGCTAAATGCAGATCACGTTTTAAACTAAATGTTTATAGCAAAATAACAATGTTAACTATTGTCTTTATACTAATTTATGTTTAATGCTATGTTTTGTAATGAAATTCTGTGTTTAATATTTCCCGTTCTGAATTAAACAGTTTGCCCTTTATATGAACAAAATGAAAAGAACTGCTTTACAATGGTTTAAAAGCCAACCATTAAATGTACACTAAATCATCAAACAAAGTACTTCATTACGTGCTTGTCAAAAAGTCATACAAAATGAACAAAAAATGTAATTACTGGAGCTTAAACGCGCTGTCCCTATTGCCAAATGCGTATATACTAGAGTTATTTGGTTTTAGTAAATGTCCATTCACCCGACAAAAGCATGTTTGTGTTGGCAAAAGAAAACGCATCGACAAGTTGGACGATTTCATAATTATAGTACCTTTGATACAAAATAATATTTTTAAATACCTCTACATACTATTTTTTTTTTCAAAAAAAAGTTGCAGATAAATGCTACATAGGTTCTTATACCTAGGTTAAGTTAGGGTATGTTTAAGGGTTTGACACCCCCCACTGCGACTCTTTAGTCAATTGTGGCTTACACCTACATTGTAGATATCACCCAGCAGGTCCTGCTTTGTAATGAAGCGAATTATTGCGTTTCGCGAGACGTTTTTTTCAGGCCTTCTGGTAATATAGTTCCTCTGCCAAAAATCAAGCATTTGATTATATCGGCATTCTTATGGCAAGTGCTTAGTTGTTTCATCATCTTCCATGCATAACCGGCATTCAGCTGTTTTACATGTGATGCCTTAGCCTGCAATGGTCAGTGTACAGACCCACTAAAAGTTTGATATTTTTTCTGCCCATATTCAGTAATTGGTCTGTTGTCTTTTTCATTGGATGCACCCTTGTAGTCGTTTCGTCATAGCCGGCGTTCGGCGGTTTGCGCAAACCCCAGCCTTTACATGTGATACCTTAGCCTGCAAAGGCCAGTGTACAGAACCACTAAAACTCTGACAAGTTGTCTGCCCATTTTTAGTAGTTGTTTTGTTGCCTTTTTTACTAGCTGTACGCTTGTTCATCTGTCAAACCTGCTAGTCTGCGCCAGTCTTGGACGGCACATTTTTTGCCCAGTTTGATGTTATTATTGGCGCCTAAAGCAGGCTCTAGTCCCATAAAGTCCAAGTCTACACTCTTTCTTTTGCTAGTCCGTATGCAAATTCATTTCGCTCAAGCAAGCATGTCCCGGGATCCAAATAAGATTGACTTTGTCCGTGCTTTCTAAGCTGTTTGGAACTTTCTGACAGTTCCATACCGTTTTAGATATGTAGCGACTAGAATTAAGCCTTACACACCGCCTGACAAAAATGTTCAGTTTGAGACTACATGAACACAAATGTGGCCCAACTGAAAAAAAAACATCTATTTCAGTTTAAACATATATGGTAGCAACTATGTAAGCGTATTTTTACGTAGGCCTTATAAATAAGTGTTAATAAAACACTTAAAATTATTAAGGCATCCCAGAGACCCTCTATGTTTCTAATAAAAAAAAGTTATTTACCAATACTTCTCGATTTTAAAATAAATACTGAATTGACTTTCTTACGCTAAAGAATAGCTGCATCCACACATTACAACAAAAATATTTCAAATAATGAGTAAATGAGTATTAATCGCAAAAAAGTGGAGCCAAGGAAGGAATTAACAGATATTTACAACTGAAAACTGACATTCCTTCTTATTCGATTAAAATTGAAAATAATGAAAAAGTAACATAATAAACAGTGTTTAATAAACAGTACCTAAAATAATATTTTTAGGTACTGTTTATTATGTTATGTATAATAAAAATTATTATAATACAGTTTTTCTTTTTGTACAGTATTCTTATAGAGTCCATTCCAGCCCGATCTGATTTATAAATTACGTAAAAGTGCATTTTTTTACGAATAAGATTGGTTATTTTTATCGATAACTCGAATTATACTACAGTAACGGCCAAACCACTAATAGCATCGTGTTCAGGGACCTCGAAAGTATTTTATCTTATAAAGAAAATCAGTCCCGACTTCTTATAGAGCCCGTCCTAATCGAAAAATACGTTAAAAATGCTTTTTTTTTAAAAATCCGCTGGGTATTTTTGTTGATTACTCGAGTTATACTGTAGTAAGGGCCAAGTACTTAATGGAATCACGTTGGAGGGCCTTAAAATATATATATATATATATATATATATATATATATATATATATATATATATATATATATATATATATATATTTATATATATATATATATATATATATATATATATTTATATATATTTATATATATGTTTAAAAAGATGTGATGTCGTGGTAAAAAACGGGCTTGAGCGACCTTCAAATTTTAATATTTTTTGATTAAATTTGGAGAGCTTATTCCTGACATACAGTGGAAAAAAAAAGTGCGTCTAAAAAAAAACGAAACTTTGGTTTTTTGGACCAGTCTATATATATATATATATATATATATATATATATATATATATATATATATATATATATATATATATATATATATATAATATATATATATGCGCTTAAACAAAAATCAGGAAAAATTATCATAATACTATTGAAATTACACAAAATTCATCGAGTTCCACGCCTGTGACCCGCTCCACCGAAGCGATTTTGCTCGATTTGAAATTGATATCTCATTTTGTTCGAAAATTATCATTTCTACAGAAATAGATAAACCGATAGTTGGGAAGTATATATTTTTTAGGGATCTAGGGGTTCTTTTCACGAAAAAGGAATATGGACATGTTTCGGAGATATGCACATCATTATCTTATCTGTCAGCTCCCTATTCAAGTTTCGTGAACTTTAGACAATGGCTGATATTGGCGATTTAATCTCAGAAACTTCTTCATGTGGGTTTTTTAACTTCGATTAAATAAATGGAAAAGATACTGGTGTTTTATTGTCCACAAATCTTTATCTATTATATGGAAATTCTTTTTGATAAAGTGAGCGCTAACAGCATAATGTATTTGTATATATAGCGGAAAACATTTGCAAAAATTTACTAATAACCAGCATTAAAAGCCCCTGTTATGGAAATATGGGTAAGAGCACAATAAGAACGTTCTCATTCTAACGAAGGGTGATGTGATGATGGCATGAAGTGGAAAGTTCCAAAATCCCTACTTGAACTGAGATCTTGAGTGAGACCGCTGCTGGCATAAGTGCTCTTTATTAAGGGCGTCAAACCGAAAAATTAACAAAAAAAATCTATATGAAATGTTTTATTTAAAAAACTCAGGATTATAAGTTAATTAAGGTACTTTAGTTGTCAATTAAAGCAAATTTTCCATCAACAAATAGGTTTTAAAGTACATTTTGGTCTTCATTATCCATTTATTCGACTAATACTGTTAATAAACGATACCAAGGAGTGTTGCTTATATTTCCAGACAGGATATTTTTATTGGTTTTTTAATTTAGCTTAGTATTATACATAAAGATTGTCCTGTTATTTTCAAATACAATTTATAAGTTAAAATACCATGTACCAATTTTTAAATTTACCAAATAATTAAATAGAAGATATCAAGAGGAAGTTCTTGTTGTGTGATTAGTGCTTGTAAAAATATATGTGGTATTTCTCTTTTTTTTTAGATTTCCCAAAGATCCTAAAAGGTAATTTATTCATAATTCTTTATTTCTATTATGCAAATATTATATAAAGATTATGATAATTGTGTTTTCATATTAGGAATACATTTTATTTGTAAAACAGTCGATGTTTTATTATTGTTAAGTATAACGTACAAAAAGCCTTGAAGCCAAATGTATTTTTTCCTTGTATTTTTTGGCTTTTTCCCTGTTTCTTGTCTATCTGTTTTAATAAGAACTTGATAAATAAAAATGAAAGCGTTTCTAGAAAAAAACTTTTGTTTTTGTTTTCCTTCCAATCAGCAAAATTCATTTTTATTCTACAGAGTAGGATTTTTCTTGAAAGAAGAAATTTGAACAAAAACTTGAAGGCATCATACCAGTAATATGGCGACAAGTCATGTGATCATTATAAACTCGAACCGCTTGAGATCAAAGGTGCATAGTCGGACTGCTGTTTTATGTTTACGGTGGTTTAGCCCTCTATTCATGGTCTTGTAGTAACTTTCAAGATTTACTTACTTAATGCTTCCCCGACCCTTCATGTCTCTATGTCATAATAAATTTTATCACTTTCCTTTAAGAAGAAATTCTTAAGTGATCGAAGTAAACAAAAGGAACACAAAGGGCGGGGAAAATTTAAAAATTGAAAGCCATTCTTCGCTTCCTATGGATGGCGTGAAAAGTTTTAAAAAAGACACGGTATTAGGCAGTTGGACATTCAAGGTGAGAGTCTTAGCGGTGATTATGTTGCAGCCACATTATTCACAGAAAATTTTAACTTTTTGGTTACGAAATTTAATTTAACACCCGATCAAATTTATAATGCGGATGAATCAGGATTGTTTTGGAATATGTGTCCTTTAAAAACCTTAGCAGCCAAGTCCGAAAAATCTGCTCCTGGTCACAAATCCAACAAAGAAAGACTCACAATTAGATCTTGTTAACATTAATTGGGCCACATTATTCACAGAAAATTTTAACTTTTTGGTTACGAAATTTAATTTAACACCCGATCAAATTTATAATGCGGATGAATCAGGATTGTTTTGGAATATGTGTCCTTCAAAAACCTTAGCATCCCAGTCCGAAAAATCTGCTCCTGGTCACAAATCCAACAAAGAAACACTCACAATTAGATCTTGTTAACATTAATTGGGCATAAAAGGCAAAAAAAATCTCGATCGTTTGAAGGAATCGAAATTAGAAGTCTTCCTGGCAATGATTATAATCATCCAAAATCATTTTTTAAGTCGTAGTTTAAAGACAAATTTGTACTTTCAGTACGTCAACACCTAAAAGAGAAAGGAGCTATTTTATTGCTCGATAATGCTCCGTCCCGTCCAGCTGAATCAATCTTGGCCACCAAAGATGGATAAATTTTCGTTTATTATCTTCCAGCGAACGTAACGTCACTACTCCAGCCGATGGATCAAGGGGTACTATCAAGTTTAAAACGAAGATACAGAGAAATATTCCTTCGTTTTCTACTCAACGAAAATAGTAGCACAGAGCTAATAAAAGAAATGCTAAAGAAGTGAACAATAAAAGACGCTATTTTTGCTGTGTGTGATGCCGGGGTAAATTTACCCTCTACAGCATTAAAACTTTCATGGGCGAAAATATTAGAACAAGAAGATTTAATCCAGCAAACCTCAGAAGATTCTGAAACTAACTCATATCTGGACACCGTTAAAGCTCTCCCGTATTTCATCCATGTTGACAGGGATGATATGGTAAATTGGCAGGAAAGTGACATGAACGAAGAGGGTTTCGAAAAACTATCAGAAACCGAAATAGCAGATCTCCACAAAAAAGACCGGCCATCGACCTTTTTGCAGCTTGACCATGGAAACGAGAGCGATGTCTTGGAAACGCAGAAACACAACCAAGCGTTAGAGGCGACGGAACTGCTGTTAAATTATTTTGAACAGGAGAATGCCGATTATAACAGAATCATCACGCTACGGACCATGAGAACAGATATTATAAAAGAAATCTTTAATAAAAAACGAAGTAAAATTGCCGATTTTTTCTCTAAATGAAAATTTACTACATATGTATTATGAACATTTATATACTTACTGAAAAATAAAATAATGTTAAAATTTCTTATTAAAAATAATAACCGGTCAAGTGCAAGTTGAACTTGCACAATTAGTGTTCTGTACGTTGATTGCTTTTAAAATAAAAAATTTTGTTATGGTGGTACAGAATGATCAGTTACTTCACAAAACACACCCCAAATGAGTTTTCAACAAAGTTTGCTTCCAATCTTTACTGAAAACTGATGACATTGAAATTTTTGTTTTTTTATATACCAGATAAATTATTAAAGGTAATGCACTCGTGATAATTTTCGTTCAATCTACACCCCGAGGAAAATATTCCAAAATTTTTTCAAAATTTTTTGATCAGTACTTTTCGAGATAAGGTGGGGGACAGCTATTTTTCGCGATTTTTTAAAAATAATACAGAGAAAAGTGTACGCAAGTATTACATTGCATATTTTGTTTCGTTGTTCATGACAGAAATCAAAACAATTCGTTTAGATTTACAGTTTTAAAGAATTTTTTAGAAGATAAACAATTTGTAATAATGCGATAGATTTTCTATAAAAGTAAGCTCATAAATTGTTCCCTTTTTCAAAGTAATATGTTTTTGTGGTAGACTGTTTTATTTTTGACCCTGAAGAATTAGAAAAATGAATCGAACAAGGAATTTAACTGAACACGAGGTAGTGCGAGCCTCAGTTTTATTGGACGAGGGATATTGTCAGAGTTATGTTGCCAATTTGTTAGGTAAACATCGTTCCATAATAAGTCGTATGGTAAGACGCTTGAATGAAGTAGGAACTTATTCTAGAAGGCTAGGGCAAGGGCGAAAACGATGCACTAGCGACCTAGATGAACGTTTTATAAGACAATATGCTTTAAGAAACAGGATTGTCACTAGTTATATAATAAGAAACGATCTCGCAGCTGTTCGCAATGTCACAATTTCTTCTAAAACAATTAGAAGACGGTTAAATGAAGCTGGATTAAACAGTAGGAGACCAGCCACTGCGCCCTTGCTTACTAGAGAGAACAGAGTTGCCAGGTTACGTTTTGCTCGAAATCACGAAAACTGATCTGTGGATGATTGGAAACAAGTTTTCTTCACAGATGAAACTAGGGTTAGTCTAAAACATCCAGATGGTCGTGAACGAGTATGGCGAAGACCAGGAGAGAGGTTTGCTCCTTGCAATATCTCTGCAAGGATTCCATTCGGCGGTGGCTCTGTTATGTTCTGGGGTGGCATCTGTTTTGATGCTCGCACAGAGTTAGTTCCTGTCCGTACGAGATCCATGAATGCTGACTACTATCTTGAGAATATTGTAATAGAACATGTGATGCCTTTCGGTCATTTTGTGGGGCCCAATTTCCTGTTTATGCAAGACAACGCTCGACCTCACGTGGCTAGGGAGGTACTCGATTATCTTAATCAATTTGATATACGGATTATGCAATGGCCACCAAAAAACCCGGATCTGAATCCGATAGAACATGCATGGGATCACCTTAAAAAAAATGTGAAACGTCATATACCTGCATCTAGAAACCTGAGGCAACTTGAAAATGAAGTTATCACAGAATGGGAGTAAATTCCTCAAGATTTTATCCAAAGTTTAATTAGAAGCATGCCTAGGCGCATAAACGCTGTTATTCGAAGTAGAGGAGGCAACACACGCTACTAGTGTCCCAGTTACACCATTAATTTTGCTACTAGTGTCCAAGTTTATTTTTTTCATTATTACATAATTTCAACGATTTTGTTATTAGGTCTTAAGAATAATTTTAATTCGAATCTTATAGAGAAATTTGGTAGCTAATTCACTTTTAAAGTATCTGAATAAGTTTTTTCTAACTTTTAGTGTAACCAATGTTCGTAAAAAATTATTAAAATTAATTTATTATAGAGATTTGTATGATTTAATATATTGTTGCGTTAATTTTGTCCAGGAGTATGTATAACACATGGGCTGAAAAGTCCCGGCCTAACACATAGATGGCGCTAGTTTTATTGCAGTCACCTTTTTTTCAGTTAATATAACCTTCAAAAGATAAAATTTCATGATATTCTATTCATTAGTTTGTGATTATTGTGCTAAGAGTGACGCTACTTTTGTTATTTAAAACAATATCAAAAACAATTTCGTGTTTTAATTTTACACTGCTTCTTGATGGGAAAAAAATACCGTTCAAGCGAAGCAATGGCTTGAAAAGTATGGGGACTATCAGAAACAACAATAAAACGTTGGTTTGCTGACTTCAAACGTGGTCGTAGAGACACCGATGATGCAGAACGCAGTGGACGTCCAAATGAGGCGGTAACACCAGAAAACATCAAAAAAAATCCATAAAATCGTTTTGAATGATCGAAAAGTGAAGTTGCGTGAGTTAGCTGACATCGTAAAGATATCAAAAGAACGTGTTGGCTTTATTTGCATGAGCATTTGACATGAGAAAGCTCTGTTCAAAGTGGGTCGCGTTTGACCTAGTTTAAAAAACAAGAACGTGTTTTTTTTTGGCCATTGTTAGAGCACTTCCTTGATTTTGATGAATAAAGCACCCCCTTTGTTAGGCCCGGGACTTTTCAGCCCATGTGTTATATATATATATATATATATATATATATATATATATATATATATATATATATATATATATATATAATATATATATATATAAAACTCGTGCTTTCAAGTTTCAAATCACACTTGACCTAAAAAAATTTTTTTTTCACTTTTTCAAAACTACACAAAATTTAACTTTCAAAACTACACGGCTCTGATGAGACCATCAATTCCTATATTATTACCAAATTTCAACTTTCTATGACAAATAGTTACGGAGAAAATCGGGTGTGACAGACAGACAGACACCGAAGTCATCTTATAAGTGTTCCGTACGGAACACTAATAACTTCTACCCACTGTTATTTAATTAACATTTCTACCTAGCATATTTAAACAATAAAAAATTGTGATTCGTTTTTCCGGGGTTTTCGATTATCCGTGGACCCCCCTCCCCGTCATTACCCGGATGACGGAGGTCCCACTGTATATGTTACTCGGGCCTGTTCAATTCGGGAATACCTCTTACCACCCCGACAAGGCGCTAAATAAATGAATATAGCGCTGCATTCTTAAGAATAAAATTTAATTTATAACGACTTTTTAAACGTTTCGAACATGTTTATTCAATTTGCATAAGCAAATAAAGAAGGCTTAACGCAACGGTTAGAAAAATTAAAAATACATGAAGGCATAATAGATGTTAATCCCTTCCTTAACATATTCCACGACAACTCTTATTTGTACACAGAGACCTAGTCATACTTTTATTGCTTCAAAACTTCTCAACAATTTCAATTTCAAAGAACTTACAAGCGCGTAACAAATATTTGAGTGCTAATAATATTCGTCCTTTAAATATTTGTTCAAACGGTAAAAGTGTCTCTCTTTGTACTCGTAGTGTGTCGGGCACCGAAAAAATAAAAGGAACCGCCCGCACTAATTTCTTGAATATTTACTCACTGTATCACCTCTGAAATACATATAGGGAGTGTTCTCGTATTAGCAGCAATTTAGCTAACCGAAAATTTGGTAAAAGTAGGTTACATAAAAATATCTAAAAAATTACTGAAAAATTGGTGCCGCTGTAGCGTGCGGTCTACCAAAAAAATTTAGATCTACCCTGCTATAACTTTGCTATACAATAATAATTGATAAAAACAAGTTGTTGTTAATAATTATTTTATTATGAATATATTTAGAACTAATACCTATAAACAAAGGTAATATATATGTACTTTAAAAAGCTGACAACTTGGTCGTCTTTATTCTTCCTTAATATCTTCCAGGAAAAATGGTCCAGATCTGATTGAATATCGTTTAATGGTAGTCCTCTCATTTTCTTTAAGAGGCATATAGCCAGGACCGTTTAATACCTTGCATATGAGCTCTTGTAAGCGGATCAACATAGTTCTGCTGGTCATTAACAGTATGATGATCGAAGCCTCGCCTGCCAAGATTCCTAGACGCTGGCCACTAGTCTGAATGAATCACAGATTGAAACTGAACCTCTCTTTCTATAATTGGCATTAATGTGTTTTCATCTCTCCTTTCCACAATAAAATATCGTGCTTCTCGTTTTGGTTTCAAACCAAAAACCTACGATCTATCTATTCGTCTACCATGGTTTCGATTGTTTTGCACCGGTGCATCGTTATCTTCACATTCAGGTTGTTGATCATCTTGCAAGAGCCTTCTCCTGTCATATTTTCGACGACACGATCCGCGAATCGCGCTTCATCACTTTTGAATAGGATCGTCGTTGCTGCCGATTAAATGTCCTCTGCAACTGACTGACACAATTGAGGAGCACACTTTGCGGCACATGTTATACCAGTTACTTATGGTATGTGACGACCTTTTAGTCGATTTTTCACATGTTGTACTCGGAATGTCTTGCACGAATATAAACACTAATTCTAAAATATGACATAAGCTTTAATTACAATGTAACTTGCCGTTCAAATCAGTATAACGGAAGAATTCATTTTCGTTTTTAAACGATTTTGTTCTCTGGCAGCCTTTTCTAGGACAACATTGGATTTCTTTGCATTTTCGCACCACATCTATCACAGATGGTATTTTTGTCATTCTGCATAAGTAGATTATGCGTTTGCAAAAAAGTCACGGCTGTATCTTTGATAAAAGTGATATTAATATAAAAATCTCACAAAAGCATGGCTTATTTTGAAATATACGTATTAGCAATTTGTCATTGTCATTAATAACGAAACACCCTATTATTTTGTTGCTTTGCTCAGAAATGTATTTATTGCAGAGAGACCGCACGCAACAATTATGATTTGCAGGTAGACCCCACACTACAGTGGCACCGAAAAATTATACAACATAAAACGTATAATTTTAAAATACTTATAGTAAAATAATAATTAATACATGATATCTTATATTCTTGAAAAATTATTTGTTCCAAATAATATCATCTTGATATATCTAATCATCACATCGAATGCTGAGAAACATGTTCCACAGAGCGATAAATGGATAAAAAATACCAGATTAATGGTCAAAAGCTTATATAGTATCTATATTTAAAAAGGGAGACCGCAGAAAATGCACAAACTATAGAGGCCTAAGCATAATATCGAGTATGGGACGTTTGTATGGAAAAATTATCAAAAATATCATTGAGGAAAATATAAAAGGAAAAATTGGAGAAGACCAAGCAGGCTTTACGGCCGGAAAATCATGTATAGACCACATATACACTATAAAACAAACAATGGAAAAAAACTGGCAAAGAATAGAGAAGTTCATCTAGCCTTCATAGACATAAGAAAGGCCTATGACTCAGTACCAAGACAAAGATTATGGAACGCAATGAAAGAAATAGGCATTGACAAAGAACTAATATACGCAGTAAAAGCTCTCTACGAAAACAACACAGTGAACATAAAAATAGGACATAAAATAGGGAACTCTAAGTTTCGCAGACGATCAAGTAATCATAGCGCAAGATGAGGAAGACCTCAGTTATATGGTAAGAAAACTGAAAGAAGAATACACTAAAGCAGGATTAGCAATAAACTTTATAAAACGGAATATCTAACAACAAAGGAGGGAAACGTGGAGAATCTAGAAGTAGATAACGAAACAATAATCAAAGGAACCGATAGATTTAAATATCTAGGAACCATCATTTCAAAAAACGCAACATCAGAAGAAGAGATTAAAGCTAGATTAGGACAAACGCGAACATGCATAAGACAATTAAATTCGATCCTGTGGGACAAGCACATTACAAAGAGAAACAAAACACGCATATACAAATCAATAATACAAAGCATAATGACATACGGGTCAGAAACATGGACGATCAACAAAAGAAATAAATCTAAAATTAACGCGGTAGAGATGGAGTATTGGAGAAGATGTTGTAGAGTGACACGTATGGAGAGAATAACAAATGAAGAAATAAGAAGCAGAATGAACATCAAAGAGAACGCAATAAACAACATTGAAGAAAAACTATTAAATGGTATGGACACATAAGACGAAGCGAAGATAATAGGTGGATAAAGAAAATAACGGAGTGGAGCCCTATAGGGAGAAGAAAAAGGGGAAGACCCAGACGATCGTGGAGAGACGATGTGGACGAGGCTATGGAGGACAGGGGTCTAACAGATGGAGACTGGGAATATAGAAACGGATGGAATCAAAGGCTGAAAGAAGGAAGACAGCGTCAGCTGTAGAAAATCCTTGTTATATATATATATATATATATATATATATATATATATATATATATATATATATATATATATATATATATATATATATATATATATATATATATATATATATATATATATATATATATATATATATATATATATATATATATATATATATATATATATCTAAGGCATTCGACCGTGTTTTGACATGACGAATTGTTGGCGAAGCTCCGTTCGTATGATATATCTAAAACGTATTTCCTCAGAGACCGTTCTTTACAAGAGGCAGTTGACGGACTTGTTTCTAATACATTCACACACCGGTGTGCTTCAAAGCTCAATACCAAAGTAGATATAAAACGGTGACGTTCAAGAAAATTTTTAGGACCTGTTTTTTATCACACATGCGTCCTCTATCATACTAACAACATGGCTGCTAGAGCGATCGCGGGTTCTGTTTACGTCTAGATTTCAAGGATAGTCCTTTTATAAAGTGCCCCAAAATTCATTATTACAAATTTTCCAATAAGTAAATGATTCGTTTGACGTTATAATTAAAAATAATAATAAAATATGTCAAGAGGAAATTTTTGTTGTGCGGTTAGTGCTTGTAAAAATATATGTGATATCTCTAAAGGAGTTAGTTTTTTTAGATTTCCTAAAATCCTAAATAAAACGAAATAGAAGAGAAATGAACTACAAACTAAGCGACGAAGTACAAAAACTAATTGAAATAAGAAGTCAACTAGCGAAAGATAGAATATTAAATAAATCGAAGTGGTGGAAATTAATAAAACGATCGTGCAATAAACCTAGCAAATGGGAATCTATTTATAGAACACCTTGTATGAACCTACAGTCTAGGAGAATGTTAGTGTTTAAAAAAATATTAGTATAGATTGATCCATGTTAATGATAAAATTTGCGTTACATAATAAAAATTGCTACGTTAATGATACTAAATAAACTAACCGTTAAAATATCAACTATCCTGCATATTTAGTGTTATCATAAGACCTACAGCAGCCTACCAAGTTCTGGTACTATGCTGGACCCTTATAACGAGTCATTTAGTAAGTGTACAAAAGTTCCCAACTTCCATGCTAATGAGAGCTAAGTTAATTATTTCACATTTCCTTCTCTCCGTTTTAATAGTACTTTACAAATTCCCAGGTGGGAAATTTGACATATTAAGGACTAATATTTGCTTGTTGACGACGTCAACGCCTTGGTCTATAAAGGCCATAGTTTCGTTCTCAGCATTTAATAATGAATAGACTTTCTATTAATATCAGCTAATAACAATTATTCGGTTTCAAGTAATTGGTAAACAAATTTTATTAGAAACTCTAGTAACCAATTAAAATAATGTAATTACTTTTTCATCTTATAACAAGGATGCTTTGCAGAAGATATTCAAAAAATAACACTAAATGACACTCAACACAACCTCTTGTAACATCTCGAAAACCTGAATACTGCCAGTACCACCTGTTTAAATGTTTTAAAGTTAAAAATGAATGGTGTTCAACGTTACAAAGTATTTGTTCTTGTGTAGTGCCTAGTACTCTTTTAAATGCTAAAAAAGCTTTGGCCTTCAGCGAATGAAGTACGAACACACCGTGATATGAAAAGTAGCAAGCCCATATAATTAAGAAAAATATTATTTTAGAACACTGTACGAAAAACAGCTCCAAGAAGATATATACGAGGGCCGTCTTTTAAGTTTTTACAAACGACTACTAGATGGCGCTATTGAGATGACATTACCACTGTTGTAAAATTTGATATGTGGCCGAGTAGTTTTTTTTACAGTGGGCGTTTAAAAAGAAACAGTTTTGTGAACAAATGAAATTTCACGTGACGGTTTTTACTGGATGATTTTTTTGATTTTAGTAAAAGCCTAACTCAACAATCATGCCTTGAATCACTTCGTTCAACTTGTGACAATGAATCACCATCAGAAAAGACTGTTTACAATTGGTTTGCAGGTCGTGATTTCGTCAGCCACGAATTTCGTGATGGTCGATCTTTTGTTGTTGACGGTTGTTGTTCCAAGAAACATCGATGCTGTGCGCAACATAATTGAAGAGGATCGGCATGTGACTTACCGTGAGATAGAGGAATCCTTAGGCATGTCGAAGACTGCAGTCCATTCGATTTTGCATGAACATTTAGCTGTGAAAAAAATCTGTTCCCGTTAGATTTGTATAATTTGACCGAAACTCAAAAACCGGCTCGTGTCAATTGGTGTAAGAAAATGCTCAAAAAATTCAACCGAGGACATATCAAATCCGTATACAACATCGTAACAGGAGACGAAACTTAGTCATATTCGTACGAACCGGAAACTAAGCAACAATCGATTGTTTGAATGTTCCAAGGTAAACCGAATCCAACAAAAGTGGCTCATTTGCGAAGCACTCCCAAGAAAATGATCGCTTGTTCCTTTGGTTATACTGGACATGTTGCAATCACTGCTTTAAAGGATCGAAAAACAGTTAATGCCGGATGGTATACAATTTGTTTGACAGAAATCATCGATGAAATCAGGAAAAACAATCGAAAACGTCTCTTCATTCTTCATCATGACAATGCCAGCTCACAACACGTCAAACAATTGATTATGACAGAGAAAAACATCGAATTGATGTCTCATTGCCCGTATTCACCTGATCTATCGCCGAACGACTTCTTTTTATTCCCGAATGACAAACAAATGCGTGGACAGCGATTTTCATCACCTCAAAACGCTGTTGAATCATTCCAAAACCATGTTTTGAGGTACCAACTTCAGAGTGAAAAAAATGTTTTGTGAATTGCGCATGCAAAAGTGAATAAATCTTAAAAGCGAATATTTTGAGAAACAATAAAACGATTTGTAACAAAAAAAATTGTTTCTTTAATGGTTTTTGTAAAAACTTAAAAGGTAGCCCTTGTATAACAACCAGAATTTGGCAGGTGTAACAATCCAAATCAAAACAGACAATTAATTCAGCCAAAGTCTGGTCGGCATAGACATCATCTCTGTGCTCATCTTGTTTACAGTGGTGTAAAAGAATGGTCTCCCTTAATTACAAATGCTACTCTGTATAACGACAGTCTTCCTCGATTCGATATTTGGCAACCGTCACTACTGTCAGCTAATTATTATGTTGATCAGTTGTTAACGGAACACGTCAATAGTTACTTTCCTTAGAGGGAAAGTAATGTATTCGTGAAAAAGGGACACTTTTTGATTTTTTCATTTTTTTACGTAGATGATCCCAAAACAGAGTTACCAACTTCCGTCGATCTTTTGGCCCAATAACTGTAGATTGAAACGAGAAATCGATTTCGAATCTGGTACATATTAAAAATTTGAAGGAGACAGGCGTCTATAGTCTTTGAGCGAAACTACTTCAGGGAAAGAAATTTTGTATAGGTTCAATATTAGTATGAAAATTTTTATGGTTTTTGGTTAGGATAAATAGCCAAACATATAAGGAGTTAAAGGGGTGTTTTTTTCATTAATTTCAATATTACAAAAATGGAGGAAAATATCTGGTTTCAATTGTAAATATTTCTGGACCCCTTCTTCTGCTTAACTTTTTTTTACTCTCCTCGCTAAAAGGAAGATTTTTGCATTTCTTCATGTTTTTAAGGTTCCTAGATCATGTATCTTATTTCTGTTACACTGTCTGTCTATCAGAACGTCAAACTTATCGGATTGAGGAAGTTTATCAAAAATTAAATATGAGGCGTTGCGGATAGTAAGGGCGAACTCAACAAAATGAAGTTTCGAAAAAATTGAATTTATAGAAAAATCTAAATGGCGAACTCAACAAAATATTGGCAAAATTAGGTTTTTATTATTTATTTATAATATATTAGCTTTTTATTATTTACTTAAGTAGAATAGTGTATTCCGTGAATTTTTAAATGTTTTTTAAATATTTATTTGTGTATTTTTTTTTTCATATTTTACTGTTCGTTTCTGATGCTACACTATCACCTAAAATTGGCAATACCTGGGAAAAAATTAGACCGGTATTAAAAATTTTGAACACATTTTATTTAATTTTAAGGTTATTGTTTTAATTAAAGGTTTTGTTATTACAAAATAGTTACTTAATACAACATACAAAACAGTGGAAATATGGTATTGAAACTAACATAAAAAAAAACTAAAGAAAAGAAACAAATAATTAGCCAAGTTCAGTTGTAATCTATTTGGTCATCGTCTATAACATCTTCATTTTCGGTGCTCTTATTCGTTGCTGCGTCTTGAGAGGCTATAATGTTAGTAAAGTACCGACTCCAAGATAGGGGAACATACGGTAACAAGTCCTGAATGTCCTTTAATTTGGGGGCTGGTATTTTAATGGGAGCACTGTAAAGTCTCGTCAGTGTTTCACTGGCCAAATGAAAATGATCAGGATCATAGTTTTTTCACCTTGCCTTTTTGTAGTTTGACTGCCGTTTTGACATCCAAATTGTAAGCAGAATGAATGTAGAAACCTTGCTTAAAGTTATTTGTAAATTTAAAGATCTTTCCATCTTTAAACTTTTGAAAATTAGAGAAATTGAAAATCATGTCCTGTCTAAGTTGGACAACGCAAAACTGGTTTTTTCGGCGACAGCTTTCAATCATTAACTTATACTTTTGAACTGCATATTAAACGTATCAGGATAATAGTGCTGATTTACCGGGCTGTAACCAGGGTAATTTTCCGTAAGCCATTCATTGTAAAGAGAATAGAGCTTTTTAATATTAAGTCCAAGAGGTAAGTATTTTCGATGAGGGCTTTTGGCGCGACTGTAATGACTGGTGACAGTAGGTACTGACATGATGTGTTCTTTTACTTCAGAAAGATCGTCATTTCCTATTTTCTTCGCGGGTTCACACCTCCCCCTTTGATCCGTTGTAACAGTTCCAGTTCTGCTGGTTTTGTCAAGTACGACTCGAACGCGCTTTTCAGAGATGCCATGAATGTTATAAAACGCAGTACGACAAACTTCACGATTAGCATGATCAACAGTCACATTATATTGAATGCGTCTCAGGGTACGACTTGGACGCCCCTTTACGTAAGATCTTTTTACATCATTGCAGATCAACAATTTTGATAAGTAAGCATTCTGTAGATCATAGTTTCCAATTTGCCAAAAAGAGTCAAAAATATTGGTGACCAGTTCAGCACCTATTTTCTCAAAACGTCCACACTTGCAAGGAGGTCCAATTTTGCGGGCAACAACGTGCCTTTTGTTATTTCTTGAAATGTAAGCACTTCCTGAATTTCGTTTCAACTTACACTCGTTTTTTTGCCAATCATTCATCTTAGCAGGTCTCTTTCGCGAATAACCCGACACAGCACTACCATCTAAATGTTGTACACTTACTTCACTACTAGAAGGTCCAGGTTGCGCCATACTTTTCTTAAAAAAAAAGAAGCAACAAAACCAAACAAAACATAAACGTATTAACTTCAAAATTAACTTGAACTAACACGCAGAAAGCGTAAAATTTCAAGTAAACCTCATTTAGTGACGCAATACCGGCGGTTGCTCCGCGCGAAATTGTTGAGTTCGCCCTTACTACCCGCCCGGCTATTGCCTGTTCGAAATTTTTCATTTATTTGATACTGAAATTTGAAGGCGAAGCAAGGGCGAACTCAACAATTAGACCGGTATGTGATGTAGGAAAAGTACTATAAAATAGAATTATATAAAAAAAAAAATTTGACCCAATGTTGAGTTCGCCCTTACTATCCGCAACGCCTCATATTGTGTGCGATATATTTTAAAGACGTTGCCAAATTTAGATTAGAACGACTAACATGTTCAAATTAACGTAAATGTGGCATCTAAAGATATTTATTTAAATTTTATGATATGTGAGCATAAACTTGTAAAATAATAACTAATGTTGAGCCCATTATCAAATAGCTAATCAAATTTCTCAAATTAGGTTGAATTAACACTTAATTATCCATTAAAATATTAAAAATTACTTTATGCGGTTTTTTTTTTTCAAATAAAATAATCTAAATGATTTTTTTTTTCGTTTCCTGTTTCCAATTTGTGACGTAAGAAGATTACAACATAATCAGCATAAAAAAAAAAATTATTTAGCTTTCAGCTTAGGTAACGAAAGATTTTGGCAAGCAAATGGCCTGTTTTATAACAAATAAATTTTAGAAAATGGTACAACTGAACAATATTTTTTTCACAGGAATACAATGTAAATATCAATAAGAAACCACGAAAAAGGATTCAGGCAGGCGAGTTGACATCACGTCAAAGGCGATAACATTCTAAAACTTCTAAATCTAATTAAAGAATTACCAGGTGTACAAGTATGAAATGCGGATTTTTTTTCTAAAAAAACATGTTAAATTCGGAAGAATTATAAAAAGTACTTTATTCAAAGTATGCTCCATCGCTTGTTATACATTTTTCCCATCTTTCAGGCAATTTGTGAATACCACGCCAGTAAAAATCTTCCCCTTTTGCTGCGAACCATTCGTCGAGCCATTTTTTCACATCTTCGTACGCACCAAAGCGGTGCTCAGCAAGTGCGTGACCCATCGATGCAAACAAGTGGTAATCGGAAGGAGCCAAGTCTGGTGAGTAAGCCGCATGGGGTAGAAGTTCCCAGCCGAGTGCTTCCAACGTGTCGCGTTTTTGCCGTATGTGATGGAGCACTGTCATGAAGAAAATGACTTTGTGTTGCCTCTTTCGGTATTCTGACCTTTTTTCAAGCAACGGACAGTTCAAATCGGTGAATTGTTGTTGGTAACGTTTAGTATTAACCGTTTCCCCCTAGGTTTTAACAGCTCATAATAGACCACGCCCCGCTGGTCTCACCAAATACAGAGCATCGTCTTTCTGCCAAAGCGATTCGTCCTGCAGTCGATGTGGATGGTGCGCCTGAGTCTACCCCTGATTTTTTGCGCTTGGATTCTCAAAATAAATCCACTTTTCATCCCCTGTAACTATACGATGCAAAAACGACTTCCTTTTGTACCAAGCGAGCAAAATGTTACACGTGTTTTTGCGGTTTTCCATTTGCCTGTCGTTTAACTCATGTGGTATCCATCTACCGGCTTTTCGAAGTAATCGGTATGATTCAACAGCAGTTTTCTTCGAATGAAAACAAAAAATTAATGCTGTCCGCGAATGCTCTTTGTTCGATATAAATTTCGACATATTGAACACAACAACACAACACTATGCACACACTTTTCCAATTTATCACTCGTGCGCGTCTGACACTTGCTGATGACACAACAAAATGGCGCAGTGTCAAATCTTTATAGCACAAACCGCTTGGTGCACCATCCCTTGTCTGAAATCCGCATTTCATACTTGTACACCTGGTACAGCCGAATTCTCTATAAAAGGATCTAAAACTTAGACCCGATCTAAGTGCGATCGTATTTAAAGTTGTCCAGTTGGCTTATGTTTTTACATGTTGATTATATTTTATATGGCAAACGTCAACAAAGAAACGTTTTTAAAAGAAAATTTAAAATAAAAATTGAGAAATAAGACCATAGAACAAATAAGGCATAAGATATTTGGCAACGCTTATTTTGGTAGGTGACTGTCTTTATCTTTATTTGAAGTATGCGCCCACCGTTTAGAGCTTGCGCAGTATTGAGGCAAAATAAGAGAAACCTTTATTAAGGAATTCCTTTATTTAGGAATTTATAAGAGAGGTTATCTGAAGTTCGTTATTCTTATCGCTATCATGGTAGGGCCTGCTTTTTTTTTCTACTTAAGTATACAAACCACTAAGAAAATACAATAAAATTGAGATGATAATCTTTTATTGCAAATAACTCTGGCAACAGTTAATTAGTGGTCAGATTATATTGGGATTTTGCAATCTTTGGCACAATGGCATTACAGTGTGTGTAGTGCTAATTTCAAATGAAATTTTATTTATTCCACATTCGTATTACCTTACAAATATTGAAGGAAGTGATAGAAACCTGCTAGACACAACATTAAGTTAGAAATTTGTGTTGACCCGTCAAATACTAAAAACCGGTGTACTCAACCATGAAATGAATGAAAAAAAATCCCCTAAGTTTATAGAAGAATACTAACCTAACCCCGCAATT
This sequence comes from Pachyrhynchus sulphureomaculatus, assembly GCA_019049505.1. NCBI lineage: Eukaryota > Metazoa > Arthropoda > Insecta > Coleoptera > Curculionidae > Pachyrhynchus > Pachyrhynchus sulphureomaculatus. Next base: position 54,839,917 of record CM032447.1, read on the forward strand.
CGCGTTGATACGGCGCATGCTTGAGATAACCATAAGGATAAAGGCATATGAAAAATAAGCGTTGCAAAATCTCTCTAATTAATAGTTCTCATAACCTTAAAATAAATGTTCATTTTTATCGGTTCAATCATGAATAAAAATTAGTTTCACGTTTTTAATAAATGGTGTAGTTATAGCTTAATTCACTAAAAACATTTAACTACAAATATTATTTTATCTTATTTAATATAAATGCGAGTAAGTCAGACAAAATTACGAAGCTATGTAGTAAAAGACCAGGTAATAGGTTTTACATAGGGTTAAAAAACTAAAAAGAAAAATTTGTGTTAAAACTCTAAAATTTACACTTCTTTACGGCTATCACTGTCAATTCTCTAACACAAACCACTATTTGATGGTGACATTTACAATACTAAATATAACGGTGTCAAAGTAAAAGTCAACTGACCAACTAGAATCGGGTTTCAATTTTCGATCATTTTGATGAGCTGTTACGGACCTTGTAATTAAGGAAGAGGGCATCATTTTACAACACTGTAAACAGAAGAGTCTCTAGGGAAAATGTTTATAATAATCAGAATTGGGTGGGATTAATTGACTGTTTTCAATGATCAGCATTAATGCCAAATCCTGGTTGCTATAAACATCTTCTCTGTACTCTTTTGTTTACAGTGTTGTAAAATGCGCTCTAGATGACGGAACACAAAGGCATGTTTCGGACATATGAATCTCCACCATCAGCATCGTCTAACATTTACCGAATATCTATTGACAAATGATGATGTTCAGTGAACATTAAACAAGGTTGATAATGAAGATTATTACATTACATACGTATTATATTCGTGAAAAAGTCACCCTCTGAAATTTTTTACTTTCCTTCACGTTTTATGGTTCGTAGATCAGGAAAAACATAAGTTTTCTACTTTCGTTAGCTCTCTGTCTGTTGACACGATAACTTCCGAATGAAATGAGATATCGATTTCAAATTGTGCGCATATGAGGTAAGAAAAGAAACTATAGTTTTTAAGTGATATCGTATCTCTTCAGGCAATGAGCATGAAAAGGGTGGAGATCGTTAAATATTCTGCAGTTTTACTCGTATTACTACGTTGTGATTTTGGAATGCTTCGCCCTATGACACTACACAAACGTTATCACCGCTACACCAAATACTTTATTTTTTCACTCAGCACGCGTTTCGCTAAGTATGTTAGCATCATCAGGAGCGATGATTGACTAGCCAATCATCGCTCCTGATGATACTAACATGGTTAGCGCAACGCAAGGGCAAAAAATGTTTGTTGTAGTGCTGATAACGATTGTGTAGTTATAATAGTATTACGAAAACTTTTCCTCATTTTTGGTTGGAATAATTGGCACATTTCAGGCACAATTACTTACAATTGGACATATAAGAAGTTAAAACGGGCCAGGAAGGGGCTCCGAGAAGTTGCTGTGTACATGCCATGTTATAACATGGCATATACGTCGTTTTCAGGGTTCTTGGAGTAGAGGAATTGGAAAATTATTTTTACAAGAAGCCCTTCCTCTGCTTAACTTTCTCTTTTTATTAATGTATCACTACATACCATTTAAAATATTGAGTGGTAGTACTTGGATTAGGCTACTGTGTAGTGTGAAAAACCTCAAATGCAGCATTTATTTTGAGAACTGCGTGTTTGTAAAAGCACAATTATCCTAGGACACCTAAATGGACGAGTAGGAAACGTAAATAGAGATATCGAGTGGTGCGTAGGAAAGGAATGGGGAAAGAATAATAAAGTTCTGCATAGAAAACGAGATGATCATAGCAAATAGTCACTTCAAACATAAGGACGTACACAAATATACAAGAGAAGTCGCGAGCAGAAAAGAAAAGTCAATAACAGATTACTTTCTGGTAACCAAAGATATATGGAAAAAGGTGAGGGACATAAAAGTCAAGAGAGGAGCGGAAGTTGGTAGCGTGCACGATTATGGCAAAAAGAGGCAGTGGTAATGAAGGAAGAAAAGGGAAGACGAGTGGAAAATAGAAAGATAAAATGCTATAGACTAGAAATACAAGAACTCACAGATACCGAAGGCAGCTACAACAAGACATGCAAGGAATAACGGGGCGGGAAACAATAGATGATATGTGGACAAAGATAAAGGAGGCAATACTAAAAGCAGCCGAAGGGGTGTGTGGGACCGCAAGGATTGTAAACAAAGAATGTTAAAAAAGACAGTGGTGGAACGAAAAAATAAAGAACGCAATTAAAGTAAAAACATGGAAGAACTACCTAAGCAAGAAGACGCAACAGGATTACGAACAATATAAAAGAGAAAGGAAGGTGGTTAAGGACCTGGTAAAAGATGGAAAGAGAGCAATGTGGGTAGAGTTTGGAGGAAAAATGAGAAAGGCGTACAAACGAAAATCAAAAACTGTTCTATGGAGTGATGAGAAATCAAAGAAAAAACAAAGAAACCATACGAAGAAATATAAAGGATGAACAAGGGACAATATTAACAGAAGAACAAGAAATCATGGAAAGATGGAGGCAGTACTTCAAGAACCTTTTAGAAGGGAGAGATATTGCAGAACAAACAAACAAACAAACAACTTGAAGCAGACAAGGGGAAGGGAGAGAGATGAACATGAAGAAGAGATAACCAAAGAAGAAATCAAAGCGGCAATAAGAAAAATGAAGGCAGGCAAAGCGCCAGGACAGGACAACATAACGGTGGAAATGATGAAAGCCGGAAACGAAGAAATGGTAAGAATATTGCAAATATTGATGAACAAAATATACACGGAAAGAACTGCGCCAAAAGAATGGCAAGTGGGAATCATAGTACCCATACACAAAAAGGGAGACACAAGAGACTGTAATAACTTCCGAGAATCACATTACTCGGCGCAGTAGGAAAACCATACGCACAAGTGATGGAGAAAAGGCTGAGAGAAAGACTGGAGGAAACACTAGAAGGCACACACAATTTGGTTTCAGACCAAACAGAGGGGTGACAGATGCCAACTTAATAGTCAGGCAAGTGAGCGAAAACGTTCTAAGAGAAGCAGGAGAAGTACATCTATGTTTCATAGACCTGGAAAAGGCTTTTGATAGAATATACAGAGAAGACATTTGGAGAACCTTGAAGGACAGAGGAATTGATGAAAAAACAATAAATGGAATAAAATGTCTATATAGACAAACAACAAATTACCTTAGAGTAAGACATGAAAAGTCAGAGAGTTTCGAAACATCTAAAGGCGTCAGACAGGGGTGTATACTGAATCCACTGCTGTTCTCGGTAGTGATGGACGAGGCTATAAAAACTGCAAAAAGGCAAACAAAGAAATACTGGGTAGGATTCCGGAACATAGAGAGAGCTGAAATACCGGAGATAACATACGCTGACGATATGGTATTGATCGCAAAAAACGAGGAAAACTTGAACGAAAGCCTGCAGTCTACAACGAAAGCTTGGAACGATGAATATGAGCATAAATGTGAAAAAAACGAAGACAATGATCATAAGCAAGGAGAATAAAAACGCATGAAATATATCTAAGAAAAAAAAGATACAGTAGGTGGAGAGTTTCAAATATTTGGGTGCAGTGGTGACGAGGGATGGAGGGCTGGATGGGGAGATTAGGGCGAGGACAGAGGCAACGGGGAAACTCTTTAATAGTATCTAGAACAATTCCTAGGCAAAAAAGAAGTACCAAAATTAACAAAACTACAAATCTTCAAAAGGGTGGCGACACCAATAATTACGTACGGACAACAACACAAAGTCACAGAAGTAAGATACAAAGCATCGAAATGAGATTCCTCAGAGAGATTAAAGGAAGGACAAGAGTGGATGGGATAAGAAATGTTGATATACGAGAAACACTGGAAATCAAGCCGATACAGGAGAAAATAGAAGAAAGTCAGTTGAGGTGGTATGGGCATATACAAAGAATGAGACCGAAAAAACTGGTAAGAAGAGTGTATGAAGCAAGAGAGAATAGAAAACGAAGTCGAGGAAGAGACCACGAAGAACATGGAGGGAGGAAGTAAGGGAAGCAATGGAGAAGAGGAGAGTGGGGTGGAAGGAGGCAACAAGGCTAGCCCGAAATAGAGAAAGATGGAGAGAAATATGAAAGACTCCAACCTAACCCAACCCACTCACACCAGCCTACACCGAGAGGTATCATGGCTAAGGATTAAGTAAGTAAGTAAGTGTTTGTAAAAGAGGACAGGGTAAATCATTTTAGCCATTTTAAGTGTTCCGTATGGAACATTTATAGGATCACTTCGGTGTTCGTCCGTCTGTGTGTCTGTCCGTCGGTCACACCTGATTTTCCCCGAAAGTATTTGACATAGAATGTTGAAATTTGGCACTAGTATAGGAATTGATGGCCTCATCAGAGCCGAATAGATTTGAAAGTTAAATTTTGACTTAAGGGGTTAGTTTTGGGGGGTGAAACCGGAAGTGAAAAAAAAATTACCAGGTCATCGAGTGGGGTGACAACAGAAGCTTGTAAAAACATGAGTTCAAAAATATATATAATGTACCTAATATTGGCGCACACTTTTCTTTGTATTATTTTTAAAAAATTGCGAAAAATCGCTGTCCCCCCTTAGCTCGAAAAATAGTGATCAAAAAATTTTGAAAACTTTTGGAATATTCTCCACAGGGTGTAAATTGAACGAAAATTATCACGAGTACATTATCTCAAGGTCATCAGTTTTCACTAAGGATCGGAAAAAACTTTGTTTTTGTTTTATACCTCCGTAACAAAATTTTTTATTTTAAAAGCAATCAACGTACGGAACACTAATTGCGCAAGTTCGGCTTGCAATTGGTCTGTTATTTCAAAGATATAGGATATGTACTCTTATGGGGAAGGGGCCGAAAGACCTGTTAAAATCAATACTAAACATTCATTTATCAAGGCAATCCCATAAAACATGATACTAAGAACCAAAGGTTATTAATTTTTTAAAAAACCATACTTGCGTGCATGTCAATCCTTCAGACAACTTAGTTGCATTATTTATTAAATCACTTATAAAACATTAAAATTAAGAGGCATTTTATGTTTACCGAGCAATTCAAAGGACCGCTTCTACCCCTGGCTTTTTGCATTACCACCACCTCGATTGTTCGATTCAATTACACAAAGTCCGATGAATGTCGAACGACTAAGAACAGGGGGAAACTAGCCCAAAATGCCCATAAAATTTATTAATTAATAGATGTTGATTTTTTAAGCATTAATAAATATGCTTCATTATAAAGACTTAATTTCTAAGGGACTTTTTTTTTAAATATATTGGTATAATAGAATCAATAAATACGCATTTATTGCGAAACAAGTTGATTTCACAAAATGCGTTTAAAAAAAAAACTCTTTATCGTCAAAATGCCCGAATGCTTTAAAATATACGTATTTTTAGACTTAAAATATCAAATTAAAAAGAAAAGAGCAACAGCAAAAAAGGGTGAATTTTAGCCCGTTTTTGCAACGTTCATAACTTGGAGATAAAAAAAAACCAAGCTTAACGTAAAAGGTCTTAAATTAAAGCTAATTAAAAAACCAGAAGGACATATTTTTTAATTTTTTATTTAGAGGTAACTACCCCCTATTTTGGGGGTTAAAAGTCTGAAAATAAATAAGTTTTTAACAGAAAATAAAAAAAAAATGTGAAGTGTAATTCAAGAAAATAGGCCAAGAATTTCAAGTATTTACATATTTTCAACCCAATATCGTATAACAAATTAAACAACTAAAAGGGGGTTGCAATAAGAATGGTATTTTGATTATTTCTTTGTATTTTTCTTTGTGTCATGGTTGTGAGCATAGCAGGATCTCCTGTTAATTGCGACCCCCCCTTCCATAGGGTGGTTTTTGAATGATTATACGGTATTGGGTAGAGAATATGTAAATAATTAAAGATATCTATTTTCATGAATTACACATCGTAAAATTTTTTTTTTGTTTGCTGTTAAAAATGTATTTATTTTCACCCTTTTAACCCTAAAAAATAGGGGGTTTATCCCTAAATTAAAAAAATGGAAAAATATTGTCCTAGAATTTTTTACGTTAAGTTTGCTTTTTTTTGTCTCAAAGTTATGGAGATTGGGTTAATTTTGCGGACACTTTACAGCCTAAAAGGTCTTAAAGTTAACCAATTCTAGTTGCCCAGTTGCTTTTCATTTTTGACAATTTTATATTTTATGTGGTCAATGTCATCAAAAAAATGTTTTTATCTGATAATTTAAAACAAAAATAGGGAAATAAATAAGGAGTGATAAAATTAATGGGTTTTTGAATTTTAAAATATTGCTTCATTTTCACCGGGCATAACAATGAATTTTCTGATCTTGTACTGAAAGCATCCTAATTTCAGTTGGCTTACTGGTGTCACTGTTAACCCCTCATTGTCAAATTAGACCAATTTTAAAGTTTTTTTAGTGAATTAGGCTGTCAGTGTCGAACTTTATTTCTAAAATACTTCTTCACAAAATGCTTCTTTCTTGCAGGTCAGATTACTACGGGTTCTGTTGTTAATTTTTTTTTTTTTTCGCCGAACTAATTATTTTTTAGCACCGATCATCGCTGTTTTTAACATATAAATACAGTTTATGTATTTTATGTTTTACAAAAACAGCTAGAAAAAATCATGCCAGAATTCTCAACCAGCTGAACCAACCAACAAAAAACACTAAAAATGGTTGTTAACGTTTCAATTCCGCTCATAAAATTGTTGTAAATTAATCACTGCATAAAAATTAACTCAATTGGAAAAAGTTATATTTGTGCTGTGAGAAGGAAATAAATATTCAGATGAAAAAGGAAAATTTTAAATAAGTTAAAATTAAGTCAGGTTAAAAGTGTCTATAACTGACCCTCCACTACGATATATAAGATTTATGATGGCTCATACCTACACTAGTTTCTTCCAACCAATCCAGCCTCTCGATGAAGCTTATTATTGTGTTAGAAAAAGCTAACACAAAGCTAAAGCTAAACTAAATACGCATGCTCTAGTTTGTAAAAATGCAGGAAAGGAACAACTACCTACCACAGAGATATTAGAATAAAGGAGAGAAAGTATATAGCCTGCTGTAAGTGAAAGCGTATAGTCGTTAAAAAAAAGAAAGAAATAATATGAGTCATTCTGTCTCTCTTACTCGGCGCACGCCCACAACATTCTCGCACGGGTACGTACGCCCACAACAGAGTGCGTACCCGCGCGAGAATGTTGTGGGCGTGCGCCGAGTAAGAGAAGACAGAATAACTCGTATTATTTCTTTCTCTTTCTATGAGCGCCACGCTTCTCGCGAGAACTTACCTCCCCTATTTTAATATCTCTATGTTACCAACTATTAATAAGTTACAGTGTTGTCACGTTTCATTATACAAAACCGAGAGTTATTTAATTAATTTTTAGCAAAATAAAAGTTCCTGTTATTAGGGTACATATTTTTGTGCTAATTTTTCGTGAAGTAGCTTGAGATACTCTTTATCATTTATCTTATAAATAAAAAAATAATATATTTTATTATTTGAAGTTCTATTCAAGGTATTTTCACTAACAAAGTCTTTCGGTAATAATTAAAAATATCAAAAATTTTAAATTAAAATTAATCAAAAACCAAAAAATTAATATTTGTGTAATAAAATTACATAAAAAATAAAATTATGACTATAAGTTTGTTTATAACACAAATATTAATTAAATTAAATTAAAATTACACATACTTTTGTCTCCGATTGTACCTCTCGAACATCCTTAAAGTTGATTAAAAACAAGGAAAGATTCAGGATTTGGTCCAGGGTCCACTTCGAATGTGAATTCACTATTTTAATGAAAAAATCTTACCCAAAAAAATCTATAACCTCTAATACCCACAAAAGAGATTTTTTCCGAAAAATTCCTAGTTCAGAGGGTAATGCCCTTTTCGTCCCCCTTCCAAAAAAAATCTGCCACTGATTAAAAAAACGTAGACTTTACATTAACTGCAGTGTTTTGAACCTATGATTTCAGTGGCTAAACCAACTCTGTGCACTATGCCCCGTGTGATGAATGAGTATATGAATGTAGTGACACACACATCTGCCGAGTCGGAATTTTTGAAGGAATAAGGGTCTGTCGCCGCCCAACAAAAGGGAAGGAACACGCCCTAGTGGTGGCAACAATTGAAAAATATTTACTGTATTCTTCGGAACAACGCAGGTTTTTCCTATTTCTAGCCCGTTTTTTCCTTTATTGAATAGCCTTTTCCTTGGTGGTGATTTACCCGGGTGGAAGTGAAATTTTACGCTTTTTAAAGGGCGTCAGGCTAAGCCACTAATCCGCAGCAGAGACCACCTAGACATTTTATGGGTAGTTTTATGAGAGATTTTATGCTTTTAAATGCCGCTATGCTATTCACAGGCGCCCTATCATATTACCGAATTATTAAGCCGAAGATTAAGTTGTAAAATGAAGGATACAAATTTGCCACAAGTTTATAGGAAATAGGGCGTATTATTTTACAACTGTTAACTGTTTACACAGTTTGTTGTTGTTGCCACTCTAAACGTTTTGTATATTGATAGTCTTTATAAAGGGTCCAAATCGCAATTTTATATAATTAGCTGCTAACGTTTTCACGGTCTTAGGTAGATGAGGAATGGAGATTCTTGACACAAACTCACAAGATGTTCAGATATTAAGCTACCTCTGTATAGGCCAAAACTTTCTTATTTTTATACGAGAGCTGCCTTTTAAGTTTTTACAAACGACCACTAGATGGCGCTATTAAGATGTGACATAACCATTGTTGTAAAATTTGACATTTGTTATCCTTAAAACAATTGTAGCTCAGAAATTGGCCGAGTAGTTTGTTTACAGTGAGCATTTAAAAAAAAAACAGTTTTGTGAACAAATGGAAATTTCACGTGAAGGTTTTCGTTGGTTTCGTTGATTTTTTACGATTTTCGTAAGGGCTTAACTCAACAACAATGCTTCGAATCGCTTCGTTTAACTTTTGGTAATGAATCACTATTAGAAAAAACTATTTACAATTGGTTTGCAGAATCTCGTCGTGGTCATGCTTCCGTCAGCGATTAATTTCGTGAAGGTCGACCAAAATTGATTGTTGTTCCAAAAAAAACATTGATGCTGTGCACAATATGACTTAACGAGGATCGGAATGTGACTTACCGTAAGATAGAGGCATCCAGACTATAGTACATTAGATTTTGCACGAACATTTATCTGTGGAAAAGATCTGTTCCGATGGATCCCGCATAACTTGATCGGAACTCAAAAACGGGCTCGTGTCAATTGGTGTAAGGAAATGCTCAAAAAATTCTACCGAGGAAATGAGAAATCAGTATACAACATCGGAACAAGAGATGAAACTTGGATATATTCATACGAGCCGGAAACTAAGCAACAACTGTGTTCCAAGATGAACCGAATCCAACCAAAGTGGTTCGTTTGCGAAGCATTTCCAAGAAAATGATCGCTTGTTTCTCTGGTTATACTGGACATGTTGTAACTATTGCTTTAGAGGATCGAAGTACAGTTAATGCTGAATAGTATACAACAATTTGTATGTCAGAAGTTATCGATAAAATCACGAAAAACTGCCGAAAACCTCGCATCATTCTTCATCATGACAATGCCAGCTTTCACACAGCACGTCAAACAATTGATTATTTGATGGAGAAAAACATAAAATTAATGTCTTATTCCCCGTATTCACCTCATTTATCCCCTAACGACTTTTATTTGCGAATGTCAAAAAAAAATTCGTGGATAGCGCACAGCCTCAAGAAACTGTTGAATCCTTCCACAACCATGTTTTTGAGGTACCCACTTTAGAGTGGAAAAAATGTTTCGAGAATGGGCTCGACGCCTGCAAAACTGTATAAATCTCAAAGGTGAATATTTTGAGAAACAATGATTTGTACCAAAAAGTTTGTTTTCTTTCATTGTTTTTGTAAAAACTGAAACAGTAGCCCTCGTATTACCTAAATACTCTCTGTAATTATTTAATTTTATTACCCCTTAGGTACCTGATAAGGGTTGTCACAAGGTTCACAAAATTTGCATAAAGTAAGATTTTTTCTGTCGGTGATGGTTTCCACGTAGGACGCAGATCGTAACTTGAGTCACTATTAATATTGTTAACGTGTTTGTAAATTTGGATTGATTTCATAAACTTTTGTTTATAGAAATTGGAAACAGAAGCTAGAATTATATCTTACATTAATTGTATGACCTCAAAAGTGTTGATGTTCTGATAGAGTTGCTGTACAATTCGTTTTTGATACAGTTTAATGTTCCTTAATTCTCCTACAGACACAGTGCAAAAAGAACGGGAAATTTTATAGACACCTTCGTTTGTAAACTAGTTCTGACATTTGGTAATCCCAAGCATTGGCCAATTTTCTTATAAGTGTTGATGATTGTGAAAATGTTGGATATTTTTCAAGTAATTTGGCTATTTTGTCTGTAGTACTGTGTATATAAGGTAAAATTGCACTACATATTGGTGGACCCTTATTAATAGGTTGCCTGGGAGTCGAGTTTCTAGAGCGATTAAACGATTATTTAATATCGTCAGGCAATATCCATTATTTTCCACAGCACTGGTCAGTATATTAGTTTCTAATGAGTTAGAATATTTATCGCAAATTGAAAATATATTCACGTATGATGTGAATTAGCATTCAGATATCTATTGGTCTGAGTTGGTTCTCTGTAGACCGAATGTTCCAAGCTGCCATTACTTGCCCTTTGTACCAGTACATTTAAAAAAGGAAGAGTACTACCCGATTCAGTTTCTATGGTTAATTTTACATTTGAATGTTTTTAATGGACGTAACTCAAAAAGGTATTCAGGTCTGTTTTACCATGTGGCCAGATAACATATATGTCTTCAACATATCTATACCAAAACTTTTGTTTTAGAGGAGCTCAAGGCTAGGCGTCTATAAAATTATTCGCCAATAGAGACAAGACGATAATCTAAAATAATGTAAAACTCATGGCTACTTCTGTAGATTGTTTATAAAATATTACTTGGAAAATAAAAATGTAAGCTGCCTGTCGCCCTCTATTAAATCTCCCAAAGATGAATCAAGGTTATTATGCTGAAGTATGTCTGATATTATAGAAACTGAATCGTTAATTGAAACTCTTGTATACAACGACAAAACTGACCAGAATATCACCACTTTATGCTTTTCAATCTTCCAATTAAATGTCGTGAATTTTTAAAAATTCGTCGTTAAATATTTCAGTTTCAAGAGTATTATGAAAAATTTTTGGTTAGATATTGTACAAATTTAAAGTATAATTATGTAACTGAAACATATAAGGGTTTCAAATTGTGGTGGGGTTCAGAAAGGTGGCTTCATGTTATACTTCCTTTTCGGGGTCTTGAAGTCGAGAAGTCTGAAAATTTTATTTTTTTTTTTTTTTTCTAATTCTAACCAGAGAAAGGGAGGAAAGAAGTGATTTTTTATAGGCGTAACACACGTGCTTTAGGGAAATCACTAAAGTGCTACAGGAGCGATGCGTGTGTGGAAAAGACGACTCGGGTTGGTCTTGAATTGCTGTCAATTGTACCCGGTGGGACACACAGTTCTGGGTAAATCGTTTCGAAGGGATGAGGTTCTCCACATAAAAGACTGCTTGAAAAGATGTGAAGAATTAGCGCGATGTATATTTCCAGCATGCACCGCTTTGGGAGGAATTAAGCGGCTACATACATCGAACATTTTCCATGAAAGTAGTTGTAGAACAGATTCAAGTCACTAACCGTTCTTCGAAGTTCCAAGAAATCTAGGTTGCTGGTCAGTTCTGGGTTTTCAATCAGGTGAACAGCCCTCTTCTGAATAGAATCCAACAAATGCAGTATATGTTTGATCGAAAATGAGCTTTGTACAGAATTAACAGTTGTTGTGGAATGTAATGTTTTCTAGTTCAAAACAATATACCCAGCTTTTGAGAAGCTCTCTTTCCTATGCTTACATGTTCATACCAAGAGATATTTACTCCCAAATTAATGCCCAGCAATCGGAGTGACAATGCTAGAGGAATGGAGTGCCCCGACATAACTTTGTCGGGTTCGGCAACGTTAACCTTTTTGAGAAAAAACTGCTGCCTGAGTTTTTATAGAGTTAAATTCTACCTGGTTACTGTTACACGACGACAGAATTTCTCCCAGGTTTTTCTTAAGTTGAACGACTTCCTGCTGTCTGTCTGTCAAAGTGAATGAAGACATAAGCGTACTGTCGTCTACAAAGCTGTAGATTGGATTCCTGGTTTTTTTCCAGCGGCTCGTTAATGTTAATACTGTGTAGTTACGACAGTATTACAATGCATGTTTTTTTTCGTTGAGAAAATGGATATCCATGTCTAGTAAAACATATAAGGGGTTAAAATGATGGGGAAATGAAGGGAATGACATACTTTGTCTCCCTTTAGATGTAACATATTTTTGGTAATTACGATCTTTAAATAAATAATAATAGAAGTTTACAAAACAGTTATTTATAACACCTTACAGTTAAAATTATTGTTTAATTATCAATACCTTGTCAATTTATCATCACCACCGTCTATTGAATAACAATAAATTAAGAATTCAAGCTAGCAGCGAAAATAGTGGTAAAAAGGTATGGTAAAAATGCATCTGTAAACAAAAACAGTAAACACACAACATATATATCTACACCTGCTGCTACGAGTTAAAATGACCCAACAGCTTGACAGGTGCGGTGTTACCATGGTTACTCCTTTATAGGCGAAAATTACCCATTAATCATTTTTTAAAAATTATCATTAATAGTAATGTAATGAATATTTTTATTGTCATTGAACAGAAATAAATAAATTATATTTATTCATGAGACACATGAACGTTATAATACTGACGATATCCAACATAAAATGAGCCTAGAAATTTTTCAAAATTTCTACTTTTTGGAAGTTTTTTTTCATATAAAAAAATATAATTAGAATTACGAGTTTATATAGTATTTTTGCTTTGCTAGTCCCTTACCACCTCATAGCATCTGATATTATTCCCTTTTTTATTAATGAAGTTCAAAAAATATTGAACTGAAACGAGTCGCATTGCAATAAGTTAATAAATCTCGCCAGTAAGACATGTCCAAAATGTTTAAAAACCCGATTTAATTAAAAGTGTCATAGTTTTAAAACAGAAAAACATTTTTAATAAACAAAAAATAATGAACAGAACTTACCAGTTTCAGTTTTATTGAGTACACCTTCACCAGGAAACCCTATATCTTCAATATCTTTTTTAATGATATCGCAACTTCGAGGGTTTGCGAAAGCCGCTGCAGTCAAATAAATCACGAAAATTAAAACAACACCCTGTAACCGGCACATCTTGCCTAGTACACAATCAATCCTTTTCATCACAGCCATTTAAAGTTATCTAATTAAGATGGTCACTTGTTTTTTTTTTTAAGTCCTATTTTAAATCCATCGCGGTTTTCTTGCGGTTGCTAAGGCACAATCATCTACCCTCGACAGCCAGGTCGCATTTCCGTAATTCTGACAACTCACGGATGAGCGAAGCGGCTCGATCTCAAAACATCCAAAAAATAATGTGCAGCTTTCAGTTAAGCGCATGCGAGACCTTCAAAGATGTGAAGAATTTATATTGGCATTTCTTTTTATTTAATGAAATTGTAACTCTATCTTTATCTTTCAATTCCGTGTTTCACCACGCCCCCTAGATACCAGATAGCTGTGTTGCCACGACCATTAAAAATTCTTAATTTCCAGATAAAACAACATAAATTTCAAATTTTTTTATTGAAATTTCTTACCCAGACTTCAAATCAGAAATATGATAATTAATTTTTTATAAAATATGCCATTAAAATGTAAAGTATATGACCAAAAACTTTAGTTTAGTTGTAAAATGTAATCTTGAGTCCGCATAATCTGTTTCCTTTTTAAGCGTTTGGCAATCAACCAGCACATTTTTTTAGTCTATCGATAACTTTATTAGAAGTTGCTTTGAGAACATTCAAAGTTACCTCAAACAATAACTATAATATTATACAACTTTTTTTATTTATTTAATAATCTTCCATTTTTTGACATCTCATTTTTGGTATCGATTTTTAATGATTTCATATCGATATAGGCGTAATCGATACTGTGGAACCTTTACAAAACATTGCCTGTGACATAACCTCTTCTTAATCGTAGTGTAACTATGACATAAAATAAAGTTTTTAAGTAGTTGATTTTAATTATTTTTACTTACTTGTACTTAAGTTTAGAGTTCGGCTTTTTTTTTATCAGTGAGGTAATAGAGTAATTAAAAATTAAAAAAAAAACTGTTATTATGGCGAAATTCAGATCAGTTTCACATATTATTTTTGACATGGATGGTGTTATTTTAGGTGAGTTACGTTGTAGTTGTTAAATTTAAAGTAAGATTTACTTATTCCTATATTTTGAATTTCTACTTACTTACGTTTAATTTTTACGCTACAGCCTATTATGAAAATCATATGGATTAATTTGGCATCATTGTATGAGATTTTTAAAGTTTTCCGTACTTCAACTGTAGGCAACTTACATGACGGTGATGATCAAGTATTAAAGGTAATGGTGAATACGCCAGATAACTAACATGCGTCGACCTAAAAAGCAGCAAAAAATTGGCGGCGAGGAGTACATACAAAACTTCTGCTCTTTTTATGAAAGCATGACGGACTAACATTGTTTTGGTTTGATGTAGCATCGGCCCATTACACCCAAGCCACAGAAAATAGGTTAATAGAAAACAATGCGAATTTTGTGCCTAAATTTACAAACCCACTAAATGTTCTTCAGCATCTACCAACTGAAAAACACTAGGCTTTTATTAAGAGAATGCTAAGAACAAGCAGAGAGACGACCGAAAAAATTTCAAAAATAAATGAATGACAAGCACCATGGGGATTTCAAATGTAATCTTATAAGGGATCTCAAAAAAAATGTATGTACGAAGTGAACTAAAAATTGTAATTAACATTATTTTATATCAAATATATTTTAAGATTCCCGTTTACTTACTAAGTTGTTAAAAAATATTGATGTGAAATCATCATTCAGAAATTTACGGTAGTCCTTACTACCAGTTTTAATCTGTAGATAATAAGAGATGGAACCGTGTCGAATTCGAGTATTCGTCTAAGTAAATGGACCGCTTTAAATGCTTTACTTACAATTTTTTTAACATTTTATATAAAATTTTACGAACCAACAGCGTAGCTGTATCACCTACAAATGATTAAATCAGTTCAATATAATGCGTACTAAATTTATCCGCAGAGCTGCAGTTTCCAGGACTCCGTGGACCATTTGGATCGCCAATCTTCGTCAGGAGACTGTGACCCAAGAATAATCTTATCCGAGCTAAATGATAATGTCCACAATTCAAGGAACATAACACCAAAGTTATGTTATTAGGTTATATATATATATATATATATATATATATATATATATATATATATATATATATATATATATATATATATATATATATAAATATATATATATATATATATATATATATATATATATATATATATATATATATATATATATATATATATATATATATATATATATATATATATATATATATATATATATATATATATATATATATATATATATATATATATATATGTATATATATATATATATATATATATATATATATATATATATATATATATATATATATATATATATATATATATATATGTATATATATATATATATATATATATATATATATATATATATATATATATATATATATATATATATATATATATATATATATATATATATATATATATATATATACATATACATATATAGAGGAGAAGGATAGTCTTGACTGACTACTTAAACAGCAGTATTGTGTTCTTGGGGTAAACGGTCTTTGGAAAAGAACTAAAAAGTTTTGGACACCTTTTTAGCTACGCCAAGCTTTCGAAAATATTTCATTTTCTTCATCAGGGCTATAATTACAGTAGAACATCAGTCTTTTGAGATTAAAAGTAAAGAACAACCCTATTTTATATATAACATTAAAGTACTTACTGCTAAGTGGTGTGTTCAAAAATTGTTGTTTGTGGGGGCACTTTATTGTACTTATTCATCAGAAAAAACAGGAAAAACACAAGAAAACTCGACATATTCATCTCTGGGAAATATAATAAAATTTTACTTCATTTTGTTAGAAGAGTACAGAGAATTGTGTGGTCGCAAAATGATTTTAATTTATAAAGGATTTTTTTGTTATGTTTTCTTGTCATTTTGCTAAGGGCAGTGTGTTTTTATCTCTTAGTTAACCAGTCTTAACCGCAACTTAACTAAGATAGAAGAAACACACTGCCCTTAGCAAAATGACAAGAAAACCACAAAAAAATCCTTTATAAATTAAAATCATTTTGCGACCACACAATTCTCTGTATTCTTCTAACAAAATGAAGTAAAATTTTATTATATTTCCCAGAGATGAATATGTCGAGTTTTCTTGTGTTTTTTCCTGTTTTTTTTTCTGATGAATAAGTGCAATAAAGTGCCCCACAAACAACAATTTTTGAACACACCACTTAGCAGTAAGTACTTTAATGTTACATATAAAATAGGGTTGTTCTTTACTTTTAATCTCAAAAATACTGATATTCTACTGTAATTGTAGCCCTGATGAAGAAAAAAATATTTTCGAAAGCTTGGTGTAGCTAAAAAGGTGTCCAAAACTTTTTAGTTCTTTTCCAAAGACCGCTTACCCCAAGAACACAATACTGCTATATATATATATATATATATATATATATATATATATATATATATATATATATATATATATATATATATATATATATATATAGTCGACTCTCTATATAGTGAAAGACCAAAATGTTGACCGAAATTTCACTATAGAAAGTTTTTCACTATATAAAGAAAAAATCCGTATATATTGCAATGTATAATAAATATTCTAGGTCTTGAAAAAATTGCACTATAAAGAGTTTTTCACTATATAGAGTTTGACTATAAACAGTATCGACTGTATTTATATTATAAAAACGTAACGTCTCTCTGTCTGTCTGTTAATGCGCTTATCACTCGATAACCACTTATCTGATGTACGTGTTTTTTTTTAATTCGTACATTGTTCTCTGGCCAAGTTTTAGTAAATATTTTGTTAGGTTAGGTAACATAACGAAAAAACAGTGACCATAATAGTGAATTAAGTCGGAAAAAAGCCGCCAGCTCGCTCTCTTGCAAAAAAACCTAAACAAGAATTTTGTAGGATATATATGGATAGGGAATATTTTTCTTGATCGATTTGTATTATGTTCATAAATAAATAAACATCTTATTAACGGAAAAAAAGTATCGACCTAATTTATCCACCTACAGACTGTGATGTTGATTACAGTGACATACATTGACAAGTACAGTTTGCCAGTAATAAAATTTTTAAAAATATTTTCAAAATAATTCTAAACTACTATTTTCTATCATGATAGCAGTAAAAAAACTTAAGCCAGTTACTAATTTAATATTTAATTTAGATGACACATTATTGTGTATATATCTAACTGTAATTATTATACGAGGGCAGCCTTTTTAGTTTTTACAAACGACCACATGATAGAGCTATTGAGATGTGACATTAGCATTGTTGTAAAATTTAACATTTGTTTTGTTAAAACAGTGGCACCTCAGAAATTAGTAGTTCGTTTACAGTGAGCGTTTAAAAAAAAAAACAGTTTTGTGAACAAATGGAAATTTGACGGGAAGGTTTTCTTTGGATGATTTTTTACGATATTAGTAAAGGCGAAACTCAACAACAATGCCTCGAATCGCTTCGATTTTGCATGAACATTTAGTTGTGAAAAGGGTCTGTTCCCGATGGATTTCGCATAATTTGACCGAAACTCAAAAACAGGCTCGTGTCCATTGGTATAAGGAAATACTCAAAAAATTCGACCGAGGATATGCAAATCCGTATACAACATCGTAACAGGAGATGAAACTTGGATATATTCGTACAAGCCGGAAATTAAGCAACGATTAATTATTTGGGTGTTCCAGGATGAACCGAATCCAACAAAAGTAGTTCGTTCGCATTTCCAAGAAAATGATCGCTTCTTTCTTTGGTTATACTGGATATGTTGCAACCATTGCTTCAGAAGATCGAAGAACAGTTAATGCTGAATGGTATACAATAATTTGTTTGCCAGAAGTCATCGATGAAATCGGGCAGAACAACCGAAAACGCATCATTCTTCATCATTACAATGCCAGCTCTCACACAGCACGTCAAACAATTGGTTATTTCACGGAGAAAAACATAAAATTAATGTCTCATTGCCCTTATTCACCTGATTTATCGCCTAGCGACTTCTTTTTGTTCCCAAATGTCAAAAAAAAAGCTCGGACAGAGATTTTCATCACCTGAAGAAGCTGTTGAATCCTTCCAAAACCATATTTTTGAGGTACCAACTTCAGAGTGGAAAAAATATTTCGGAAATTGTATAAATGTATAAATATTAAAGGCGAATATTTTGAGAAACAACGATTTGTATCTAACTAAAACTGAAAAGGTTGCCCCCGTATGTGTAATTAAAATTGTTTTTTTTTGTTGTTGTTTTGTAGTAATGCTAACATCTCGATTAAAAGTTTATAGATTTTTGAACCTTTGGCGCTCTTGCTTTAAAGAATATGCACTAATATCTAATATACCCACAATAATACAGAACAATTTGAATCAAATTTGCAAGTTAAATTTACACTGCACTCAGAACTTCTTTAAAATGATCCCGTTCCATTTGGCATATTGCCAAAGTTTACCCCAATTTTCACAATACGCTTTATAGATACAGAGCCTCTGTATACCAAAGGAACCCAAAATGTAATAGGCAAATACGGCAAGACCTTTACCTGGGAACAAAAACAAAAAATGATGGGTCTACACCGAGACGAAGCGGCGAAATTTATGGTTAGAGAATTTGATTTACCAATGACTTGGAAAGAATATGATATTGCTATTCACGAAGAATACGAAATAGTTCTAGCTAATCCCGAATTGTGCCCTGGTAAGTGAAACTTTTTTATTTTTAATTTTTTTTTCTAGATACCGAAATCATTTACAAAAAGGCGATTTCTTTGATCGCTAAAAAATGTGGTAAAATATATACCCCCGATGTTATGGCAAAAATAATTGGTACAGTAGAAACGGACACTTGTAAAATTGCTGTAACTGAAATGAAACTTCCAATAGCTGTTGAAGAATTTCGAACAGAGTTCAGCCGCAATGCATATTCACATTTTACAAAATATGGTGTTCAACTTATGCCAGGTAGTATCTAAAGTGTTTCCAAAAGAGGTAGCCTTTACCAAAGCTTTTATAAATTGCTTTTAAACATGTTGTTCGTCGGCTGTTAAAAGAAACTTTACTAAAAGTGTGCCTTTAAAGAAATTAGCTTATTTTGCTTTATTACCTATATTTAAAACGTTTACAGTAACCTTGAAGAGCATTTCGGGTCTTTCTCGTCGTCATTTACATAGATTAAATGATTTAATTGGTTGAACAAAACATTTAATTAGTATCTAGCAACAAATTTGACAGAAAAAATGACAAGTTTTGTCTTACGGGAAATTTATTTGGAAGAAAACTTGACACCTTTGTTAAATTTTCTAAATTCTATGATTTACTTACCATTACCGCATTACAAGTATGAAATGCGGATTTTTTTTTCTAAAAAAAAACATGTTAAATTCGGAAGAATGATAAAAAGTACTTTATTCAAAGTATGTTCCATCGCTTGTTATACATTTTTTCCATCTTTCGGGCAATTTGTGAATACCACGCCAGTAAAAATCTTCCCCTTTTGCTGCGAACCATTCATCGAGCCATTTTTTCACATCTTCGTACGAACCAAAGCGCTGCTCACAAGTGGTAATGGGAAGGAGCCAAGTCTGGTGAGTAAGCCGCACGGGGTAGAACTTCCCAGCTGAATGCTTCCAACGTGTCGCGAACTGGTTTTGCCGTATGTGATGGAGCATTGTCATGAAGAAAAATGACTTTGTGTTGCCTCTTTCGGTATTCTGGCCTTTTTTCAAGCAGGTTTTAACAGCTCATAATAGACCATGCCCCTCTGGTCCCACCAAACACAGAGCATCGTCTTTCTGCCAAAGCGATTCGGTCTTGCGGTCGATGTGGATGGTGCGCCTGGGTCTACCCATGATTTTTTGTGCTTGGGATTCTCAAAATAAATCCACTTTTTATCCCCAGTAACTATACGATGCAAAAACGACTTCCTTTTGTACCGAGCGAGCAAAATGTCACACGTGTTTTTGTGCTTTTCCAATTGCCTGTCGTTCAACTCATGTGGTACCCATTTACCGGCTTCTGAATCTTTCCCATCTCTCGTAGCCGCTTGGAAACAGCTTGTTGAGTAACGCCCAATTGCTCGGCGAGTTGTTTTTGTGTTTGCGAATCATCTTCGTCCAACAATGCTTGCAATTCCACATCTTCGTATTTTTTTGGCGGTTTTCCACGTTCCTTGTCTGCAACGTCGAAGTCACCACTTTTGAAACGTCGAAACCATCGTTCACACGTATCTTGCGATGGAGCATGTTCACCATAAGCTTCTCGAAGTAATCGGTATGATTCAACAGCAGTTTTCTGCAAATGAAAACAAAAAAATAATGCTGTCCACGAATGTTCTTTGTTCGGTATAAATTGAACCAACAACACAACACTATGGACACACTTTTCCAATTTATCACTCGTGCGCGTCTGATACTTGTTGATGACACAACAAAATGGCGCAGTGTCAAATCTTTATAGCACAAACTGCATTGGTGCACCATCTGTTGTCTGAAATCCGCATTTCATACTTGTACAACTGGTACTCGATACGGATTAAATATTTGGTCCAGAGAATTAAATGTTTTTTTTTCCTCCGAGTAGTGATCCCCTTCAAATCAAGAGCATATAAAATGATTTTGGAGGGGCTACACTTTATTTATATGAGATCAAGCTCCATATTTTTTATTGTATACTCGTTAAAATCATGATCCGTGTTAAAGTGGATAGAATGATTATGATATTTTCTTTCTGGTACACATTATATTATTAAAAAGTAAGGAGTACCCGAGTTTTTGAAACAAGAACAGAACATGTTATTGAATAAATAACGAGCTCAACTAACTAAAACATATTTATTCAGAACGTTCATACTAGAAAAAACAACAGAACGTCATACAACGTATAGTCACGCGAGAAAACGACGTCGAGATTGGCTGAGGAATGCAAAAGAAATTTCAAAGTGGGTGTTGATAGAATAGAAAATTGTTGTTGAATGTCAATGGGTTAAGATGAAGAACAAATTAATAGCGGTACAGGAGAAAGAAATGGGTGGAGCGGAGAATAGAGAAAAACAGGAATGGATAACAAAAGACATACTAATTCTGATGGATGAAAGACGAGAACAGAAAACAAAATATGTCTCAAAGTACAACGAACTAAACAGAGTAATACGTCGAAAATGTAGAGCAGCTCAGGAAATCTGGTTAAGCGAGAAATGCCGAGAAATAGAGGAACTGCAAGAGAAACATGACACATTCAACCTACGTAAGACGGTGAAGGAATTGAGAGAAAAAACAATTCTGAGAAATGGAAGTAATGAAATTATCCTAGATATTAAGAACAAAATAAAAAGATGGGAGCAATACATTGAACAACGTGTCAATGGACATAGATTAGAAAACTCACAGCTAACCGGGGATAATGAAATAGGGCCAGAAATAACAAGAAGAGAAGTTATTCATGCTATACAACTACAGTAGGATGAAAAAGCAGTTGGCCCAGATGAGATAAAGGGAGAAATCCTCTCAAAATATTTTCAGATGAAAGTCCATTTATTAATCGACTTCGATCTTATTTAACAAGATCTATGAAACTGGACAAATCCTTCTTGACTGGCTAAAGTCGACTTTCATCCCAGTTCCTAAAAAGTGAAAATCAATGAAATGTGACGGTTATCGCTTAATAAGCTTAATGTCTCACGTTCTCAAGATATTCCTTAGAATCATCCATACTAGAATATATATATATATATATATATATATATATATATATATATATATATATATATATATATATATATATATATATGTATATATATCTATAATATATATAAAATGCAACGTCCGTCTGTCTGTCTGTCTGTCTGTCTGTCTGTCTGTCTGTCTGTTAGTGCGCTTATCACTGGAGAACCTCTTATCCGATTTACGTACTTTTTTTTTAATACATACATATGTTCTCTGGCCAGGTTATAGACTATATTTTATTACGTTAGGTAACATGAGGAATAAGCAGTGACGATAATAGTGAATCAAATCGGAAAAAAGTTTGCCGCTAGCGCGTTCTCTTGCAATACACTGCCTAAACCACTAAATATGGAACAATATTATGTAGCAAAGGATATATATATATATATATATATATATATATATATATATATATATATATATATAAAATACAACGCCTCTCTGTTTGTCCGTTTCTACGCTTATCACTGGAGAACCACTTATCCGATTTACGTGCTTTTTTTTTAAACATACGTATGTTCTCTGGCCAGGTTATAGGATATATTTTATTACGTTAGGTGACATAAGGAATAAGCAGTGACGATAATAATGAATCAAGGCGGAGAAAAGTTTGCCGCTAGCGCGTTCTCTTGCAATACACTGCCTAAAACATTAAATATGGAACAATATCATGTAGCAAAAAATATAATATATATAAAATGCAACGTCTCTCTGTCTGTCTGTCCGTTAGTGCGCTTATCACTCGAGAACCACTGATCCGATTTACGTGTTTTTATAAATTTATACATATGTTCTATATAATTCGATATAAGCCTAGATAATGGGAGATAAGGTGAGATAATGGGAGATAAGTCGAGATAAGCTTCGATAATGGGAGATAAGGTGAGATAATGGGTGATAAGATGAGGTAATGGGAGATAAGTATAAATAATGAGAGATAAGGAGAAATAATGGGAGATAAGCAGAGATAAGGGGAGATAAGCAGAGATAAGTCTAGATAATGGGAGTTATGGTGAGATAATGGGAGATAACGAGAAATAATAGGAGATAAGCAGAGATAAGCCTAGAGAATGGAAATTATGTAGAGATAATGGGAGATAAGGAGAAATATTGGGAGATAAGGGGAAATAATGGGAGATATTTTATTACGTTGGGTAACATAAGGAATAAGCAGTGACGATAGTAGTGAATCAAGTCCACGCGAGCGGAGCCGCGGGCCCTGCTAGAATAGATATATATATATATATATATATATATATATATATATATATATATATATAGAAAATGTGAACCAGAAATAGGGAACACACATTTCGGATTCCGAAAAGGCATGGGTACACGGGAAGTTTTATTCTCATTAACTGTACTGGTCCAGCGTTGTAAAGATATGAATGTAGATGTATATGCATGTTTTATAGGTTACAATAAAGGTTTCAACTGTGTGATGCACGAGAAATTAATAAAAATTCTAGAAACAAGAAATATAGACAATAGAGATCTAAATATTATTAAAAATCTGTTCTGTAATCAATCAGTAGAAGTTAAAATTGGGCTGGAAAAATCCGAAAGCATAAAAATAATCCAAGGACGCATAAGACAGGGATGCATTCACTCACCACTTTTATTCAATCTCTATTCTGATGCTGTGTTTAATGAGGGAATCTATGAATCCATTGAAGGAATAACAGTTAATGGGAATACACTAAATGACATACGGTTCCGTTGCTATTGTATGGATTTGAGTGCTGGACCCTTGACCCTGGCTTAGAGAAACGACTGGAATCTTTTGAAATGTACATTTATTGCCTTCTTCGCGTCTCCTGGGTACAGAAAATAAGAAATACAGAAAAGAATGAAAAAAACAAAGTAATTACTCACAACCATAAAAATAAGAATAACTTCGAACATGTAATGAGGGGCCCAAAGTACGAATTGCTACCTCTAATTATTGAAGGCAAAATATAGGGCGAACGACTGATCGGAAGACGACAGAATTCTTGGCTTGAGTAGGTGGTTTGGATGTGCTTCGAGTGATATTTTTCGAGCAGCAGTTTCTAAAGTTCGTTTAACTTTATGGATCGTCAACCGTCGTGAGGAGACGGCTTCATAAGAAGAAATTGACAAAAAAAACATGATTGATGGTACATGCAAGAGGCATTGGCCCCAATGAAGAAACGAACGAATTTGCAAGATATTATCACAATTTATTGGTCTACTAGCTCATAAATACACAAAATACTACTGCTATTCGGTAATATTTTTATGACATGTTTGCGTGTTAACCCCTAAGAACCCAATTTTTCACTTTTGTGCTAAATACACACATGGGTCTCAACAGGACATAGGTCCAATGACCATTAAGAGTACCTAAGTGAGCAAAGTATAACATTGAGATCTTTAATCAAAGGTTATGTACCAAGAAAAGAGAGACAGTCGAGTACTGAACCCAACATTCTATTCAAATTCATCTAATCGGATGAACGGAAAAGTGTAATATGCCACAATCAAAACATTTTCTTAATCGATATATCAATAATACGCAAGCTGTCGACTGTAAAGTTTGTGTCATTTGTAGTTGTCTACGTTGATTTAACATTTAACTTTATATCGATGTTGTATGGTTTTTCTAAAAATTATCTACAATTACGTCATACATTTTAATTGGTTCAATTTTGACAAAACTGTAAAATAAATATAACATCTGAACCTGCCTTTTTTTTTTCGTGTTCCGTACGGAACACTTATAAGATCACTGTCCGTCCGTCCGTCTGTATGTATGTCTGTCTGTCTGTCTGTCACACCCGATTTTCTCCGAAACTATTTGACATAGGAAGTTGAAATTCGGCACTAATATACGAATTGATGGCCTCATCAGAGTCGTGTCGTTTTGAAAGTTAAATTTTGAGTTAAGGGGTTAGTTTCGGGGGTAAAAAGTGAAAAAAAAAATTAAAAGGTCGTCGAGTGGGGTGTCAAATGAATTCTTATAAAAACACGAGTTCAAAAATATATATAATGTAATACTTGCACACACTTTTCTTTGTGTTGTTTTTAAAAAATTGCGAAAAATCGCTGTCCCTCCCCTTTATCTCGAAAAGTACTAATCAAAAAATTTTGAAAAAATTCTGGAATATTCAATCACAGGGTGTAGATTGAACGAAAATTATCACGAGTGCATTACCTTTAATAATTTATCTGGTCTATAAACAAAACTAAAATTTCAAGGTCATCAGTTTTCAGTGAAGATCTTAAAAAAACTTTGTTGAAAACTCATTTGGGGTGTGTTTTGTGAAGTCATTGATCATTTTAAACGTACGTAACAAAAAATTTTAGTTTAAACCAATCAACGTACGGAACACTAATTGCGCAAGTCCGACTTCCACTTGCCGTAAATTACCACTATGATCTGATTGTAGGTGACTCTTGGAAAAAGCATATTTGTTGTTTGTCACTAAATACTTGTCAGTGTATCCTTCTAAAATTCTACCGATATAAAGTTTCGTGTATATTGTTTTAACTGGTTTCTTTTGCAAATTTTGTGTGCATTCAGTTAGAAAATTCTTACTTTCTTAACCATTTTTTATTGGCAGAGTCATTTTTACCGGACAAGTAAGAAAAATAATATATTTCGTATGATTCGACTGAGATAGGGCAGGCCATAGAATCTGTCTGAATATTTCGTATTGGTCATCAAAATTTAGAGAAGTAAATATGTATGTATTTACGAGGGTGGTATGATAAGTCCTTGGCGATTTTTATGTGTAATATTTATTTTATTTTTCACCATAGTCATTTAATCCAACGTTTTTCTTTTTTTTCTATCCCATCTAAAAAATACGATTTCTCCAACCCTCCAAATAGGCGTTTGTTTCAGCAATCACCTCATCGTTTGAGCCAAATTCTTTTCCGCCGAGCCATTTTTTGATATTCAGAAATAGGAAATAATCGCTGGAGGTTAAGAATTTTGCTATGGCATTGAGATAAGTGTGCACGCGTGCATTGTCTTGATGAAAGAGAATTTTTTTCCTCGCCAAACGCGAACAGCATGGTAGAAACGATCCAGTAAGTTGACATAATATTCTCCATTAATCGTTTCCCCCTTCTCAAGGTAATGGACGTGGATTATGCAACATGCATCTTAAAACACTGTGGCCATGACTTTGTCGGCCTTGGCGTTTTTCGGTGCCGGTTCGCCACGAAAAATCTACTGTTTAGACTGTTCTTTGGTCTCTGGTGTATTGTAATGAATCCATGTTTCGTCAACAGTTATAACTCAAAGCCAAAAATCATTCCGATTGCGCTTTAACAGCGCAAAACATTCTTTTGAAGTTGACAAACGTGCGCGTTTATTGTCGGTTATGTGCAATTGCGGCACCCACCTTGCGGAAACTTTACTCAAATCTAAATGAGTTGTTAAAATGTTCTGCACCCGTTCAAGTGAGATCCCCACAGTCTCAGCAATCTCACGCACTTTCACTTTCCGATCATTTATGAACATATCGTGGATTTTTTCAATCATTGCTGATGTGGTGACCTCATTTGGACGACCTGGACGTCCTTCATCATAAATGCTTGTACGTCCGCTGTCCAATATTTTATGGTCGATAACGAAGGTGCAGAGTCCCAATAAACTTCGCTGAGTTCCGCTTTTATCTCATCATTCGTTTTCTTATTAAAAAACGAATATTTTATTCAGTTTTTTCCGTTGTTTTATATAAATGGCTGCCACTCACAAACTAAATCACGCAGCGACTAGAAAATGACTTTCGTGAAAGGTTATATTTACGAGAAATATAATTTTTTAAATAGTAGTAGCGCCATCTCTGGCCGAGGCAAGGTACTTATCATACAACCGTAGTATAATTCTTATATTAATTTAAACGAATGCACAGAAAGTTTTGTGTCATATTTGGAAGGTAGTACTGTGATGGTAAAACTCGTAAGCTTTCTGGAACTTGCTTACTTAGTATACAAATATCACTTTTGAACCTGTGGGCCTATGTTTTTTTTTGCTACTTTTTATCGACGTTCGATAGTGATTTCTAACTTTTCTAAAGCCAAAAGTTGGAAGAAATATGACAAAACCCACCACAAATATGTTTTTCTTTTTAGGTACCAGTGTACAAGTATGAAATGCGGATTTCAGACAACAGATGGTGCACCAATGCAGTTTCTGCTATAAAGATTTGACAATGCGCCATTTTGTTGTGTCATCAACAAGTGTCAGACGCGCACGAGTGATAAATTGGAAAAGTGTGTGCATAGTGTTGTGTTGTGTACAACATGTCGAAATTTATACCGAACAAAGAGCATTCGCGGACAGCATTAATTTTTTGTTTTCATTTGAAGAAAACTGCTGTTGAATCATACCGATTACTTCGAGAAGCTTATGGTGAACATGCTCCATCGCAAGATACGTGTGAACGATGGTTTCGGTGTTTCAAAAGTGGTGACTTCGATGTTGCAGACAAAGAACGTGGAAAACCGAAACGAAGATGTGGAATTGCAAGCATTGTTGGACGAAGATGATTCGCAAACACAAAAACAACTCGCCGAGCAATTGGGCGTTAGTCAACAAGCTGTTTCCAGTCGGCTACCAGAGATGGGAAAGATGCAGAAGACTGGTAGATGGGTACCACATGAGTCGAACGACAGGCAAATGGAAAAGCACCAAAACATGTGTGACATTTTGTACAAAAGGAAGTCGTTTTTGCATCGTATAGTTACGGGGGATGAAAAGTGGATTTATTTTGAGAATCCCAAGCGCAAAAAATCATGGGTAGTGGTGACTTCGATGTTGCAGACAAGGAACGTGGAAAACCGCCAAAAAAATACGAAGATGTGGAATTGCAAGCATTGTTGGACGAAGATGATTTGCAAACACAAAAACAACTCGCCGAGCAATTGGGCGTTAGTCAACAAGCTGTTTCCAATCGGCTACGAGAGATGGGAAAGATTCAGAAGACCGGTAGATGGGTACCACATGAGTTGAACGACAGGCAAATGGAAAAGCGCAAAAACACGTGTGACATTTTGCTCGCTCGGTACAAAAGGAAGTCGTTTTTGCATCGTATAGTTACAGGCCAAAACCTCTCATAAATCTATGGAACGAAAACCTTATAGAAGGCCCCCAGTCCCCAGCAGTTTGAGTAACCCCGACCAAGGCAGCGGTCAGAACAGGGCTCGAACAGGGGGTGCTAAGAATCTCTGGGTTGGACCAGGCTGCCGACTATACATAGCGACCTATAATGCGAGAACAATTGGAAGTGAGGAAAGATTGGAAGAACTGGACCATGAGCTTAAAAATATTAAATGGGACATACTGGGAATTTCAGAAACAAGAAGAAGAGGAGAATACTGCCTGAAGTTACCTACGGGACACTTGCTCTTCAACAAAGGCTACGAAGACAACAGTAATGGAGGAACTGGATTATTGATACACAGAAGGCTAATACCATATACTGAGAAATTCCAAGCGATATCTAATAGAGTTATATACATAACAATAAGATTGAACAACACCTTAACAGTAAAAGTAATACAGGTCTATGCTCCTGCGACAAGCCATGAAGATCAAGAAGCAGAAGAATTCTATGAGGAAATATCTGGGGCGCTTCACGAACACAGAACAAAGTATACATTGGTAATAGGAGACTTTAACGCCAAGATAGGAAAGAAAGCAGAAGATACAGAGAGTTATATAGGAAATTTTGGCCTTGGAGAGAGGAACAACAGAGGACATACGCTGATGACATTTCTGGAAAGGGAGAAACTCTATAACATGAACACCTTCTTTCAGAAAAAGGAGAAGAGAAAATGGACATGGATTAGTCCTGATGGTGAGACAAGAAATGAAATTGATTATGCACTAACAACACATAAGAACATAGTAACAGACGTGAAGGTCCTAAACAGATTTGCAACGGGTAGTGATCATAGGCTGGTCAGAGCAAAGGTGTTTTTTAACAAAAGACTCGAACGAAAACGTTTACACAACAAGAAAACAAATAAAACAGATAGACAAACACTAAAAGAAAACGTAGAACAGTACCAAAAACAGATTACAGCCAACCTTGATAACTACAGGAGCAAGTTTAGATGAAAGAAACAGAAAAATAATTGAAACACTCAAGACCACCGCAGAAAAAATATATCTCCCCAACCTACTAGGCGAAAGAATAACAAGCTTAGTGAAGAAACAAAAAGAATGTTGGAACAACGAAAACAACTGATACACGAAGGAAAGAGATTAACTGTCGAATATGCAGAACTGAATAAGACAGTACGAAAAGCGGTTAAACAAGACATAAACAAATACAAGGAAAACATGGTTAAAGATCTTATAGAGAAAAACAAAGGATTAAAAGTTTTTAGAAGAGCAAACGCCTGTAAAAGTGAGATAATTAAATTGAAGGACCAAGAAGGAAACATAATCAATGACAAGAAAAATATCCGAAACAGAATTACAACTTTCTATCAAGACCTCTACAGTTCAAAAGTCCAAAATGTAGTAGTTGAAAAGGACAACTCATCAACAGACAAAAGAGTAATTAATGTCAACTCAGAAGAAATTCCTGACATAGAAATGGATGAAGTTAGGAAAGCCTTACAACAGATGAAAAGTGGAAGAGCGGCTGGAGAGGATGATATTATACCTGAAATGCTAAAATGCGGAGGTGAAGCCCTAATGAATGAATTAAAAGATCTTTTTAATGAATGCCTCAAATGTGGAAATATACCAGAAGACTGGGAAAACGCTATAGTCATCTTAATATACAAAAAAGGTGACCCCGAAAACCTAGAAAACTACCGGCCAATTAGTTTACTTTCCCAAGTTTACAAGCTGTTCTCACGAATCATAACAAACAGACTGGAACACAAAATGGAATTATACCAACCGATAGAACAGGCTGGATTCAGATCAGGCTTCAGTACGATTGAACACTTGCACACATTGAGAATACTAATCGAGAAGGCCACCGAATATAATATACCAATGTGGCTCACATTTGTAGATTTTCGCAAGGCTTTTGACACAGTGGAAAAATGGGCGCTTATAAGAGCTCTTAGAAATGCTCGTATAGACCACAGATACAGCGAACTGATAGCCAGAATATATGAACGAGCAACACTCAAAGTTATGGTAAACCAAGAACTGACAAACAAGGTCCCAGTGAACAGAGGAGTAAGGCAGGGCGATGTAATATCGCCTAAGTTATTTACAATGATCTTAGAAGATGTATTCAAAGAACTGAATTGGGACGAAAATGGCCTTCTGATAGCTGGTGATCGGCTAAACAACCTGAGATTCGCAGATGACATTGTAATTATAGCAAACAATAAGAATGAAATGATCCAGATGATCACTGATCTCCACCACCAAGCAAGAAAAGTGGGACTTGACATAAATTTCTCCAAGACAAAGTACATGAGTAACGAATACACCAATGATGAAAATATAGTGATTGAACATTCAACAATAGAAAAAGTAAACACATACATCTATCTGGGTCAAATAATAACGATAGGAAAGGAAAACCAGCAACTTGAAATAGAAAGAAGGATACGTATGGGATGGGCAGCATATGGAAAATTGAAATATGTACTGAATATGAACATTCCGCAAAGATCAAAAACCCAAATTTATAATCAATGTATCTTCCCAGCTACAACGTATGGAGCCGAGACATGGGTTTTAACTAAAAGAACAATAGAAAAACTACAAGTCCACCAACGAGCAATGGAAAGGAAGATGTTGAGTGTTACTTTGAAGGACAAGAAAACTAATAAATGGATTAGACAACAAACAAAGGTCGATGATATCACCAAACGGATAACATCTCTGAAACGGAGCTGGGCCGGCCATGTAGCGAGAGCGACGTATAAGTGGAGTGGCAAGATCACTAGGTGGAGACCATGGGGTGAAAAGCGAAGCATAGGAAGGCCCCAACAGAGATGGAGCGACGATCTGAAGAGAGTCGGAGGACTTAACTGGTATCAACAAGCACAACATAGAGAAAAATGGAAAGATTTGAGAGAGGCCTATACCCGACAGTGGGTAGAGAACGGCTGAAGGAAGAAGAAGGATGATAGTTACAGGGGATGAAAAGTGGATATTATTTTGAGAATCCCAAGCGCAAAAAATCATGGGTAGACCCAGGCGCACCATCCACATCTACCGCAAGACCGAATCGCTTTGGCAGAAAGACGATGCTCTGTGTTTGGTGGGACCAGAGGGGCGTGGTCTGTTATGATCTGTTAAAACCTGGGGAAACGGTTAATACTAAAACGTTACCAACAGTAATTGACCGATTTGAACCGTTCGCTGCTCGAAAAAAGGCCAGAATACCGAAGGAGGCAACACAAGGTCATTTTTCTTCATGACAATGCTTCATCACATACGGCAAAATCAGTTCGCGACACGTTGGAAGCACTCAGCTCAGAAGTTCTACCCCATGGAGCATACTTTGAAGAAAGCACTTTTTATCATTCTTCCGAATTTAACATGTTTTTTTTTTAGAAAAAAATCCGCATTTCATACTTGTACACCTGATATATGCATATATGAAAATACAAAAAATTGCAAGAACAAAAATGAATCAACCATTTTTGCGAATATTTTTATATCTATTTAAAAATATCAGTAATTAAATAACAAAACGATATTTTGTAACCTGAACGTGACTTCCTTACACTCGAAAACGTTTTTCTTTACCCCCGCGCCTTTAATATATTCAGCATGATTATGTTACAATATCACCCTTAGTCTCTTAGATTTTAAAGCTTAGTTAGTCGTACAAACCAGTGTTAGTATTGGTTTAGGATTTGACATAATCAGTGTACATATACCATTTAATCTTTTTAGGTGCACAGAAACTTGTGACTCATTTATCCATGCACAATGTCCCTATATCAGTAGCAACATCCTCGTCTAAACAGAGCTTTGAAATCAAAACGGCGAAACACAAAGATTTATTCAAAATGTTTGACCATATCGTATGTGGAGGTACTGATCCGGAAGTTAAGCGTGGAAAACCTGCTCCTGATATATTTTTGGCTTCGTCAAGCAGGTACAGTATGGTTTTTTTTTTTTAATTTTTTAATCTGCATTGTAACATGCTTTTGGATTGTTGGTGGGATTTAACCCATAAACAATGGAAACAAATTTAATAATTAGCCAAAACAGGTGAAAGGTGTTAAGTTTTGTAGTTTCGAATGCTTATTGATTATAGGAAGTTAAACTAAACATTATAAAATCTTGAATACCCACACGAAAAGTAACATAAATTCAGACCCAACTTAGGATTGTGAGTAACTAGAACCGGAGTGACGGAAGGATGGAGCTTGGCACCAGTTTTTCTATACGGTAAGGGATTTCCGTGGAGCTAAAAACAGTATGTTTCTTCGCGATTTAGGAAATGATAATACTTGCTTAGTCTAAGTTTTTCCGCCATTTAACAATTAAAAAAAAATGTGCAATAAGCCTCAGTGCTATAGATTTGGCAGTTAATATATTCTAGATTTGATTACAAAGAAGAAACTTCAGTAGTTGGAATAACGGAATCCAATATGACATTTAAGGAATATCAAGGCTCACACTGCCATCCAGCCATCCAAAAAACTGGGCAATAGCGTCACTAGACGAACAGTTGAAGAATACTTCAATTGTTCATTAAAATTAGGTACTTACCAGGTGTACAAGTATGAAATGCGGCTTTCAGACAACAGATGGTGCACCAACGCAGTTTGTGCTATAAAGATTTGACACTGCGCCATTTTGTTGTGTCATGAACAAGTGTCAGACGCGCACGAGTGATAAATTGGAAAAGTGTGTGCATAGTGTTGGGCGTTAGTCAACAAGCTGTTTCCAATTAGCTACGAGAGATGGGAAAGATTATGAAGACCGGTAGATGGGTACCACATGAGGTGAACGACAGGCAAATGGAAAAGCGCAAAAACACGTGTGATATTTTGCTCGCTCGGTACAAAAGGAAGTCGTTTTTGCATCGTATAGTTACAGGGGATGAAAAGTGGATTTATTTTGAGAATCCCAAGCGCAAAAAATCATGGGTAGACCCAGGCGCACCATCCACATCGAGCGCAAGACCGAATCGCTTTGGCTCTGTGTTTGGTGGGACCAGAGGGGCGTGGTCTATTATGAGCTACTATTAAAACCTGAGGAAACGGTTAATACTAAACGTTACCAACAACAATTGACCGATTTGAACCGTTCTCTGCTTGAAAAAAAGGCCAGAATACCGAAAGAGGCAACACAAAGTCATTTTTCTTTATTACAAGGCTCCATCATATACGGCAAAACCAGTTCGCGACATGTTGGAAGCAGTCAGCTGGGAAGTTCTACTCCATGCGGCTTACTCACCAGACTTGGCTTCTTCCGATTACCACTTGTTTGCATTGATGGGTCACGCACTTGCTGAGCAGCGCTTTGGTTCGTACAAAGATGTGAAAAAATGGCTCGATGAATGGTTAGAGCAAAAGGGGAAGATTTTTACTGGCGCGGTATTCACAAATTGCCCGAAAGATGGGAAAAATGTATAACAAGCGATGGAGCATACTTTGAATAAAGCACTTTTTATCATTCTTCCTAATTTAACATGTTTTTTTTTAGAAAAAAAATCCGCATTTCATACTTGTACACCTGGTACTTGTGTGCAACTACTAGAATAATTATACGGGCCGGTCAATTAATTATCTAACGGACTTTAGATGGGCGCCTTAAAATTCTAACAAATTCATCCAGTACACGGAAAATAATTTACAATAATATTAGCTACTACTAGCTGACTTAGCTACCGTACATTCTTTTACAATCCCATTATTTTGTTTAGATTCCCAGATAAACCGAAACCAGAAAAATGTCTAGTAATAGAAGATTCACCAAATGGTGTTGAAGCGGGTATTAAAGCAGGGATGCAAGTTATTATGTTACCAGATGAAAATATTCCAGAAGAATCTCGAAAAGATGCGACAATTGTAGTGCCTTCTTTGATGTTAATACCTTTAGAAAAGTTTGGTTTACCTCCTTTAAAATAGAAATAATATATATGAAAAAATAAGATTAAATTGTATTTAAAACAACAATGATATTAAAGTGCTATAAAGTATAACTATATAACTTCTAGTTTTATTTGTTTAAAATATTACTACCGCCATTTTATTTTCTTGGCAGTATCGGTTGTCACATTACATCTTAAAATGTAAGCATATAGATCATTTAAAAAAAAAAACTGGAAACACATTCTGTCAGTCATGATTATTGTTTCTACCATGATAGTCGTTACTACTTCCATTGTTAAAAGGAAAAGTCGATCGAGTAAGAACTAAATGTATTTATTTAAAAGTTTTGACATTATTCATAAGCCTTCGACTAAGTCTAGACGAAGGACTCAACTTCAAGTTCATTCACGCCTATCCCACAAATATGCGATTGGTCATCTCCTTCCTCTCTGACCGTACATTCCAGGTTCGAGTCAAATAGACCATTTCCAAAGTCAGGCCCATTCGTATCGGAGTCCCCCAAGGATTCGTCCTCTCACGCCATTTATTTAATATCCGACACAGCCGACATTCCCAAGTCGGGCTATACTTTTCTTTTCACGTTCGCCGACGACACCGCCTTGACAACCACCACCAAGTCGACCAGGATCATCACTAGCCGCCTCCAACGCCATCTCAACACGCTGGTCTCCTGGTTCGAACACTGGTGAATCCAGCTCAAACCAGCGAAGACCTCGCACCCCCCACCGCACTCTCCAAGGCATCATACTCCGATCGTCAAACAGCATCAAGTACCTGGGCCTCCCCTACGACAAGCGACTAGAATGGAAGGACCAGGTTATCGCCTCCGCCAAGAAAGCCAACCAACTCCTTGGCAAGCTATATCCACTCCTGAACAAGACCAGCAAATTGTCAACTCGCAACAAGTTCACAATTTACAAGATGATCATCCAAGCCGGAATGACCTACTCCAGCCCAGCATGGTGCCAAATATCACGTTCCCGCAGATCCACCCTCCAGACCATTCAAAACAAGGCCCTCCGAATCATCGCCAAAGCCCCATGGTTCGTGCGCAAAACTCAGCTCCATAGAGACCTTCAGATGCACACAATCTGGGAATTCATCAGCAACACCCAGCTCAAATTCCTGGATAAAGCCACCCCAACCCCACAGTCAGGACCGCCTACCGCCCTCCTCCATGCCATGCCCGCCGCCGTCTGCCCAGACCCAGACCCAGCGACCCCCTGCCGCCGGATTAGCTTCTTAATTAATATTAAGTTTAATTATAAGTTTCTCAATACATTACATATTTTCCTTATCTAGGCTAAGTTAGTTAGGTCCCTGCCATGTATTTATCTTAAGATCCAAATTGCTAATCATGTTTTATCATATCATTTTATAATAGTTATATTGTAGACACTAGCGAAATACAATAAATGAAAATTGGAAACATTGGACATCATTCGACAGTAATGGATTGCTATTAAAATACTAATAACTCGAGAGTTCGTCCAGTCCCCATCAGCATCGATGATTGAGATTTTCCGCGTATTTTTGGGGCAAAGATTTTCAAATTGCCCTAATTTGCCATGACAACTGCTTCACTGTGTACACCTTTTTACTACGAAGCTTTTGCTTGATGTATGACCACACTTTTTCGATCGGGTTTGCATTGGGCGACTAGGGCGGCCAATCTAGTGTGACAATACCGGATTCTACCTTCCACTGACTACACGTTTTACTCCGATATTTGGGGTCGTTATCCTCTTGAAAAATCTACTCCCCATTTTTTTCGATAGAGACCGTTCCGCAGTGGGTACTAATGCTCTCTTGTAAATCTTAAGCATTTCTTCAGCGTTCAAACGTAAAGATGAAGAAACCTTTTTCTGACAGACATTCCCAAATATGGATCTTCACAGGGTGTTTCACGGTGCGCTGAACCAGTCGATGAGTGGCAATTGATCAAAATGATGCTTCATCAGAAAAAAATTACATTGCTGCAGTTTCGATCTATGTTTTCCTCTTCCCACGAATCGTTTCTCTATGTGTTTTTCGCTCAGCAATGATTTCTTGATAGTACTCGGCCACTTCAAACCGTTAGCCCGGAGTGAGTGCGAATCGTTTCATACGATGTATCCAAACCTTTTTACTTTAGTTTTTGCGTCCCTTGGCTCCAAGTTAATTGAGGATTTCGAAAAAGCATGTTAATAATTATTTTTTTCGTCATTGTCCGACACTTTTCTCATCGAACCACGTTCTGGTAGATAATCAATATTTTTTAACTGAGAGTATCGTTTCACCCACTTGCTAACGAATACCCTCGATTTGCCCATATACTTAGGTACTGATGTAGGCGTCATTTTCAGACCTTTTGGATGGTTACATATGAACACAGCTTCGAAGCGCGAAGCGCTTATATACTTTTTAACTATAAATAACGTTAGAAATGAATCTGTTTTCACAAAGCATTGTTTGCATGGGTGCCAACAAAAACTTTAAAAAAAGGAATTTCTTTTACTGACTACAAGTTATAGGCGACACGTTCTTACTTGACCGACTGTATGGTATTCGTGAAAAAAACGCCCTCCAAGGTTTTAGTATATTTTTAACGTTTCTGGGTCCCTAGATCATGATTTTTTCACAAGAACAGTACTTCCTCTAACGAGGGAAGTAATATTAAGGAAACGTTCCTATCTACTTTTGACTAAATGAAACCAATAGAACAATGTCGGAATTAAAATAATATTTATTCTTCTCCTGTTTCCACACATTGACAAATTATTTCAAAATAATAACACGTAGGCTGAAAAGTTTTTGGTCTCGGTACTTAAAACACATTTTTTTTGTAAAATTATTAATATGGTCTCCATCAAGAGCGGTACAATCAATCCAACGCTTTTCTAACATTTCTATACCTTTCTTGTAGAAATAAGCCTCAGCTTCGGCGGTAACTTCTTCACTGGAGCCAAATCTCTTTTCCACGAGCATTTTTTTGAAGTCTGCGAATAGATAATAGTCGCTGGGGGCCAAATCTGAGGAAGCAATTCGAACTTCAATTCATGCAATTTGGCCATCATAACCATACACGGTGCTTCGTCTTGATGAAAGAGCACTTTTTTCTTGTTCATTTGGGGCCGTTTCTTTGCGATTTCTGCCTTCAAACGCACCAATAACTTTATATAATATTCGCTATTGGTGGTTTTTCCCTCCTCAGCCTAGTCGATGAAAATTATTCCACACGCATCCCAAAATTCAGAGGCCTTCCCAGCCGACTGTTGTGTCTTTGGTCGCTTTGGTCAGCTTTCACCGGCGGTTCTCTTTTGCTCTTGCAATCACTGCTACATCATCCGCATAGGCCAAGAATTGGCAGGTTTGTTGGTATATCATTTTCTAGTACTAAATTATCTTCTCTAGTACCAAATTAAATAGACATGTCGACACTGGATCCCCCTGTCTTAATCCTCTCTTCACCTTAAACTTGTCTGATACTTTGCCCTCAACTAACACTCTATTTTCTGTGTCATTTAGGGTCATTCTCACCATGCGAATCAATTTACTTGGAATTTTTAGTTCTTTCATTATTTTATAGAGTCCTTCTCTATTTACAGAGTCATATACTTCTCTGAAATCCACAAAGACCAGGTGTAGTGCCAAATTTTGTTTTAAGCTTATCTTGGATTTGCTTGAATTTTAAAAAAAAGAACACGTAAATCGGATAAGTGGTTCTCGAGTGGTAAGCGCACTAACGGACAGACAGACAGAGACGTTGCATTTTACATATATTATAGAAGATTATAGATAACCTGGCCAGAGAACAAATGTATGAGTTTTAAAAAAAAAACATGTATATCGGATAAGTGGTTCTCGAGAGATAAGCGCGCTAACGGACAGACAGACAGACGTTGCATTTTATATATATGACAGATATTCTTTGCTACATGATATTGTTCCATATTTAATGGTTTAGGCAGTGTATTGCAAAAGAACGCGCTGGCGGCAAACTTTTTTCCGACTTGATTCACTATTATCGTCACTGCTTATTCCTTATGTTATCTAACGTAATAAAATATAGCCTATAACCTGGCCAGAGAACATATGTATGTTTTAAAAGAAGAAGCACGTAAATCGGATAAGTGGTTCTCCAGTGATAAGCGCACTAACGGACAGACAGAGAGACGTTGCATTTTATATATATTATAGATTGTAGATTTAAATGATTGAAACAGAAAACAAGGAGAACAAGGATTTAAAATGAGGATAAAAGAAACGAAAAATTAAAAAAATTTTAAGTTTAACAATTAAATTTATTGATAAAAACCAAAATCTACATTTTGTATTACATTCCCTAGCCCTCATTACTGCTTCCGGCCGGTTTTTCATGAAGTGCGTGAGCTTTTTCACTGGGACTCGTCGAAGAATAAAACGGAGCGCCATTGCTTTCAGGTCCAGTCGACATGTTCTTGGGCAATTTTGAGTCACGCTTGTCGATGGGCTGCTGTCGTTTTGAGTTCGTTAGCTGGTCTCTTCGGAGTTAGGTTAGCTTCTTTAAGTCTTCTTCTCACTGTCCAGTGACTGACAGCCCGACCACGAACTTGTTGGAGCTCCTACTGGACCTTAACGCCGGTCAAGTGACGATTTCTTAGAGTTGTGTTGGCAATGAAGCGGTCGGCTTGCTCCGAGGTACACCCTCTTTTTCCTGATCCTGGTCTCCGTGTAAAGACGCCAGTCTCTTGGTAACGTCTGTAGACTCTGGAGACAACTGACTGGCTCAGGTGCAGTTGCACAGCGACTACACGTTAGCTATACCCTTCTTTCAATAGGGCAATGACTTGTGCCGTTTCTTCCGGGGTGGTATCCATTTTCTGATGACGGAATTAGTGAGCAGGTATAGCAGAGATGTTGACGCTGTTGAAAATGCAGTTGTATGTGTTTTTATAGGGATAAATATCGCGTAACAACTATGTTGCTGAGCGAGCAAAAACGGTTCTATTGAGTAACACCGTTTTAATCAGTAAAACTTTTTGAAAATCCAAATGTTCCAGTATATATATATATATATATATATATATATATATATATATATATATATATATATATATATATATATATACTGTCTTTGACTCTGCCCATGAAGTGTTACGTCTTCTCAGTTCTTCCATAATAGATCTTCTCCACGTTTGTCTTGGACGTTCGCGTCTTCTGTGTTCTTGTGGATTCCAGTTTAGGGAGCTTCTGGTTATATTGTCATTGGGTTTTTCATCCTCATTTGCGTAATATATATCCGGGAGTATTTCCTGTTGTATCAGATGGCAGAGGTCTTCATTACGAATGGTGTTCAGCCAGAATATGCGGAGAATTCAACGCAGCCATTTATTAATGAAAGTTTGTATTGTGTCTGTTAAAGTTTTAGTCACTTTCCAGGTCTCACAACAATGTAATGGCCCCGATTTAACATTGCTGTTAAATATCCTTAACTTGGTGTCTGATTTGTCTTGATGTATGTATAGTTCTTAGTTGGCCAAAGGCTTGCTGAGCGTTTTTAATTCGATTATATATATATCCGCTGTAGCACATCCTTCTTTGTTGATAATACTGCCTAAGCATATGAATTCTTTCACGTCCTCTGGGTCAGATCCAGACATACTGAATGATGGATTTATGTTAGTGTTGATTCTAATGGACTTAATTTTGGCCATATTTATTGAAAGTCCACAAATTTTTACCTCACGTTATAATTTTTCCACCATATTTTGCACATCGTTGTGAGATTGCACCATGAAACAGAAGGCATCTGCATACTCTAGATCAGTCAAAGATGACGTGAAGGTCCAATCTATGCCTCGCATCAGTTTAGGCCTATGTTTTTGTTATATTGTCCAAGTTTCACTTCCATGTAATATCATTGGGTTCACTATTAAATTATATATTCCTAATTTTATTCTTTCACTTATTTCCTTTTTCCCAAAAATTGTCTTGTTTAGCGAATAATAGATATTGTCTGCTTTTTTAATTTTATTGGCTATTTCAATTCTTCCATCATTTTCTATTATACTTCCTAGATATTCTATGGTGGTCATCTCCTCCAGGGCTTGATTCTTATATGTAATATTATTTTGTTTTTGCACTTCCCTTTTATTTATAAACATTATTTTGCTTTTATCCACATTTACCTCCATTTTCTGCTTTTCTATTTCTTCTATCCATACATCTATCAATTTTTGCATTTTGGTGTCTCCGTCCGCTATAAGCACTAGGTCATCAACATATAATAAGCTATCCATTCTGATTGGCATCATATTTCTATATCCCACAGTAGTTTGTAGTTTGGACGTTCTTTGTCTCGTATTTTTAAGCATCTATCCATTACTATTATAAAAATATACGGACTCAAACTACATCTTAAATGATTTTGATATATTTCCGTTTACTTGCACTTTTGCTTGTGTGCCTTCTCGTGTTGACTTTATGATTTGTATTAGTTTCTTGGGCGTATCTACTAATTTCAAACAGTTTTCCACCGCTTGTCTTTGTACTGAGTCAAAAGCCGCCCTTAGGTCTATAAATGCGAGTACGAGTTATTCTCCCGTCTCTATTTTCCTTTCTTTAAGTCGTCTTAATATAAATATATTATCTGATGTTTGCCTGCTTTCTCTGAAAGCTGTTTGCTCATCTTTTAGTTTTCTACGTTATTTTTTAGTTTGTTTTTTATTATGTTGGTGTACACTTTGTATACTACCGGTGATAGGCAAATTGGTCTATAGTTATCGCACCTGGTTCTGTCCCCTTTTTTGAATATGAGCATTATTATATTGTTTTTCCACTCCTCAGGTATCTTATTCGTTTCCTAAGCCTCGAACAATATTTTATGCAGTCAATCTATCCCTATTTTTCCCATGTATTTGATCATTTCTGAGTCTACTTCATCATTGCCACTTGCTTTAGCAATTTTGATGTCATTTATTGCCTCTTCCAGCTCTTCGATATCAATTTTACTTTAGTGCATTTCACCTTCTTGTTGTCCTCCAGCTATGTTTACTTATATTGGCTGAATTCTGTCTTTTTCATGTAGATCAAATTTTTGTTTATAATGGCTTCTCCAGACTTCCATTTTTTCAGCAGAATTTGTTTTAATTATGTTATTTTCATCCCTTACTTCGCCTCGCATATAAATAATAAAAAAAACTGGTCAAGTGCAAGTTGGACTTGCGCCATTAGTGTTCCGTACC
The DNA here is from genome assembly GCA_019049505.1 of Pachyrhynchus sulphureomaculatus. Lineage (NCBI taxonomy): Eukaryota > Metazoa > Arthropoda > Insecta > Coleoptera > Curculionidae > Pachyrhynchus > Pachyrhynchus sulphureomaculatus. The sequence continues at coordinate 54,881,324 of CM032447.1, forward strand.
GTGATTGCGTTTAAAATAAAATAAAATCCTTACCTAGGCTACGTTAATTAGGTCCCTGACATCTTAAGATCCAATATGTATTTTCACGTCTTTTCTTAATCAATAATGTCTAATTATTATAGCATCTTAGCTACCTAAAAGCCATTAAATCAATCTAGTTCAATGTAGAATCTAATAATAAAACTGTAAAACAAATATTTACTACCTAAATATCTGTTTAATGATAAACAAATAAAATAAAATTATATCTCGGTACAAGAGTGACTCGCAACTCAGTTACAGCAATTTACTTAAAAGTATATTACAAAAAACCTCTACCATACGTCAAGAAACACAGTTTTCATAGTGTTTTTATATCAGATAAATTATCATACGTAATTCATTCGTAATAATTTTCGATCAATCTACACCTGGAGAATATTATAAAATTTATTCAAAATTTTTTAATCGATATTTTTCGAGATAAAGGGGGGACATCAATTTTTGGCAATTTTCCCTTAAGTAGTACAAAGAAGAGTGTGCGCAAATATCATATATATTTAAGAACTCGTGTTTTTACAAGCTTTCATTTGACACCCTACCCAATGACCTGTTAAAAAAAAATTCACTTCCGATTTCACCCCCCCAAAAACTAACTTCTTAAGTCAAAATTTAACTTTCAAGAATACACGACAGTGGGCCAAATTTAACCTTTCTGTGTCAAATAGTTTCGGAGAAAATCGGGTGTGACGATAGACAGACAGACACCGAAGTAATCCCATAAGTGTTCCGTACGGAAGACTAAAAATATATGTGGGTTAAGGGGTTGCAAACTCTAAAAGTTATTAAATTAATAATACAAAAGAATGGCGATTATATATTTTATTGCATTTTAAATAAGAATTTTTTTTAAATATGTTTTAAATGTTAACATTATTTTTAATCGGGTTAAATGGAGCCTCCGTGTCTGCAAAATTACTTCACAAAAAATAATCCAAACTGAAAATAAAAATTAATCTTGTAAAGTAATGTTTTTTTTATTTATTTATTTTTTGCACATTTACAGTCTACTCAATTTAAACTATAGAGCATTTAGTAAATAGTATGGTCAGGCTGGTAGGTGGCTTGAGAAGGGCTCCATCCATTGATGGGCCTCCAACATTTACTCAATTAGGTCTTCTGGCCATCGTCTTCGAAGTCGTCTATTAGCAAGAGGTTGGTTGTATAGGTTAACAGTTAATTGATTGCGGTGGTTTAGGTTTCAATCTCTTCTTTTTCTAGCTGCTTCTGTTATTACTTCGTTGACGTATGTGTAGTGTGTGGTTATTCAGAAACCATGGAGCTCTTGTGATCAGTTTCAATGTTTTTGATTAGAAGGCTTGGAGAATTTTGGTATTTGATGGTTTGCTACATCCCCAAAGCTCTACCGTATGTCCATATAGGTTTTAGTATCGTTTTGTATAGTAGTTTGTTTTCAACAGAAAGTTGAGAGCTTTTGCCATCAGCCAGTAGTATTTCTTGATTTTCAAGTTCAAGGACTTGCATTTTGCTTTTATGTGCCAAGTCAGTCTCTGGTCTAGATGTAATCCTAGATATTCTACTTCGGTTTTTATTGGGATCGGTGTATTGTATATTGTAGTTTGAAAACAGATGGTGTGTTTAGTAGCAAAGGTAAGTAGACTCTCCATTGATCCAGCGACACTTTTAATCCGCAAAGGTGGCTATTAAGGTATTATCTGATGTAGGCATATCAGCAGTAAAGATGGTATAGAGCAAGGGCCCCACACACTTCCTTGAGGCACTCTCGACTGGACTGGAAAGGTTGTTTTCCAAAAATCTGTCTCTTAGGTAGGATTTAAGTATTTGGAAGATCGGGTCTGGTAATTTTTTCCTCAGTTTGTGGAGCAATCCCCGGTGCCGGACTTTATCGAACGCTTGTTCAATGTCTAGGAATACTGAAGCGCACATTTTCTTTTCTTCAAAGTTTTTTCTTATGTGTTTAACTATTTTGTAGCATTATTGTATAGTGGAGTGTCTTGCTCTAAATCCGAATTGATGTTTGGGGACTATTTCTGCTTCTGGCAGGTTTTCAGATATTCTGGTGATAAGTAATCTTTCCATTATCTTGGAAAGTAGAGACAAGAGGCTAATTGAGCGATACAAGTTTGTATGTTGTGGTTTGTAAAGTAATGTAGCAGTTAAAAACTGTCGAAGGTTTTTTTTTCAAAAATAAAAAAATTACGGTGTTTTAAACTTTAGTATGCAATTTTCGGCCAAAAAAATTATGTTTAATTACTTACAAAAAATGAAAAAAAACCTCTTGATAGTTTGTAGAAAAAATAATTATTCAGATTAAAGAAAAAAAACTTAAAAAATATTAAAAATTGACTGAGTAAAATTGCAGGCAGTACATTGAGACAGTTAGCGGTCCCAATCCGACGCCAGTTGACATTTAGTCTTATAACTTTGTAGTGAAATGTAATTTTAAAAACATTTTTCTGAATGATTTTTAAAAGTATAGAGAATAAAAATCCGTAAAAAGAAATAGAATTTTTCAAAATTCCAGTTGTATGTAACCCCTTAAAAAGAGCCTAAACAATAATTTGCATAACACCAGCGTTCCACTTCAAAAGGTGATTATAAAATGCATGATTGTTTTGCTTGTTATATTATTTGTTTTCTTGTATATTTTAATGCATTAATCTATATGGAATTAATAGTTATTTATGACAGTATTTACGGCAGTACATCACCACGTTTTGAATAAAGAGGTCATTTTAGCTACTGATTAATCCCTTAGATATAATAAAATGTAAGCAAACAACCTTCGACTGAGTTTAACCTTGTAACAAAGAAACATTGGCAAGTTAGGCGCACTACGCGTGTACACGTTTATTTATTTACCTGTTATTTAATGAAAGTGATAGATTAAAAACAAATAAATTAAAAACACTTATTTAAACTTATTTTTCTCACGGTGACTACCTTAGATGAAGTCCACGTGCGGTTGTCATTCAAAATAAGCGTGCATTCTACCATTTACTATTTGGGTGTAGAAACTCTCGACCTTAATGCTTACTTTACCAACATTACTTATTTGTGGTCGATTACCTATCACATGTGATAATCGTTAAAGCATAAATTCTTAACAAGGGTAAATGAGTAAATTTATAAACTATTACACACCAGTTAAACAGAATTAAATTAGAACACATGCTATAAGTCCTAGTCTCTTTTTTTTTGAAGATTCTTTTTTGTGTTACAGTTTATGCCTTTCGGCCAGCTAGAAAATCCTTCACATAGTATAACTTCAAAATTATTAACTGCCACTGTCAAAGAATAGTTCATTAAATATTTTCAACTCCTTAGGAAATAAAAATCTTTGAAAAGGTTACAGAAATTTAAATCAATGATTATTTTTTGTAATATTTTTATTTCAAACTGACAGTAGATGCGTTGTTAACCGTCATTAATTTTACTAGATTTCATCAAAACTCTCGATATTATGAACTACTATTTATTGTTTTAAACTATTATAGTTTTGATTGTATGTCATTGTGGCGTTTGGTGTTCCTTTTAGCTAGTTCCTTCAAAAAATTGTATTAAGAGAGAGATTAAGCTCAGACTCTTCTGGAGTTTGACAAGGCAGTATTTAAGACCCCTTATATATATTTATTGAGTTGAGTTTCGGACCGCGATGTGTGTACACGTGAATCGAACGCCCGGCAATAGTCAACTCGTTCAACGAGCATTAACGGCAGTGTTTCGACCTATTTAATTAGTTTGTCGATTGCAAACGAGAGTGACTAGAAATAAAGCAGAGTGTTAGATTAAGACAATAAGTAAAAAATTTGGAGATTTTTGAGAATAATTTTGTGAAATTGTATGAAGCTAACGAAACGATAAGCGATGACCTTGATCATTTTACTGTTTACGGTGATAAGAAATATAAACAACAATTTTTTTTTCTTTTTCTCCCGTGTTCGAAAATGGAATATACGAGAAACACACGTAAAGTTTTTATAACAAAAAGAACAATGGATAGCGATGATTATACCTCAGGAGACTCGAAAAGAGGAAGAGTCGAAGAAAAAGAGGAGCCAACGGGATTATTCAAGAAGAATAAAAAGCTGATAAGCACACCACAGAGAGAGAAAAACGAAAGGGTAGATAAGATAGACAATTTGATAGAAATGATCAGAGAGCTAATGTCAGATATAAAGGATATGAAACAAGATCAGATGAGATACCAAGAAGAGTTGAAGGAACTAAGAAAGGAGAATGAAGTATTGAAAGAGGAAAATAAGATAATTAGAGAGAACATGAGAAGTATGGATTTGAAGATGAGTAGAGTGGAAAATGACAACGTAAGGAATAATATTGTAATATCGGGAATGAGTTTTGAAGCGAATAGCCAACCAGATCTGAAAATGGATGTAGAACTTTTTATGGAGAGGAGTATGGACACAAAAGTACAGATTAAAGATGTGGTGAAAATGGAAACGACTATATACAAGATAGAACTTGGAAACACGGGAGATAAGGAAGCTGTAATGAAAAATAAAAACAAGCTGAGAAACCTAAGAGAGAGAGTAAACAATGATTTAACAAAAGATGAACGCGAAATTCAAAAGAAATTGAAGCATATAGCAGAAAACGAGAGAAAGAATGGAAAAAGGGTGAAAATAGGATATCAAAAAATCGTAATCGAAGGAAGAGAATATAAATGGATATTGAGGAAGAAAAACTGGAACAACAAACAAAGAATACTACGACCATCAAGTCAAAAAACTGAGAAAAAGGAGAGGGATAGGCAGATTGACGACGACCCTGGCAAAGATAAAGGATACGGAAGAGAGGACTAGTAAAATGAATACAAATAAGAAGATAATCAAAGAAATAGATAGGAAGAAAGAAATGGGAAATAATTATCGAGTTTTTTAGATTGAGAACACGGAATAATAGGGGTATAAACGGAAAAGAGTATGAACTGACAGAAGAACAACAAATGCACTATGTAGGAATCACTGAACCAGAGAGGAAAGGAAATAGATGCAAGAAAGTGGAAGGAAAAGCATACAAAAATCAACATAGAGACATAATACCGGAACAAGATACAGAACTCATACAGAAACTAATACAGAAGAAACGAAAGAGGCAATCAGCAATTTAAACAGGATGGAAGGATATAGAAGGAGATATGGAAACGACAGATATAGAATAACTCAATTCCATGGGCCTTACAGTCCTAACAAGGGGTAGAAAGACATAAGGATTAAGTAAGCATATATATATATATATATATATATATATATATATATATATATATATATATATATATATATATATATATATATATACATACATATATGTATATATATATATATATATATATATATATATATATATATATATATATATATATATATATATATATATTGGTAAGATACAACGAATTGTATCAAGTTGGAAACGCATACCTGGTACTCCATCGCAGGCTGACTGCAGTTACACAAGCCGACAGAGTGGTCAGTAGGTTGCCAACAGTCGCCGCAAGCAGCGCGATTTGTCGTGAGGTTCCCTCAGGCGTATGTAGTTCCATGTAAAACAACTTAAAACGGACCAAGCCCATATTTTAGTAGTCTACCCATAATCCTCTCAGTTATCAATCCAGCCCGAGACGCGTTTCGCCATATCACGGCTCACTAGTCGGACTAGGATCAACAAACAAGAGAACTTGTTCTCACGTTTCGGGATGAATTAAACAAATGAGAGAACAGTGGGTAGACTGCTGAAATATGAGCTTGGTTCGCTTACAGTTGCTTTACATTGAAGCGCATATGCCTGAAAGGAATACCTTGACAAAAAATGGCGCTGCCTGCGGTGAGTGTTGGCAATCCGCTAACCACTCTGTCGTCTTGTGTATATATATATATATATATATATATATATATATATATATATATATATATATATATGTATATATATATATATATATATATATATATATATATATATATATATATATATATATATATATCTATATATATATATATATATATATATATATATATATATATATATATATATATATATATATATATATATATGGGACGTTTCACGTTATCAAAGCACCCCAATATCCAAAAATAGAATTGAAGAAAAAAAAAATTCAACGGTGTCAATTTTTTCGTTGAAATGTAAGCTTTCAAATGCAACTTAGCCCTTTTGAAAAAAAAACAAGATGGCGACTCAATATGACGACTAGAAACAAAAAAAAAACATGATTTCTAAGCGGACTTAACTGAGTTTCAAAACTGAGACAAAGCAATGAGTTAGAGGAACCAACATAATTTTATGTAATACCAACATGGTGGATTCAATATGGCGCCTAAAACCATAAAACACAAAGAAAAATCAATGGTAAACCAACTGTAAAAATAAAATATTAAAATAAATTAAGTCTGCCGTAATGTTAGACCAAATATCCACCATAGAAAACATTTGTTTAATAAACATTAAATATGCCAAGAGAAACCAATACGTAACAAGGATTTTACGTAGCTCTAGTGGCTTAATTTTTATTTGTTTCCAAAAACTTTCCGTTTTCTTCTGACTTTTCCCTTCTTTCGTTTTCTTCATTTCTTCCTAAATTTATCTCCTTATTAAATGTAGATTTTTTTAAATACTTCTGTAAATTTATTTAATCGCCCCTTTTTAAATAAATTTAGATTTAAATCATCTAAAAATTATATTAATTATCTGTTGGCAAGTAGGACAACACATTAACGGTAATTTATTTTAATTTTAGTTTAAATATTTCGGAAAAATTTAATTTTTTCGTGCATATAGAAATAATAAACGTATTAGGTAATATAAATTAATATTTGTTGTCGAGCATTCCTCCGCCGCTTACAAAATATTTTGAAAATAATGCTAATTTTTTAAGATCTGTTAAAATTAAAATTTTCACAAATACAAATATTTGCGACATTTCAATATTTTATGATTTGTTTTTTTTTGTGGCTATAGTTAGTATAAAAATAAAACATCGGAGAACAAATTCGGCCAAGTATGAAGCTTCATAGGCTAAAAATTGCATATAGTGCATATGTGACACAGGACCACAAAAAAAAGGTTTTGAGATACTATACCATATGTTTTTTCGTGTGCCGAAAACGTATCCGAGGTCAGAATTGACTCATCACCCAAAGATTTTGACATAACCTCAAAAACACCTCGAAAATGACCAAAAATACTTTTACAAATAAATTAAAAATGTAACCGAGCAAACCACCATATAAGTGGTACGTATTTTGAGGTGCTGAAATCAAATCGAAGGTCAGAATTTACCCATCGCGCCAGGCTATGTTAAATTTAGCGTTCTTGGTGTACGTTTCTTGCATTAGGCTGTATAAAGTTTAGAGTTCCTGCCTATGTTAGGTTTAGATTTCTTGGTATAAAGCGCTTGGTGTATATTTTTTGCGTTAGGCTATGTTAGGATTAGAGTTTTTGGTGTACAGTCCTTGCATTAGGTTATGTTAGGTTGAGAATTCTGCTTATAAAGTTCTTCCATTGGGGTGAGAGGCGAGGGGACGCTCTCTCTGATATGCAGCATCGCGAGGGTGATTTGCGAGGGGAATCACTTTAATAAAGTATCCAGTGAACGAGAAGTGAGGGGACTCATCTCAATCCAACAAAGTGTGAATAAAAAGACTGAACTTTTTTAGGTTACTTCAATATCTTGACTTAATAGGTCACTTCTTTTGACGGTTTAAGCATTCCAAAATACGTATAGATATGGTGGTCGGTAATTTTTTAATTTACTTACAGACGTATTTTTAACCATTTTTGAAGTGTTTTTTTTGTTATGTCAAAATGCTCACGTAATGGGTGAATTTTGACCTTGGACTCGATTTCAGCAACACAAAATATGTACCTTTCAATTGCAAAACATTTTTTTTTGTGGTCCTGTGATAATTATTATTCAATGAATTAAAAAAAACAGATTTTCAATTCAATACATATGTGTGTGACATATTTTTCAAATGTAATATTTATGTATCTTAGTCTCTATGGCGAGGCCAAGGCCATATGGATGTAAAAAATAGGCCCCTTAGAGACGATACTTTTTTATTGGGGGTTCTCTTTTGTAAAAAATGTTCTATCTGTTCGTCATCGATTTTAAAATTGACTGAAATTTTTATAGTTCCACCGAAAACAAATATTTACTATCTAAATATTTGTTTACTTATAAAGAAACAAAATAAAATTATTTTCTCCCCGGTACCTAGCCGCTGGCCACCAGTGTGTGTACTGAAAAGTATATTAAAAAAACCTTCACCATATTGTCAAGCCAAATAGTTTTTTTATACCAGATAAATTATCAAACGTAATGCACTCGTGATAATTTTCGCTCATTCTACACTTCATGGAGAATATTTCAGAATTTTTTGATCAGTACTTTTCGAGATAGGGGGGAATAGAAATTTTTTACCGTTTTTTTTAAAAATAATACCTAGTAAAAATTTTTTTTCACTTACGATTTCACTCCCCAAAACTAACCCCTTAAAGCAAAATTTAACTTTCAAAACTACACGGCTTTGATTGAGCCATCAATTCATATAATTGCCAAATTTCAACTTTCTATATCACATAATTTCGAAGAAAATCGGGGGTGACAGATCCTGGCTTTGTACCAAATGATAAGAGTGTATGTTTGTCCTGAACAGATCTATTTTAATCAGATATTTTTTTAACTCAGGTCACAATGAGAAAATTATTTAATGAAGAATATATATATATATATATATATATATATATATATATATATATATATATATACGAGGCTGGTTTGAAAAGTCCGTGCAAAGTCCGAGATGGCACCACCGGCGCGGCGCGTATCGAGGTCATGTTTAGTTAGTAGCATCTCTTGAATGAACGCACACCAAGTTTCAGCCATATTGGTCTATTTCTTTGTGTTTGGCATTCGTCTGAATCAAGGAAGTCGAGCGATTTTCAAGAAATGGACGAAAAAGAATTTCGTGTGGTGATTAAACATTACTTTATGAAAGGCAAAACGCCTCAGGAGACTAAAGAGAAGCTTGAGAGAAACATTATGGTGACTCTGCACCTTCGATCAGAACAGTTTATAAGTGGTTTCAAAATTTTCGGACTGGCCATATGGGCACAAGTGACGCTGAACGTTCTGGACGGCCTGTGGAGGTTACGACTCCAGAAATCATTGATCAAATCCATGATATGGTGATGGATGACAGAAGAGTTAAGGTGCGTGAGATTGCTAGTGCTGTGGGCATCTCGACTGAACGGGTACATAATATTTTGCATAAACATTTGGACATGGGAAAGCTATCCGCAAGATGGGTGCCACGATTGCTCACGCTTGACCAAAAACGGAATCGTGTGAAGTGTTGCAAGGATGGTTTGCAGCTGTTCCAGAAGAATCCGGAGGACTTTAAGCGTCGTTTCGTCTCTGTAGATGAAACATGGATACATTACTATACTCCTGAGACCAAACAACAATCTAAACAATGGGTTACCAAGGGGGAATCTGCACCAAAAAAGGCGAAGACCGTTCCTTCGGCCGGAAAGGTTATGGCGACTGTCTTTTGGGATTCGCAAGGGATAATCCTCATCGACTATCTGGAAAAGGGTAAAACTATTACAGGTGAATATTATTCATCGTTATTGGACCGTTTGAAAACCGAGCTGCAAGAAAAACGCCCGCGATTGGCCCACAAGAAAGTCCTTTTCCATCACGACAACGCACCAGCACACACCTCAGCAGTTGTGGTCGCAAAATTAATGGAAATAGGATTCCAACTCGTGTCACATCCCCCCTATTCTTCAGACTTGGCTCCCTCGGACTACTATTTGTTCCCCAATTTGAAGAAATGGCTGGCAGGACAAAGATTTTATTCAAACGAGGAGGTGATTGCAGACACTAATGGATATTTTGCAGACAAATCCTATTATTCGGAAGGGATCAACAAACTAGAACATCGTTGGACGAAGTGTATAAGCCTAAAAGGAGACTATGTCGAAAAATAAAAAAGGTTTACCCCAACCACATAAGTAGTTTTTATTTTTGCACGGACTTTTTAAACTAGCCTCGTATATATATATATATATATATATATATATATATATATATATATATATATATATACAAGATTCGGTGTTAAGGTGTTTTCTGAGATGAGAAATCGAAATCAGCTCACAGTTTTGTTGTAAATTGTAGGGGGTGCCACTTATTGCACTGTGTATACTTTTAAATTGTCATAAATTTTTTATATCATTCTGTATGATATTGTTAATTAAATATTCGTATTTTCCGCCTTCTCCTGTCTAAAAAAGCTCTCTTGGTAAATGTTGCTCCGAGTAACAGTTTCTGAGATAATAAGGTGTTTATTTCCATTTTTTAATTCCATCCACACTTCATGCAAGCTTAGGACAGGTCCAAAGGAATAGTCTTTGAAATTTGGAGCATGCTTAAAGGCAAAAAGGCTAACAACAATAAAAAATTTAAAGATCAACGGGCCAACAACAGTAAGAATGTAAAAACGAACTGGCTAAGGGCATAAAAGATTACCCACAAATTGATAAATTTGTAATCAATAAATAAAAACATCTCACTATCTTAGAAACTGTTGCTCGGAGCAATATTTACCAAGAGAGCGTTTTTAGACAGAAGGCAGAGAATACGAATATTTAATTAAAAATATATAGAGTGGTATAAAAAAGTTATGATAATTTAAAAGTATACACAGTGCAATAAGTAGCGCTCCCTACAATTTACAACAAAACTGTGATCTGATTTCGATTTCTCATCTCAGAAACCCCTTTAGCACCGAGTCTTGTACAAGTAGATTATTAAGAAAGCTACTTAAGAAAAACTAATATAAAAGTATAACTTTGACACCCTGTATCTCAAAAATTACAATTTTTTAGACTAAGGTAAGTTGGGTTAAATGATCATATTTTCATCCCAGAAATCCACAGTAACTCCATGTATACGGAATACTGGGAGACCCTGTATATACCATGTACATATATATATATATATATATATATATATATATATATATATATATATATATATATATATATATATATATATATATATATATATATATATATATATATATATGCTCATATCTTTCTTTACGGCAAACTCTTTATCCTTTTTAACTCCACGGTATAAGAAGATTATTCCATCGAGAAGAGGCGCTCGCTGCATGAGACGCGTGTGAAGTGCCGTGACAGTACGATTGAGTTTTTGACTCTCGGCCTCTGTTCGTGGGTTAATAAACAAGCACAGCTTAGGCCAACTTCAAAATGTTGCTTAATTTTTTGTGTTTACGAATTAAATTTTGTGTATTGAGTATTAATTATATTTGTTGCGTTTTTCGGTTAAAGTAACAACAGCGAAGATTTCCTTCACTAATTATATTTTTTTTATACGCAAGTAGGGCTTAACTTTTTGAGATTAGGCGATTAGGAGAAGATGTTATTATAGATTTCCAGTATATGTTTCTTCTAAATGTAACATAATCGCCCGTTTTCATTCTACCGTACTTTGTAGCTAATGTAAATGATCTTGGCTAAATTTCTTGAAGTATTTTTTTTTTTTTTATGGCTAGCACGCGTGCTGCAGGGATGTTCCTAAAGCGCTCCAGGAGCGGCATATGTGAGGAAAGTATGTAGTAATAAGCCATTTATTATTATTTATGGAAAAATCTTTGGTTCATATTAAAATAATTTTTTTAAATATTGGGTGTGTGAATTAATTTTGAGGGATTTTTCTGTAAAAATATCTCTTTATTGTAAAAAAAATGGTTACAAATTAATTATTCAAAGTATTGTCCATCGCTAGCCACTACTTCCTCCCATCTTTGTGGCAGCATATGAATACCACGTTGAAAGTACCACTCATCTTTTGAGGCTATCCACGAAACGACCCATTTTTTGGTATCTTCATAAGAATGGAAGCGCTGTTCAGACAAGCCATGCGTCATCGATCGGAACAAGTGATAAGGAGCAATGTCTGGTGAGTACAGTGGGTGAGGCAGGACATCCCATCCAAGGGTGTCTAGCGTTTCCTTGACGGTTAGTGGTCATGGTGAAAAATCACTTTGTGGTGTCTTTGGACATACTGCGGTCGTTTTTCCTGAGCTCAATTGCTTCAATTGTGATTGGTAACGTTATTCAGTAATAGTTTCCTTAGGTTGAAACAGCTCATAATACACTACACCCAGTTGATTCCACCACACACACAGCTTAAGCTTGGGGCCACGAATATTCGGCTTTGGCGAGGGTGTTGGTGGTTCACCGAGCTTCACCCAGGATTTTTTGCGCTTTAGATTATCGCAGCGTATCCATTTTTCATCACCAGGATACGATGTAAAAAACCTTTCCGATTGTGCCATTGAACCAGTTGTTCATAGGTGAAAAATCGCCTTTCAATGTCTTTTGGTTTCAATTCGTACGGCTCTTAATCATTCTCAGTGCATGTAAGCACTTGGAAATGGTTGTGCTATCAACTCCTAATGATTGTGCAAGTTCTTCTTCCCTATGCACGGGTCTCCATCGAGTAATGCCTCCAATTCTTCATCTTTAAATGTTTTTCGGCTGGCCTGGACGTTCTTTATCTTCCGTGTCGACATCACCACTTTTGAAGCGTCGAAACCAGTACTCACATGTTTTTATTGATGGAATATAATCACCATAGGTTTCCGACTGCAATCGACGACTTTCCGCAGCTCTTTTCTTCGAATTAAACAAGAAAAAGTAATACTTCCTGCGAATGATGTTTTGATGGCACGTAATTCGACTTATTCAATGCTCAAAAAAGATATGTTATTTACACTTCGGCAAAATAACATATACTCAAAAAATTAAAGTCTAATGATGGTGCTTCACCATGAATATCGCAACAGTAAGCCCCGATGGATAAAAAGTAGTGGGTTTGCTATTTTTTAAATGATATATACATTTGGGCGCAGGTAATTTCCACACAACTAATCCGTTTATGACCTAGACATATTTAAGGGATTGTAATTGCAGAAGTAAATTCCACACCGAGTACTTTCAGGTAGAGGATGAGGGTTGATAAATGGGTGGTGGTACGCACCGGCATCATTATTAAACCCTTCTACATATCAGTTTAGTACATATTATTAATTTGTGATTATTACTTGATTGTGCGTATATTTTTTAAAGTGTTGCTAATATGGAAGCAAAGTTAATAAAAAGTAATCGAGGAAAGGACATGTTATGTGTGAATTACTACACTTACTTTCGACAAAAGGTGCTAAAATGTGGAGAAACATTTTGGAAATGTTGAAAAAAAGATTGCAAATCAAAAGTCTTCACCGTTGGGCCCGAGAATTTAGTTACCAGAAGTGAAGGACTCCATACACACGAAGCCGACACCAAGAAGCTGAATCGGCAAATAATTAGTAATTCCTGTAAAAGAAAAGCCGGAGAGCATATGAGTGAAAGGCCATCTAAAATTATCCGACAAAAACTACAAAACACGCTGCCTGAAACAGTAACAGAAAAAGATGTCGAATATATTAGAAAAAACATTTATAACCATAGACGAAAATTTTTGCCAGGACGTAATCCAAGAAGTGCTGAGGAGGTGCATAGTGTTTTAGAGACATTTGAAATCAAAACTAGCAAGGGTGAGAATTTTCTATATATCAATGAACTCGAAAGTGGCATTATTGTTTTTTCTTGCACTACAAATGTCAATATGTTGTGTAAAATATCCAATATATATATATGGACGGCACCTTTTCATACTGCACTAAATATTTTACACAGTTATTTACAGTGCATGGTCTTGCAAACGGTCATTACATTCCATTATTATTTTGCTTATTGCGTGATAAGAGAGCTGAAACATACAAAAACTTCTTCACATTATTAAAATGTAAGATTTATTCAACAGATACACTGTATTTCAATCCAGAGAAAATTACTATTGACTTCGAAAAATCTATTCATAAGGTAGTATCTGAAGTTTGGCCAAATGCTAAAGTGTTAGGATGTAGATTTCATTTACACCAATCTTGGTTTCGCAAGATACAGAATCTAGGTCTAGCTAAAGAATATTGCGACAAAAATTCTGAAATTGGTCGTTAGTTAAAGTATTCTTTCGGCTTGTCCTATTTAGCACCCGAAGAATTAGGTGACAGTTTTGCATACGATTTATATTCTATAAAACCTGAGGATGAACGTTTAAATAAATTTTGTACTAGAAACGTATATAGAGGAAGGAGCCGATTTTCCAGTTGAAATATGGGCAGAATCGAGTCCATCTTTAACTCGAACGACTAACTGTTGTGAGTCCTTCCATTCCCATCTAAATAATTCTTTTTATTCTACATATCCGTCCCTGTTTATCGATAGGCTGAAAGGATTTCAGATTAACGTATATATAAAAATACAAAGTGTCGACGAGTCTAAAATAAGTAATAATCATAATAATCAAAAATTAAAACATTTAAAAAATCTTTATGAACAAAGACAATTAGGAAATATTAATCGTTTTCATTTTTTAAAATGTGTCTCCTATTTTTCTCAACCTGTTTTGTAAATATATATAAATAGATATGTATAGGTTTGTAGCATTATCTAGTATATGTAAGGAAATTTGTCCAATTGTATTTTATGTATTTAGCAAAAACTTCATGTTTTATCAATATTATTCTACTATGAAATAACAACATAGATTTTTGCAAATATCTAAAATTTTCAATAAAAACTGATTTAAAAGAAATCCGTCCAACTTTATTTAGATGAATAAAGCATAATTATATTTGCTTGGTGTGGAAATTACCTGTAAGATTTAAGCACCCTTATAAGGTTAGTGTGGAATTTACCTGTTGTATTAAGGGCGCAGGTAGTCTTGGTGTGAAATTTACTAACGCCGATACATTTTAGTACAGTTAAATTCTTTTGTTACTTGCTTACTATAATCTAAATGGTATTGTAGTAAAAATGTATGTGTTTTAGAATACCACTAATAGATGGCTTTTATAGTGAAATATAAAACATAGTGTTGGTCACCACTTGTCACATCCCATTAAAACAATCTATGGAAGATTAAGCTCAAGGGCCAAAATTCTTCATTTAGACTGTTAGAGCTAAATGCTGTAACTGACGTTTTATGGGCATAGCACGCGAACTGTAGAGATATCCAAAAAAGGATCATTTTAGCCAACATTTCATCATGCCAATCGCTTTAGGACGTAACTTGTATCATCCGATACAAGTTACGTCCTTTCTTAGAAATCCCTCAAAATTAGTTCACTCTTGTTAAAAATATAAAAATAAATTATTGAAGTCGCGCATGCATCCTCTTCATGTCGTGCATGAATAGGGTGCATGCCCTCCTTTCTTTGAAGTAAAGCTCTTCTGAATTTAAAAAAAAAACCAGATAAAAAATCTTGAATTTATCCATTTCGATCAATAAAAAACGTGTAACATTTTTTAAATACCTGTTTATGTAAACAAATTGACTTCCTAGTCCACAAATTAGTGTAACTGGGGTAAATGGGGTACACTCATATTCAAATAATGATCTATTTATTGTTCCAAAATACTTGACCTTTTATTAATAAAACAAATACCTAAGTGCGTATAAAATCAATAAGAGCGTTCATGACACTTCTGCATGATATTACTATACCTACGTTATCTTGTCAACGGGATTATTAAGACGTCTTGTGTGATTTGCATGGCCACTTGTACCTATAAAAACTTCCTGGAAATCTATTGTGCCTCAGTTTATTATTAGCACTTCTTTATTAACTTCGAAATTCTTTTGCATTAACAGAGTAGTTAATTTAACCAATTTGTTCGATTTATGTTAAATCTTTTAAAATGGTAATCGAGGGATATACTAAATTTAATGAAGTTTCACATGTTATATTTGACTTGGATGGGACTTTGTTGGGTAAGTTTTTTTTTTATTGCTGAGAGTGTGAAACTCATGCGATGAAAATTTTTAAAATTTTATTTTATACAGTGTCTTCAGATCTTAGATTTCCGCATGGGTATCGGGATAATTATATAAAAATTTAAAAATATACCAAAAAAATAACAGCAATTTTAAATTTCAATTTTTACTAGTTCAGACATATTTTTCTTTTGTTGAAATTTTGCAGTAATATAGGAACTGATGGCCTCATCAGAGCCGTATAGTTTTGAAAATTAAATTTTGACTTAAGGAGTTAGTTTTTGGGAGTGAAATCGAAAGTGAAGAAAAATTTTTTAAGAGGGCCTTTGAGTGGAAGAGGAATCAACGAAAATTATAACGAGTGCATTACCTTTAATAATTTATGTGGTATATAAAAAAAACAGAAATTTTAAGGTCATCAGTAAGGAAACCCAAATATGCAAGTGAAAAACTTTAAAATATGCGCATAAATATACAAATAATTTTCTCAAAATATGCACATACATGTTGTAAATATGAAGTAAAAAAATCGAAATAGACTTGAAAAATGTAAATTTATTGTTTCACATTACATGATACGAGTACTATACAAATGTAGCAATAAAAAACCCATTTTAAATTTTCAACATACAGGGCGAATGAACTAAATCTAAATATAATATTATACAAAGTAAAAAATAAATATAAATAATAATGTATTTTATTACTTTACTTAAAGATGAACATATAATAATAATAATGTAGGTACATATTATAAAAATTTATATACGTAGTAAACAGCATAATAAAACATACATGTGGCCTATCTCCAGGTTTCGTCTTACTCAATTTGGCAATATGGCAAGCAGTTTTCACGTGTTGCTCTATTTGAAATTTTTTATCGCATGGTATCTGCAATAAAAAAAAGAAAATTTAATTAAAACCCCAAGGATAAAATTCGTTAAATAGAAAACTAGGTGCTTAGGGCAGGCAAAAATTAAAATTCTGCTTTGTACTTTTTTAATAGATTACCTAGAAATACATAAGTTTACGTATGTATTTCTATTTCGTGGTTTCGTTAAATAGAAATTTTATTCGTTAAATGGAAAAAAATAACTTAAATAACATTGAAAATAGCATCAACGGCAAAATCCTGACAAAAATTTCGTTATGTTTAAATATTAAACGAAAATAAAATACCCTGTATATTCAATAGGTATTCAAAAATTATACTTACAATTTTAACACATGCAGAACAGTAGATTTTTCCCATATCTAGTTCTTTGTATGGTTTAATCCACACTGACACACTACTGGCTTTGGGCATTTCACTGTATAAAATACGACTCATAAGATAAAAAGCACAAATCGACGTAACCACTTTAAAAGCCCAACCAAAAATGAAATCTAATAAATTAATAATACAAGTATGTTCTGATGGCCGTCTGGGGTTTACTGACTGGTTTTTACTGACCATAAAATAATAAAATTTATTTGGGGAAAACCACCGGCGCGGCGGCGGCGACCTAAACATTGACCTTTATTCCGAAAAATGAATGAAAAGGCCTGCCAAAGACCTACATACCTTCAAATATGCACATACATATATGCTATTTTTAAAGCATTTATGTAAATACTTAGAAAAATGCATATAATATGCAAAATATGCAATATATGCGCTTTGCATATTTGGGTGCCCTTAGTCATCAGTTTTATGTAAAAATCGAAAAAAACTTTGTTAAAAATTAATTTGTGTGTTTTATGTACTCATTGATCATTTTATACCTCCGTAACAATTTTTTTTATTTTAAAAGCAATCAACGTACGGAACACCAATTACGGATGTCCGACTTGCACTTGGCCGGTTTTTTTTTTCTGTAGTTGCTATATTATGTTATTTAGTTAAATAGTTCCATGGATGATTTGTGATCTGAGACATATTTTCTTTAAAAATAGTTATGTTTTTGTAATTATTTTAACATAGTACAAGTATGTGTAATATATCTACAGGACTTCTCAATTAAAACTAACCTTTAAAAACCACTTGAGAATAATTTATTTTTATCAAAAACACAGAAATATTTTTTATATGCGATTACTCTATGTCCCCTAAGGCCGCTCCCTGATTTGTCGGTGCGGTATCGCCTTTCTCGATGTGCCTGATTTGCGCGGGCGCGGAGCAAGTCAAGTGGGTTTTATTGAAATAGAGGCGTTCGGCATGTTTTCGTTACCGAATCGGTACTGAGCATACCGAGGAAAACGATACCGCACCGACAAATCAGGGAGCGGCCTAACAGTGTCTTAAAGTTAGATCTTGTCAACACAGTAAACATAAAACACAGCCGCGACAGTCAGACTCGGCACCTTTGATTTTAAGGGAGCGAGTTTTTTAAATATTCAAATTCCTTCTTTCAAGGAAAATCCTATTCTGTAGAATAAAAATGAATTTTGCTGATTGAGAGGAAGAAAAAAACGAGAAACGTTTTTTTTTTTTAGAAACATTTTTTTTATCAAGTTCTTATTAAAACAGATATACAAAAAAAACAGGGAAAAAGGCAAAAAATACATTTGGCGTCAACGCTTTTTGCACCTTATTCATTTCAATATCTCATTGTTGAATTTATATTTCTCAACTGTTACAAATATTATCCGTGGGGAAAAAAATGTTCATTTTGAGAATATATCTCTGCTTTGCGCGTATAATCATGCTCCTTATATTTCAGGGAATCCCAGAAATCTGAAGAGATTGAAAATAATTATAATTATCATTTTAAGATGAGATCGTCTTTCTTCTGAACTAAAAGATAACTGTTTTACAAATAAAATGTATCTCTAATATGAAAACACAATTATCATAATCTTTATATAATATATTGCATAATAAAAATAAAGAATTATGAATAAATTACCTTTTAGAATCTTTGGGTAATATAAAAAAACTCTTTTGGAGATATCACATATATTTTTATAAGCACTAACTGCACAACAAAAACTTCCGTTTGACATCTTTTTAGTGTTCCCTAAGGAACACTTATAAGATCACTTCGGTGTCTGTCTGTCTGTCCGTCTGTGTTTGTCACACCCGATTTTCTCCGAAACTATTTGTCATAGAAAGTTGAAATTTGGTATAATATAGGAATTGATGGCCTCATCAGAGTCATGTAGTTTTGAAAGTTAAATTTTGTCTTAAGGGGTTAGTTTTGGAGGGAGAAATCGGAAGTGAAAAAATTATCACGAGTGCATTACCTTTAATAATTTATCTGGTATATAAAAAAACAAAAATATCAAGGTCATCAATTTTCAGTAAAGATTGGAAACAAACTTTGTTGAAAACTCATTTGGGGTGTGTTTTGTGAAGTCACTGATCATTTTATACCACCGTACCAACATTTTTTATTTTAAAATCAATCAACGTACGGAACACTAATTGTGCAAGTTCAACTTGCACTTGACCGGTTTTATTTATAATTATTTTCAATTATAACGTCAAACGAGTCATTTACTTGTCGTCGTTACTGTGTTTTATGTTCAGGTTAGTTCAGGTTAGTATTGTCAATCTAAACCATTGAGCTCTCCAACAGATTTTTATTTTTGACAATGTACTATTTTGTATGACTAAATAAATGTTATAAGAAAATTTAATATAAAAATTGAAAATTCAAGCGCTGGAAATTGAATGGTTTTTAGAATTTTAACACTATTTCTCGTTTTTATCAGTTTAATCATAACTGAAAACGAATTTTACGATTTTATATTGCACAACATCATAGCTTCAGTCGACTGACTAGTGCTTTTGTCAATTTAAACACCCAATTCTCCAATTAGGCCGGTTGAAAAGTTAAAGCTTTTTAATAAATCAGGCAGTGAAAATTTTGTTTACATTTTGTTTTTCAATAAAAATTATTTCAATATTGTGGCACCTAAAGGGGAATTGGCCGTAATAAGAGGTGAGATTTTCAAATACTTTATTTGGAGCTGAACTAAGCATAATATTAGGGAAAAGTTCCTTAAAACAGTTTTTTGAAAAAAATTATAAGAACTTCATTGCTCTTATGGTAACATTTGTAATTAATAGTGTGTTAAATAGGAGACCTATCAAACCTAATGTCGAGTAATTCATCCTGAGAAGCTCTATCCATTAAAAAATTTTAGAGGGCATTTGTACAAAGGTTTTTTTTTTGGTTATGTACTTAGATATGAAAGTAAACTCGCAGCTTAAAAAAAAACATAATTCGCTACAATAACTACCGTCTATACTAATATACTTAGTTCAGAGATTCTCGAGTTGTTATACTCCATCTAAAAAAAAAATATTTTGTTTGCGCCTCCAAAAACGACTCTACAGCAGTTTCCGGGAAACATTCTCGGCTCCTGAAGTCTTTCTTCAGATGTTTGAACACAAAGACATCACAGGGCACTATATCAGGGCTATAAGGTGGATGTCGTAACTCGGTGAAACAGCTTTTGGTTATCGCATCATTTTCTGCTTTGTAGGAGGAACCAAATAGAGCACCCAAGTCTCTGGCCTGATTTGAATTGCCCTTCCGTAAATCTCTTCAGTAAATGTAGACCCTCTGTATATATTCAATAAGCAAAATTCCTTCGTAGTCCTTAAAAACACTCGCCATTAACTTTCCAGAAGACAATTGAGTTTTCGGCTTCTTTGGAGGCACACAGCCCTTATGAACCCATTGCAGTGACGTCTGCTTTGTAGGAAGATCTCAATAGAATATCTAAGTCTCGTTGTATGTGATAATTTGTGAAAAATAACTCTCATCGGATTCTGAACTGGCCAAATAATCTTAAGAACTTTCTTTCCTCGCCATTTTCTGGAATAAGTAATTTGGGGATCAACTGTGCAAAAACTTTTGCAATCTTAAAAATCTAGTTTCAAATACTCCAGTTTTGGAAATTTTACACGTTGATATGACAGCAGTAAATCCTCAAGAAGTCTGAGGGTTACTTCACTTCTTGCCTCCAACTGTCATCACGATCTAAGGTCATCCTGAATTGAGTGTTGGTCCCACTAAAAGTATTTAGACCAAAACTTCACTTAAAAATAAGATCGGTTGTCACTGGCGTACATCTCGCCAATAATTTTTGGTTCAATTTTATTACTTCATACGAGGGCTACCTTTTAAGTTTTTACAAAAACAATGAAAGATAAAAAAATTTGATACCACTCGTGTTATTGTTTCTCAAAATATTCGCTTTTAAGAGTTATGCACTTTTGCATACGTCGAGCCAATTCTCGAAACATGTTTTCCACTCTGAAGTTGAGACCTGAAAAACATGGTTTTGGAAGGATTCAACAGCTTCTTAAGGTGATGAAAGTCGATGTCCATGCATTTTTTTGACATTCGGGAACAAAAAAATCGTTAGGCGAAAATTTTTTTTTATCCTTCACCTCCCCCCCTAAGTAGGGATTTTACCCTTTTTCCGTATATATCGGCGAGGATGTCGTAATACGTAAACGTTGTCCAAGTGCTGAAATTTTTCACTGCACTTTTTAGACAACGCGGTGTGCTGCCTCGGATGTTATTGCATTTCTATGAACAACTACTACCTATGTACGTGGCCAGGCCAAATATACTTAAATAAATTAATAAATAAGTATACCAACCTGCGGGATTAAACCCTCGACCTTCTGCACCGTAAGCAAGGTCAAATTCAAAAAAGCCTTTATTATTATCTACCTAGTTTTACATGTTTATGAACTTATGACTAGTCGTATGTTTCAGATATACAATATAATTAAACTATTATATTCATACCCGGTGTTACTCGTTGTTATGAGCATTTAGTTCCTTAACATGTTTTAGTTTAATTTATTTCCGGCCCTTTCCAATTCCCTTACAGGGTCATTCTAATTTCTTTTAGTTAAACTAAAAAAAAACAGGTAGAGGCACAGTAACCAAGGTAAATACGGGAAATTCGATATTTTTCTCTGTCAAATAATCAATTGTTTGACGTGCTACGTGAAAGTTGCTATTGTCATGATGAAGAATGATGCGACGTTTTCTGTTGTTTTTGCTAATTTCATCGATGATTTCTGGCAAACAAATTGTTGTACACCTTTCAGCATTAACTGTTTTTCGATCCTCTAAAGCAATGGTTGCGACATGTCCAATATAACCAAAGAAACAAGCGCTCATTGTCTTGGAAGTGCTTCGCGAACGAGCCACTTTTGTTGGATTTAGTTGATCTTGGAACACCCAAACAGTATATTGTTGATTAGTTTCCGGCTCGTACCAATATATCCAAGTTTCGTCTCCTTTTGAGTTTCGGTCAAATTATGTGGAATCCATCGGGAACAGATCTTTTTCACAGCTAAATGTTCATACAAAATCGAATGTACTCCAGTCTTCGATATGCCTAAGCATGCCTCTATCTCACGGTAAGTCATATGCCGATCCTCTTCAATCATGTTGCGCACAGCATCAATGTTTTTTGGAACAACAACCGATTTTGGCCGACTTTCGCGAAATTCATCACTGACGGAAGCACGACCACGACGAAATTCTGCAAACCAATTGTAAACAATCTTTTCTGATAGTGATTCATTACCAAAAGTTGAACGAAATGGGTCGAGACATTGTTGTTGAGTTAGGCCTTTACTAAAATCGTAAAAAATCATCCAACGAAAACCTTCATTTGAAATTTCCAGTTGTTCACAAAATTGTTTTTTTTAAGCTACTCGGCCAATTTCTGAGCTGCCATTGTTTTAACAATAACAAATGTGAATTTTACAACAATGGTAATGGCACATCTCAATAACGCCATCTAGTGTTCGTTTGTAAAAACTTAAAAGGCAGTCTTCGTATTACTTTTACTCATTTTTCGAAAAAAAAAAAATCGTAAAAACTGTTGAATGCAACGAACTCGACAGTAATTTGACAACATCTGTGAAAAAGAAAATGTTATTTTTATATCGTATTTCGATGTTTTCTGTTAACAATATTATTATCAAAATTAATGATCCATTTTGATTGGAAAATAATATAAAATAAACATTATGTAAAAACAAGAAATATTTTATTTATCTTCTACAAACATTGCATGGGGTAACCATGCATAAACATGTTTGTTCTAATATAGTACAATCAGTGAGGACAATGCTCCGGGCATAATCAATGGTTAGTTCAGGTTACGAACTCCACGGTAATTTGACAACGCCTATGGGAAAGAAAATGTTATTTTTATATCGCATTTAGATGTTTTCTGTTAACAATATTACTATAGTTAATGATCCGTTTTGATTGGAAAATAATATAAAATAAACATTATCTAGAAACAAGAAATATTTTATTTATCTTTTACAAACATTGCAGGGGGTAGCGATGTATAAATATGTTTATTTTAATATAGTACAATCAGTGGGGACAATGCCCCGGGCATAATTAATGATGGGCCAAAGTACTGAAGTGAAGTGTTGAAAGAATATTCGATTTAAATTTTAATAACATAAGTGGTGACTAAGTTAAAGAAATGTAATACTCAGTACAATTCCAAATTAAATTGATATCATTAATCAAAATCAAAAAATTTACCCATGATAAATTAGTGCCATGAAGTTAAATATATCCTTGTAATACACAACAACATCTCATACAAACTTTATGCAATGGTACCCACATTTTTTTGAAATAAAATAAAACTTTTTTTTTTAATTAGACAATTGTTTCTAATATTTTGAAAACCAAATATGTGCCATTTTGTTCGATGATTTTCTCCCATTTTTCTGGCAAAACCAGTAGAACTGTAGAACTTCTGCGATTCCTGAGTAAAAAATTCTGACAAGTGGTTTGCCCAGGCCTCTTTTGAAACTAACTGATACCGTTTAGGGAATTTGACAGAGACTCAACCAAATGGTAGTCTGATGGTGCAAGGTCTGGAGCTATATAGTGGATCCTTTAAAACTTTCCACAAGCTTTTTCAATTTTTGCCGAGTCATCAAAAATAGGTGTGGTCTGGCGTTGTTATGGTGGAAGACAACATCTTTTCTGTTGAGTTGTGGCCGATTTTTTTTATCGCTTCTTTCAGTCTTGTCAATTTTTGACAGAATCAATTGGTTGGCCAGGCTGCAGCAGCTCATGATGTCTCTTCCAATCCCAGCAAACACACAGCATTACCTTTTTTGGCGTCAATCTGGGCTTTGCTATCGTTTGAGGAGCTCCATCCTTTTTCGACCACAATCTTTTTCGCACACTATTGTCGTTTGTGAACCATTTTTTATCACCGCTTCAGAAATGGTTCGATTTCGTTATGTTTCTGTAGAGATTCGCAAATGGAAATTCGATCGAGTCGATGTTTTAGCGTCAAATCATGTGTCCCCGAAGATCAAGCTTTTTTGTTTAGCCAGCTTTCTCCAACTGGTTTAAAACTGTTTGGTGCTATTTAGTTCCTTGGCGATATCATAGCCACGTTATGCTCAACTTTTACCAAAATTCTATCAACATTTTCTTTTGGTAGACCACTGCGGGGAGAATTTTTGATATCGAACTGAACCATCCTTTGGCTGTTGCTTTTGGTAATGTATCTTAACCATAAATACACAAATTTCTACATAGGCCTGCGCAGAATTTGTGCCATGTACCTGACAATATCAAGCTAAGTTTTTTCAAACAATCTTCCCAGCAGACCCACGCAAAAATCCTCATAAATATTAATAACAAAAAATAAAAAAAACCCTTTCCCAAAACAATCAAAATTATAAAATTCATTAAAGAACATCATTCGGAAATGATTAATTGATATTTTTATGTACATTAGGAATGGTCTACCAAAAAGCAGAACACCAGCCAGCCGCAAGGCAAACAGCTGATGAATATGCTTAATAGCAATTGTATTAGCCGTATCTAGAGTGTAAACCCACCTTTATATCAATTCTTTAATCACCCATAGATACTGTATTTTTTATAATAATCACGAAATAAACAAAAAACGACGAATACGTTACTACCTCAAAGTTTTAAAACCATTATGATATCAGTCTACTTTCGTATTATTCTAAGGCCATAAAATATTAATTAGATATAATTGCACTTTACAGATACGGAAAAGTTATACCGACAGGCGTTATTCTACGTAGCCGACCAGTATGACAAAAAGTGTAGCAACGAAGTAGTCTTGAAAATAGCAGGAACTCCTCAACCTATCACTGCCAGGATAGCTAGAGAAGAACTAGAATTACCGATTGATAATGACACATTTTTACGAATGTACAATGGTTATATTCATGACAGATTAGGAGAATGTGATCTTATGCCAGGTAATATATATATATATATATATATATATATATATATATATATATATATATATATATATATATATATATATATATATATATATACTTTTTTAAATTTTCTCGGATTCCATTTATTTTTTTTCAAATTTGAAAATCTTTGAAAAATAGTTTATGGCGTCGATTGTTACTTGATAGTCAAAACTTGCGAAAAAACCAATATTTGATGAAAATCCATAGTCAAAACTTGTAAAAAAAAACCAATACGTGATGAAAATCCATAGACAGTTGAAGCAGCAAAGGTACGAAACATGTCATGTAATTGCTAACATACAGTTAACATCAATAAAGTGGAAATTTAAAAAGTGTTTTTTTACAAGTTTTGATTTTTGAACAATTTAAAAAAAAAAGATTCAAAACTGCATTTTACCAAATCAACCCGCCCATTCTATTCCTTTAGGAAAAAAAACGTATTCATTATGGAGTTGTATGGTTCACTAGTGGCGGCGTGAACAAAAAATTCACGACATCATTTCTTTAGGGTTGATTTTCTCCTTTATCATTGAGATCCTATTGAGGTGAATTTTCTGCAATCGGTCTTGCTACAAAGATCCGCTAGTTCCAATATATGAAGTGAATTCCATAACACCCCAGATATATATATATATATATATATATATATATATATATATATATATATATATATATATATATATATATATATATATATATATTACCAGGTGTACCAGGTGAAATGCGGATTTCAGACAACAGATGGTGCACCAATGTAGTTTGTGCTATAAAGATTTGACACTGCGCCATTTTGTTGTGTCATCAACAAGTGTCACACGCGCACGAGTGATAAATTGGAAAAGTGTGTGCATGGTGGTGTGTTGTTGTGTTCAATATGTCGAAATTTATACCGAACAAAGAGCATTCGCGGAGAGCATTAATTTTTTGTTTTCATTTGAAGAAAACTGCTGTTGAATCATACCGATTACTTTGAGAAGCTTATGGTGAACGTGCTCCATCGCAAGATACGTGTGAACGATGGTTTCGGCGTTTCAAAAGTGGTGACTTCGATGTTGCAGACTAAGAACGTGGAAAACCGCCAAAAAAATACGAAGATGTGGAATTGCAAGCATTGTTGGACGAAGATGATTCGCAAACACAAAAACAACTCGCCGAGCAATTGGGCGTTCGTCAACAAGCTGTTTCCCATCAGCTACGAGAGATGGGAAAGATTCAGAAGACCGGTAGATGGGTACCACATGAGTTGAACGACAGGCAAATGGAAAAGCGCAAAAGCACGTGTGACATTTTGCTCGCTCGGTACAAAAGGAAGTCGTTTTTGCATCGTATAGTTGCAGGGGATGAAAAGTGGATTTATTTTGAGAATCCCAAGCGCAAAAAATCATGGGTAGACCCAGGCGCACCATCCACATCGACCGCAAGACCGAATCGCTTTGGCAGAAAGACGATGCTCTGTGTTTGGTGGGGCGTAGTCTATTATGAGCTATTAAAACCTGGGGAAACGGTTAATACTAAATGTTACCAACAACAACTGACCGATTTGAACCGTTTGCTGCTTGAAAAAAGGCCAGAATACCGAAAGAGACATAAAGTCGTTTTTCTTCTTCATGACAATGCTCCATCACATACGGCAAAACCAGTTCGCGACATGTTGGAAGCACTCAGCTGGGAAGTTCTACCCCATGCGGCTTACTTACCAGACTTAGCTCCTTCCGATTACCACTTGTTTGCATCGATGGGTCACGCACTTGCTGAGCAGCGCTTTGGTTCTTACGAAGATGTTAAAAAATGGCTCGATGAATGGTTCGCAGCAAAAGGGGAAGATTTTTACTGGCGTGGTATTCACAAATTGCCCGAAAGATGGGAAAAATGTATAACAAGCAATGGAGCATACTCTGAATAAAGCACTTTTTATCATTCTTCCGAAATTAACATGTTTGTTTTTTTAGAAAAAAAATCCGCATTTCATACTTGTACACCACATATATATACATATATATATATATATATATATATATATATATATATATATATGTATATATATATATATATATATATATATATATATATATATATATGTATATATGTATATATATATATATATATATATATATATATATATATATATATATATATATATATATATATATATGTATGTATATGTATATATGTATATATATATATATATATATATATATATATATATATATATATATACATATATATATATATATATATATATATATATATATATATATATACATATATATATATATATATATATATATATATATATATATATATATATATATATATATCTCACTCAGCTGGGAAGTTCTACCCCATGCGGCTTACTTACCAGACTTAGCTCCTTCCGATTACCACTTGTTTGCATCGATGGGTCACGCACTTGCTGAGCAGCGCTTTGGTTCTTACGAAGATGTGAAAAAATGGCTCGATGAATGGTTCGCAGCAAAAGGGGAAGATTTTTACTGGCGTGGTATTCACAAATTGCCCGAAAGATGGGAAAAATGTATAACAAGCAATGGAGCATACTCTGAATAAAGCACTTTTTATCATTCTTCCGAAATTAACATGTTTGTTTTTTTAGAAAAAAAATCCGCATTTCATACTTGTACACCACATATATATACATATATATATATATATATATATATATATATATATATATATATATATATATATATATATATATGTATATATATATATATATATATATATATATATATATATATATATGTATATATGTATATATATATATATATATATATATATATATATATATATATATATATATATATATATATATATATATGTATGTATATGTATATATGTATATATATATATATATATATATATATATATATATATATATATATATATATATACATATATATATATATATATATATATATATATATATATATATATATACATATATATATATATATATATATATATATATATATATATATATATATACATATATATATATATATATATATATATATACATACATATATATATATATATATATATATATATATATATATATATATATATATATATATATATAGTAAATATATAATGATAAATGCGCTTCTGCATTCAGATTCTTCACAAAAATCTAAATATTATAATTTTTTTTAACATTGTTACAGGTGCCGACAGAATTATAAGACACTTCCACCGTCACAGCATACCAATGGCAGTAGCGACGTCTTCCAACAATAAAGCCGTACAAATAAAAACCCGCAAACACAAAGAGCTCTTTAAACTAATGGACCACTTTGTTTGTGGTGATTCAGACTCCGAAGTAAAATTTGGAAAACCCGCCCCTGACATATTTTTGGTTTGTGCCTCAAGGTTTGCGAGTAAACCTGAACCATATGAATGTTTAGTTTTTGAAGACTCCTTAAATGGTGTTAAAGCTGGAATGGCTGCTGGTATGCAAGTAATTATGGTGCCTGAAGCTCATGTACCAAGGGAATTTGGAGACTACGCCACTTTGAGGATAGATTCATTGTACCATTTGGAACCCCAGTGGTTTGGACTGCCTTATATGATTGATAGAAATATTTAAATGTTTAAGCATGAAATAATTAAAATAATTTTAGTCAGATGTACATAATCTATCTAAGACATTGTTATTTATATTTTGTAATTTAGTAATTGTAAATAGTCTATTTAAGATGTAATTTTGTATTTTTTTTTTAAATATACAGTACAATTATTTTTATTTTGTTATTGTTTTACTCGTAAAATAGTATATCATCTCTTATTGATTACTGTTAGCATATCGGCACAAAACACTTTATCACCCTTCAGCTCAATGTATATATATTATATATATATATATATATATATATATATATATATATATATATATATATATATATATATATATGTATGTATATATATATATATATATATATATATATATATATATATATATATATATTATTATATATTTATATATATTATATATATATATTATATATTTATATATATATATATATATATATATATATATATATATATATATATATATATATATATATATACATACATTGGTCAATGTGGTTCCATGTTTGACTGACGAGCCTAAGCCAACTCAGCACAAACGCTATTTTGTTATTGTTTTACTCGTAAAATAGTATATCATCTCTTATTGATTACTGTTAGCATATCGGCACAAAACACTTTATCACCCTTCAGCTCAATGTATATATATTATATATATATATATATATATATATATATATATATATATATATATATATGTATATATATATATATATATATATATATATATATATATATATATATATATATATATATATATATATATATGTATATATACATATATATATATATATATATATATATATATATATATATATATATATTTATATATTTATATATATATATATATATATATATATATATATATATATATATATATATATATATATATTTATATTTATATATATATATATATATATATATATATATATATATATATATATATATATATATATACATACATTGGTCAATGTGGTTCCATGTTTGACTGACGAGCCTAAGCCAACTCAGCACAAACGCTATTACCATTGTGTATTAAGGAATGACCTGACAATGTTAGATGTTTTCAAAATCACTGGCTTCTGAATGTTTTTGTGTATGTTTGTGTTGAGTCCTAATTGTACTAAGTGTGGTGTGAATGCTGTTGGTGTAAGGCCTTTGGCTGATATGACGAGGGTGACAATGATGACTTTTTTTACGTGGCTTGGTTCGGCTCTGATGGTGTTTGTCCCACATCTCTGTTGGTTGTGTTTGGGATTGATTTTGGTGGATCCAAACAGCGAGTAATTTTTTTCTTAGTGATTTCTTTGTCATGTTTTGTGATTCTGTTATAGCAACGCATGACGTGTTCATTGATTTCTGTGGTGTTTAGGGCCTGTTGATGCCCCCGCGTTAGATGTCGCTTCGCCCTCCGGTTGTTCGCTACCCAAGACAGCCACCCCCTGGAGTATTTCAACGACAGTTGTTATTTTATTTTTATTTTGTTGTATATATAATGTCGTAGGTTTTGTGATTTTATTATAGCAACGCATGGCATGTTCGTTGATTTCTGTAGTGCAATTCATGTGTAGCTTTGATTTTCCCGCCTTGGTGGGTATCGGCTTACTCGTCGGCACAACACTTTTTGCAGGTCCATTTTCTTTTGCCCGGTCTTCATCGTTTTAGTCGAGCTGCCATTTCCCGCGACGTCCTCGACCGTTCCGTCACTCGCCCGATGCTTTTTTTATTGGTCTATTGTTGTTTGGGGTGTTTTTCCGTGTTCTGTGGTGTTATTATTATTATTAACAATGCCTATCCTAAGCACATTTTACGTAAATCAGTTTATAACTCTAATATTGTTGATGGTGCATGCGCAGCATACGATATACAGGAAGCTACAATTTATAAAGCCAATCACACAGCTCAATCGTCGCCTTACTCAAAGATTTTCCAAATATAAAAATTGAGAAATATAACAGCATACCAAGTTCTGAACTGTTTCCAAAAAATAAAGGATAGAACGCCTATTTTGTACAATAACTGCGGAGTTTATAGATTATCTTGTTTGCAATGTGAGGCTTGTTACATTGGACAGAGAGCGCAGTGATTAAAACAGAAGCTCACACAGCACAGGAGTGACTGCCAACTGGAAAAGAAAATTCATGTGCCATAGTGCAACATCATTTGAAAACAGGTCATAATTTTTAGTATAATAACGTTAAAAGTTTAGCTCACGTCAACTGTAAAGGGAGATTTTTTAAAGAAATGTACCACATAAACAGGGACCCAAACTCAATCAACTATAAATCAGACACTAATCAATAATAATATGTAATATTTACAGCAACATAATGCTTATTAATCATTTACAATTACAATATTAATAATTAAAATTTTGCCACCTGTTGGTATAAAATAAGTAAATAAAGTCTTTTAGTTTTGCTGTTTTTTTTCCGTTCATTTGGTATTCACGTCAGAACACATGCACCGAGGTAGTTTACTCTCAGTTTGTGTAGAAAAATCGAGATATTGAGTTTTGATTTCGAAGACTAACTCGCATTTTTGTACGTTGTTTTATTTATGTATTCGTTTGTTCCTATTTATCTATAATATATATAAAATGCAATATATCTGTGTCTGTCTGTCTGTTTGTTAGTGCGCTTATCACTGGAGAACCACTTAGCCGATTTACGTGCTTCTTTTTTAAAACATACATATATACTCTGACCAGGTTATAGGATATATTTTATTAAGTTAGGTAACATAAGGAATAAGCAGTGACGGTAATAGTGAATCAAGTCGGAAAAAAAAGTTTTGCCGCTAGCGCGTTCTCTTGCAATACACTGCCTAAACCATTAAATATGGAACAATATCATGTAGCAAAGAATATAATATATATATATATATATATATATATATATATATATATATATATATATAAAATGCAACGTCTCTCTGTCTGTCTGTGTGTTCTTTAGCGCGCTTATCACTCGAGAACCACTTATCCCATTTACGTGTTTTTTTTTTAATTCATACATTTGCTCTCTGGCCAATTTATCTATAATCTTCTATAATATATATAAAATACAACGTCTCTCTGTCTGTCTATCCGTTAATGCGCTTATCACTCGAGAACCACTTATCCGATTTACGTGTTTTTTTTAATTCATACATGTGTTCTCTGGCCAGGTTATATAATAATAATAATAATCTATATAATATATATAAAGCGCAACGTCTCTCTGTCTGTCCGTTGGTATGCTTATCATTCGAGAACCACTCATCCGATTTACGTGTTTTTTTTTAATTCTTAATATATATATATATATATATATATATATATATATATATATATATATATATATATATATCAAAAAAATCTATAATGTATATAAAACGTAATGTCTCTCTGTCTGTCCGTCTGTCTGCCCATTAATGCGCTTAGCACCTAAGAACCACTTATCTGATTTACATGTTTTTTTTATAAAATACAAAGGCAATAAATAGAGACAAAATGCCAATATGTAGGAAAAAAGATGGAAGTTTAGCAGTAAGCTTGGCAGAAAGACTGAATAGATGGGCGGAATACTTAAAAGAAACATTAAATGGAGATGAAAATAAGGAGTTGAATGGGAAATATGAAGCAAAATTAACTGAAGGGCAGAAGGGGACAAACAAACCCTGCAAAGAAGAAATAAGATAAATACTCAGAACAAAAAAAAATAAGGCCCCTGATGGAAATTGTATAACAGCAGAAATGATAAAAGCTGGAGGAGTAGCTCTGGAAAATGAAATATGTCGGTTGGTGCAAGAAACATGGGAAACAGAAAAGATGCCAGCGAGCTAGAGAGAGTCGCTCACTTGTCCAATATAAAGAAGGAAAAACTATATGTGTTACTTAAAGACCAATGGCCTTATTGGATGCCGTATACAAGATAGTAGTGGTGAGTGACTATCAAGAACAGGCTAGAAGAGAAAGCCGAGTCTATTCTGGGGAGACTACTAGTGTGTATTCACGAAAAATAGATCGGTTACAGACCAGATATTTTCGATTAAGCAAATCCAAGATAATAGCTTAGAACAAAATTTGGCACTATATTTGGTCTTTGTAGATTTCAGAGAAGCATATGACTCTGTAAATAGAGAAGGACTCTACAAGATAATTTAAGAACTAAAAATTCCAAGTAAATTGGTTCGCATGGTAAGAATGACCCTGAATGACACAGAAAATATAGTGTTGGTTGAGGGCAAAGTATCAGACAGGTTCATGGTGAAGAGAGGATTAAGACAGGGGGAACCAGTGTCGATATGTCTATTTAATTTGGTACTAGAGAAGATAATCCGGGAGTCAGAAATAAAAACAAATGGAACGATATACCAACAAACCTGCCAATGCTTGGCCTATGCGGATGATGTGGCAGTGATTATAAGAGCAAAAGAGAACCTCAAAAAACCCATAAGTAGGATAGAAGAAACAAAATACATGGAAATTACAAAGAAGAAGGATAATAAAAACAACAGTAGTTTAGATATAATAAACAACTTAGGGAAAAGATATATGTTTGAAAAACTTGACAAATTTAATTATCTGGGAGTAACAATAACAGAGAGTGGACAAGAAAGGACGGAGATACAAGAAAGAATAGCGAAAAGATAGAGATCTTTGGGGGCAATGAATCTAATATTGAAATCAAAGAATGTATCAAGGAAAGCAAAAGAAAGAATATATACGACAATTGTCAGACCCACGGTGACATATGGATGCGAAACGTGGAAACTGAATGCAAGAGAAACGGAGACGTTGGAGGTGTGGGAAAAGAAAGCTTTGAGAAGAATCTACGGAGGAAGGAAAGAAGAGGGACTGTGGAGAAGAAGAACAAACTACGAATTAAAATGCCTATATACGGAACCCCTTATAAGCCAAATCATAAGAAGCCAATGATTAAGATTAGGACACGTGGCAAGGATGAAGGAAGAAAGACAGGCAAAGCAAGCCCTAATAAGAGGAGTGGATGAAAGAAGAGGCAAGGATAGACCTCGATCTACAATGGATTCAGGCAGTAAAGCAAGATCCGGAGTTGATGGGAATCTCGCACTGGGAAAAGCTAACAGGAGACAAAAAGAAGTGGAGACAAGTATGCAACTAAGTCATGGGCCTCTAAGGCCCCTCGAGCTATATAATAATATAAACATAACGAATAAGCAGTAACGATAAAGGTGAATCAAGTCCACGGCACAAGGGCACGGCTAGTATATATATATATATATATATATATATATATATATATATATATATATATATATATATATACAAATATGCAACGTCTCTCTGTCTGCCGGTCTGTCCGTTAGTGCGCTTATTACTCGAGAACCACTTATTCGATTTAGGTAATATAGCCCACGCGAGCGGGGCCGCGGGCATGGCTAGTATATATATATATATATATATATATATATATATATATATATATATATATATATATATATATATATCACTAAAAAGGTTAAAATTGAAAACTATTTTAATTTGACAATTAGGGGTCAGAAAATTCATTTCTATTTATTAAACCGTCATCGATAGGGATTTTTTTATATTAAATTTCCTATAAAACATTTAATTGATGATATTTACAGTACAAAATAGTACAACGTTAAAAACAAAAGTCAACTAGACAGCTAGATGTTATAGATTCAATATTAACTAGATTGAGTCTAACTTTTAGGCCTCTTTAGTGAATCTGGTTGTTAATATTGAATGTTATACAAGAAATAACGTTAATCAAGTTAGTATTTAAAACAAATTCTCTCAATCTTCAATACAAATGTTAAGGAAACATGTTTTTGGACCTGTAATTCGCAGGGTTTTTTTATTCCAAGCTCAAGGTCAAACTTTTACGGGAACAGATAAAGTAAATCCCAAGATATAAGATCTTGCCTATTTGCTTTTTCAATGGGGCAATAAACCACCCTATTAAGGTTTTGTGCATAGTTGCCAGGTATTACGATAAACGCATTTTTAATTTACCTGCTTTGTATACCGCCCTCGCTTGCACCTGCAATCATATTGGATCTATTTTTACCTATATAATTACTACCTGGCAACCCGCTTTGGAGCCCTCTTAGTATTTAATAATATAAGCCTAATCACCACAGGTCCCCATTAAGATTCGAAAGATACTTTTTATTATTTTTATTTTTAGTTTTACTTAAACTTACAACGTAACGGTTCTATTTTAATTAT
This sequence comes from Pachyrhynchus sulphureomaculatus, assembly GCA_019049505.1. Classification (NCBI taxonomy): domain Eukaryota; kingdom Metazoa; phylum Arthropoda; class Insecta; order Coleoptera; family Curculionidae; genus Pachyrhynchus; species Pachyrhynchus sulphureomaculatus. Next base: position 54,916,379 of record CM032447.1, read on the forward strand.
GTGGCGTCCGTGAGCTATTGCAAGAGAAAACATTTATCACTTGACGCTAAACAAATAGTGAAAAATGTTTACGACAGTTTGGTAAAAAGAAATTTGAATAAACAAAGTGCTTTGCAAGAAACCAATGAATTAACAAAAACCCCAATTTCTACGATTAGGGGTATTATAGGAAAACCATCACTCAGGAACAGGAAAAAACGGAAAGATTTTCAAATGCATCATGTAGACGATTGTGAAAAAGACGTCACCAGGAGAAAAATATATTTTATGTATGAAGAGCAGTTGGTGCCGACACTAAACAAAATAAAATTAAGACTGGTGGAGGATGGAACCAATATACATTGTGGACGATCAACCCTTCACAGAATTGTTTTAAGAATGGGATTCACGTTCCGAAAAATCAACAAAAGGCAAGTAGTGATGGAGTCACAAAGATTACAAATCTTGCGACATACTTATTTACAAGAAATTAAAAAGTATTTATCAGAGAATTGGCCAATAATTTACCTTGACGAAACATGGTTCGATACCCATGACACTGTGCACCTTCAAATAAAGGTAAACGAATAACCATTTTGCATGCTGGATTTGAAAAGGGCTGGGTTTCAAATTGTCTACTATTATCTGCAAAAAACATAAAAGATTCTAGTTTAGACTATCACGAAGACACGACCGCAGAACTTTTTGAAAATTGGTTTCAAAATTCAAGTTTGCCAAATGTGCCCGAACAGAGTGTTATAGTTATGGATAATGCAAGTTACCATAGTCGCCTACTAAATAAGGTTCCTAATACAGCCATTACCCAATTGGAAATACAGGAATACATGTTAGAAAATGACATTTATTGTGACTTTAGTTATAAAAAAGTGATCTTCTAAAAGTTTTGAAAGACTATAAATTGAAAAAGAAATATGTTTGTGATAGTATGGCTGAGAAAATGGGACACACTGTTTTGCGGCGTCCTCCGTATTATTGTGTGTTTAATCCAATTGAACATATTTGGCTTCAAGTTAAATCAAAAATAAGGGCACAAAATATTTCTCCTACTTTAAGCGCGTCAGTGGTTGAATTAGTAAAAAAAAGTTATAAATTAACTTGCTTAGTTAGTTGAATTAGTAAAAAAAAGTTATAAACTAACTAACCTTGTGAAAGCTGGAAGAATTCCATTCAGCACGTTGTTAAAGTTGAAGATTCATATATTGATGTAAATAATATAAAACCACTGATAATTACCTCAGCTGATGACAGTGATAGTGAAACCGAATTAGGTCTAAGTTAAAACATATTTCTATTTATACAATATGTCCGCTCTTGTAAACCCCATTCATTCAAACTGTATATTTGTACTTCTTATCCATTTGTTTTTACATGCATCTATAAATAAACATCTCCAAAAACACTTATAATTTTATTTATTTGCACTAATGAATAAAATTCTTAAGTCAATCTCTGCAACCTATCATAAACAATAGGTCAGAATTTTCATATTGCCCACTTAAAACGGCAAAAATTAGGATCTTATACTTTGAGACAGGCTATACCTAGCCTGATAATGTCCCCAAAAACATTTAGTATTGATACATACTGAGTGTGTGAAGTAATTTTGAAAGATTTTTCGGTAAAAATATCATTTTATTGTAAGAAAATGGTTACGAATTGGTTATTCAAAGTATTTCCCATCACTGTCACTACTTTCTCCCGTCTTTGTGGAAGCATATGAATACCACGTTGAAAGTACCACTCATCTTTTGAGGCTATCCACGAATTGACCCATTGTTTGGTATCTTCATAAGAATGAAAGCGCTGTTCACACGAGCCGTGCATCATCGATCGGAACAAGTGATAATCAGAAGGAGCAATATCTGGTGAGTACGGCGGGTGAGTTCCCGTCCAAGCGCTTTTAGTGTTTCCTTGACGGGTTTTGCAACATATGGCGGAGCATTGCCATGTTGAAAAATAACTTTTTCCTGTCTTTCGGCATATCGCGGTCGTTTTTCCTTCAACGCTCGGCTCAATTGCATCAATTGTTGTCGATAACATTCCCCAGTAATAGTTTCGTTGGGTTGGAGCCGCTCATAATACACTACACCCAGATAATCCCACCAGATACACAACATAAGCTTGGAGTCATGAATATTCGGTTTTAGCAAGAATGTTAACTGTTCATCAGACTTCATTCATGATTTTTCGTGCTTTGGATTATCGTAGCGTATCCATTTTTCGTCACCAGTTATGATACGATGCAAAAAATCTTTCCGATTGTACCGTTGAAGCAGTTGTTTATAGGTGAAAAAACGCCTTTTAACGTCTCTCGGTTTTAATTCATATGGCACCCAATTGCCTTGCTTTTGAATCATTCCCAATGCATATAAACGCTTGGAAATGATTGTGCGATCAACTCCTAATGATTCTGCAAGTTCTTTTTCCATTTGGCACGGGTCTTCGTCGAATAAGGCCTCCAATTGTTCATCTTTTTCGACTGGCCTGGACGTTCTTTGTCTTCCGTGTTGAAATCACCACTTTTAAAAGCGTTGAAACCAATGTTCACATGTTTTTATGAAAGGAATATAATTCAACATAGATTTCCGACAGCAACCGATGACTTTCAGCAGCGCTTTTTTCAAATTAAACAAGAAAAGTAATGCTTCCCCGAATGGCACATAATTCGACTTATTCAATGCTCAAAAAAATATGTTGTTTACACTTCGGCAAGATAACATATACTAAAAATTAAAGTCTAATGATGCTGCTTCACGATGAATATAGCAACAATATGCCCCGATGCGATATAATACAAGTTATGCCCTCTCTTAGAAATCCCTCAAAATTAATTCACACTCCTTATATTAAAATTTAATTTTGGTAGTAAATATGTTATCAATATATCGAAACTATTATCGTATCAAAAAACAGCTTTAAAACAGTTTAAATTTAAAAAATATATACATATGGAAGATACTGCAAAAATAAGTGGATCATATTGCGTTTTTTTTCCAAAATCCATCCATTCATACCTCTTCTCGAGGGTTACAAAAATTCAACACGGAGTAAAAAACATGACCTCTAGGTTTGGTTTAAATGGAAAATAATGTATAAACTGTTACGAAATTTGACAGTTTCATTGTCCTTTACGTTTTGATTTTGACATAATTCTTAATTTTTTTTTCTCCTCTAAATTTGCTGTTAGATAAACTTAATGAATCGTTATTGCTGCAACAAGCCATCAAAATATAAGCCCGTCACACACGTTATATTTGATTTAGATGGAACAATTCTTGGTGAGTTATTGTGATAAATTTATATCTTTATACTAGTCGAATCAATGAAGGTTTTTACTTTTTAATCCTCAAGAACAGTTCAGATTTTGTTCACTTTTTAGTGTTCCGTACGAAACACTTATAAGATTACTTCGGTGTCTGTCCGTCTGCCTGTCCGTCCCTCTCTCACACCCGATTTTCTCCGAAACTATTTGACATAGCAAGTTTAAATTTGGCACTAATATAGGAACTGATGGCCTCACCCGGGTAGGGTAAAACTTCATTACGCGGGCTTTTCAGAAAAAGAGTTTTTCTATTGGAATAGGCTTAAAATGGTCTAATTTTGAAAGACTTACGAGAAACTATCGGGGGAAGGCTGTTTTTGCACTTCATTTTTGCATATTAACATTGATACGTAAGCGTACGAAAGTCTACTATGGTACTGACAACCATTGATCGAAACTGCTCGGGGAAAACTCAGTTCGTTTATGCGCATGCGCCAAGATGATTATGTTACATTTACAGTCATAGTAAAATTTCAATCCATAAGAAAGATTGAAGAGAAAAAATCGAGGTGAGGCTGTTTTTGCTAACCTCAACTAACTTTAGTCTCCAGTCACTAATATAATATAGCACGTATATCATTTTTAGTGTTCCGTACGGAACACTTATAAGATCACTTCGGTGTCTGTCTGTCTGTCTGTCACATCCGATTTTCTCCGAAACTATTTTACATAGAAAGTTGAAATTTGGTAATAATATAGGAATTGATGGCCTCATCAGAGCCATGTAGTTTTGAGAGTCAAATATTGACTTAAGGGGTTAGTTTTGGGGGATGAAATCGGAAGTGAAAAAAAAAATTTTTTACTAGGTCATCGAGTGTGGTGTCAAATGAAAGCTTGTGAAAACACGAGAAAAAAATAAATATATAATGTAATACTTGCGCGCACTTTTCTTTGTATTATTTTTAAAAAATCGCGAAAAATCGCTATCCCCCCGCCTTATCTCGAAAAGTACTTATCAAAAAATTTTGAAAAAATATTGGAATATTCTCCACGGGGTGTAGATTGAACGAAAATTATCACGAGTGCCTTACCTTTAATAATTTACCTGGTATGTAAAAAAAAACACAAATTTCAAGGTCATCAGATTTTAGTAAAGATTGGAAACAAACTTTGTTGAAAACTCATGTGGTGTGGTGTGTTTTGTGAAGTCACTGATCATTTTATACCTCTGTAACAAATTTTTTTATTTTAAAAGCAATCAACGTACGGAACACTAATTGCGCAAGTTCAACTTGCACTTGACCGGTTATTATTTCTTATTAAAGTAGGACATTTTTTTTCACTATTTAATGTGTTTTGTAATTGCTGATTATTTAGTTCAGGTTAGTTTCCGTTAGTTCAGGTTAACAAAAACAGTTACGTCCCGATTTTTTCTCATAAATTTTTCAAATTTAAGCCACTTTAAGCCTATTTAAAAAAATAACCGGTCAAGCGCAAGTTGAACTTGCGCAATTAGTGTTCCGTACGTTGATTGCTTTTCAAATAAAAAGTTTTGTTACAGAGGTATAAAAATGATCAGTGACTTAACAAAACACACCCCAAATGAGTTTTCAACAAAGTTTGTTTTCAATCTTTACTGAAATCTGATGAGCTTGAAATTTTTGTTTTTTTTTTTATATACCAGATAAATTATTAAAGGTAATGCACTCGTGATAATTTTCGTTCAATCTACACTCCGTGGAGAATATTCCAGAATTTTTTCAAAATTTTTTTGATAAGTACTTTTCGAGATAAGGCGGGTGGACAGCGATTTTTCGCGATATTTTTAAAATAATACGAAGAAAAGTGCGCGCAAGTATTACATTATATATATATTTTTTATTCGTGTTTTCACAAGCTTTCATTTGACACCACACTCGATTACCTAATAAATTTTTTTTTTCACTTCCGATTTCACCCCCCAAAACCAACCCCCTTAAGTAAAAATTTAACTTTCAAAACTACATGACTCTGATGAGGCCATCAATTCCTATATTAGTGCCAAATTTCAACTTTCTATGACAAATAGTTTCGGAGAAAATCGGGTGTGACAGACGGACAGACAGACGGACAGACACCGAAGTGATCTTATAAGTGTTCCGTACGGAACACTAATAAATGTTTCTTTTTCTGAAAAGCCCGCGTACCAAAATTTTACCCAAAAAATTAACAATAAACAATTTCGTGATAAAATTAGATTATAATTGATAAAAATGTAATAATTTTTTGATAAGATTAGATTTCACCCATTAGTGTGAACGAAGCCTATTCTTCCGAAAATAACTGACAGTTTCGATCATTGGTTATCAGCAGTTAACAGTCATGTTGGTTAATTTTTATTTACCAAAAAAAAGTGCAAAAACGGCCTCCCCCGGATATTTTCTCGTAAATCTTTCAAAATTAGACCAGTTTAAGTCTATTCCAAAAAAAACCCTTTTTCTGAAAAGCCCGCGTAACGAAGTTTTACCCCGTGTAGTTTTAAAAGTTAAATTTTGACTTAAGAGGTTAGTTCTGGGGGTGAAATCAAAAGTAAAAAAAAAAAATTATCAGGTCATCGAGTGGGGTGTCAAATGAAAGCTTGTAAAAACACGAGTTCAAAAATATATATAATGTAATACCTGCTCATACTTTTCTTTGTATTATTTTTAAAAAATTGCGAAAAATCGCTGTCCCTTATCTCGAAAAGTATCGATTAAAAAATTTTTAAAAAATTATGGAATATTCTCCACAGGGTGTAGAGTGAATGAAAATTAAAATGAGTGCATTACCTTTATAATTTATCTGGGATATAAAAAAAAATAAAGGTCATCAGTTTTCAGTAAAGATCGGAAAAAAATTTTGTTGAACACTCATTTGGGGTGTGTTTTGTGGAGTCAATCATCACTTTATACCTCCTTAACAAAAATTTTTATTTTAAGGAATTATATACATCCAGGGGCTGCAAAAAATATGTATATTTAAAAAAATATTTTAAAGGTTATGCTGCTGCTGATTAGAATAATGGGCATCGCATTTCTTTGCATTTACCCAGCTACTAGTTTAATTCTTTGTTTGGATCGCCTTGTCAAGGCATCTGACTAAAGTCATGACCCTCTTCTTTGAATATTTCACTGTGATACTGAATTTTTGTCCTTAATTTCCAGCTAATCACAATATATATGATGATCCTTCAAGAGTTTAGACAGAGCCCTGAACCCAGAGATGTCTTAAACAAACTCTATCTGGCCCGCCTTCTATTTTTTGACTTCTTCCCCTTTCTCTATTTTCCACCTCACCATCAGCTGCTCATTTTGTACTTAAGTATGACCTGACTATTATGCTGCACTTTGATGAATTGACTCTTCTCTTATATACTTTAGAAACTTTCGACTTGTTATAAGACAATCACAACACAGGACTAAACTCTTCACGCTCCCGGGCAACTGAGGAGCTATCACACCCCACTATGTTGCCTCGGATCTGTCTAAGGAACAGGAAGGAACTGGAGGAAGATAAAAACAATGATTATTTACAATTTCATTTTGTTATGATTCAGAAAATTCATTATGACCGATATTACTTTGTCATTTATGCTAGATAATAATGATTGAACTGAAATAGGATTTGCAAAACCCATTCTGGTTAGGTCTGCATATAGGTCCTTCTCCATCAATGGACAACTGAATAATATGTGCTCCAAGTTACCAATTCCAGTATTGCACTCACATCTTTGATTGTCACATATTCCCAATCTGAACATATGTTCCCGGGTCAAGCAATGTCCAGTTCTCATTCTTATGATGGTCGTCACCTTTCTTCTGTTTCTATATTCGATGTTTTTGAACCATGGTCTTTCCAAAAATTCACCCTGAATTTGACTATACCATCTGCCTTTTGTCAGGGAGGCTTCTTTCCACTTCTTACTCCACTCGTTGTGTGTTTCCTGCTTTAACTCAGGAATGAGCTCACTCCATGAAACCTTAATGTCCATTGGAACCCTTAGGTTCCTACCTATGTTCGCCAACACGTCCGCCCTTTCATTGCCTCTAATCCCTGAATGTCCTGGGACCCAAGCAATTCTAATGTCAAATTGATTCCTTTTTGCATCCAGCAAGAACTGTTTAGTCAAAAAAGAAATGTGGTCTACCTCCCTGGAGACTTCTAGTCTGTTAATTTTCATGATAGCACTCCTGGAATCAGAAAAGATGATTGCTTTTGCTATGTTTTTCTCCACACAAAAGGAGATTGCTTTGTTGATTGCGACTATCTCAGCTGAACAGATTTGCATCTCCCTTGGGAGTTTTTGTGAAAAGTTGAAGTTCTCAGCAGGGCAATACACCCCAAATCCTACAGAGTTAGATGCTAAGTCTTTTGAAGCATCCGTAAACACCCATGTATGGTATTTTGCTTTCTTATTCGCCTTTTCAAGGAATTCACTATTGCCGAAGCATTCCTTCTTCATGCCAAGGTCCAGAATTGAGACTTTAGAGATTAAAGAAATAAAATCAAAGGAGAAAACATGGATATACTTCCTGCCTCTCAATCGACGATAATCTTTCCTGAACAGATCTAAATGCAGTGACTGTGTCTGGTAAAGCTTTTTTTCCCCCAATACTTGTTCACCCTTTTAGAAATGTTAATACTTAATTCTTTAATGATATCAATTATCGGATTACCGATTATTACCACGTTCTTCATGATAAACTTCCTTGTTTGATCAAATCTTCTCATATCTATCGACATCTCGCTGCATTCACATAGCAAAGCATTAATTGGGGTAGATTTCATACACCCAGTGATAATTCTTAACGCTTCGTTTTGTAAAGAGTTCAGCTTCTCCTTCATTTTGAGCCCTTCTGGGTTGAAGATAATACTCCCATATTCAATGTGTGAACGTACTAACCCCTTATAAATGTGAAGCAGGGTTAGGGGATCTGCTCCCCACCAAACTCTGGTTACTGCCTTCATTACCGAAAGTCCTTTCTTGGCCCTCTCCTGAATCTCACTAACGTGCTTGCCCCATTTTAGGTTTTGATGAACTGACACACCCAGGTATCTTGCTTCAGTAACCCATGGTATGACTTCTTTGTTAAATATTATATCAGGCACTATTTTCTTTCCATTCCCTGGTCTGAATAATATCGCTTTAGACTTCGAAGAGGCTAATTCCATCTTGTGGGTATCCAGCCACTCCTTCATAACTCTTAGCCCTGAATTTAGCTCTTGCACTAAGTCTTCTACTTTCTTTCCACTCGCTAATAAGACTAAATCATCTGCATATTGAACAATCTTAATCCTATCCGGAAGTATATTATGTAGCTCCCTGGTATATATGTTAAACAACAGCGGGCTAAGAGGGGAACCCTGACTCAACCCGACTGATGAATTAACTGGGCCTTGAAGAATGTTATTTCTATCCTTTATATAAATATGCTTGGACTTTAACATGTTGTGGATTATTTCCACAAAGAAATCATTAAGCTTTAATTCTGATAGAATTTTTGATAGAATCCCTATGTTGACTCTATCATAGGCCGATTTCAAGTCTAGGAAAACCGCAATGGACAATTCATTTTTAGAGAATGAGTTTCTGATTATTGATGTTAAATATACTAAGCAGTCTAGGCACCCTTTCCCTTGCCTGAATCCGAACTGTAGCTTCGGAAGAAGCCTTTTATTCTCCAATTCCCATTCAATCCTATTTTTAAGAATCTTCTCTAGAACTTTCCCCATGCATGAGCTGAGGGCAATTGGTCTAAAGTTATTAGCTAAGTTCCTTGGTTTTCCAGGTTTTAGGATTGGGATAATTAACACCTTCCTCCATTCTTCTGGAATATACCCCCTCTCAACAATCTCATTGTAACAATTTAATAGCATTTTCTTTGTCCTTAACGGAAGATTGGATATCATTGCATAGGATATATCGTCAAATCCTGTTGCAGATTCTTTTTTGCCTTTGATTGCAAACTCCAGTTCTTGGATGCTCAATTTTTCAAATCGCTCCTCTGTAATTCCACTCCTGGGTTCTGGTTCTATTTGACAAGCAGATAGGTTTGCTAGTATTTGGATTGCAATTTCGCCATCTGGAAGACTGAGGTCCTGCTTTCTCTCCTTGCTCTCGAACTTTTTGAATTTAGCCCAGACATTTTTGATGGGGGAATTTCTGCCTAGTTTTGAACAAAAATTCTTAAAGCTAGCCCTTTTCTTACTCCTTAGGGTTCTCCTTGTCTCAGCCATAACCTGCTTGACCCTGATAAAATTGACCATACTTGGTGAATCCTTATATTCCCGTACTAGTCTTCTTCTCCTCTTAATGGCTACCTTGCATTCCTCGTCCCACCAGGGTACTGTAAATCTTTTTTTGAATTCCTGAATTCCTTGGAATTACCTCGTCTGCAACTTGTTGTATAATTTCAACTATTTGATCATATTCGAGGACGCCACTATGAGGGATAGACTTAAAACTTTGTCCTGATACTCACACCAATTTATGTTTCTAAAGTTCCTTTTTATTATTTCTTCTATACCCCCTTCTTTGGTGATTTATCTCTAACATGATAGGAAAGTGATCACTGTTACCACAATCATTGTACAGTTTCCACTCTATTTCAGCCTGCCAGTCTTGATTGTAAAAGGAAAGATCCACCGCCGAAGATCCTTGCTCCGGTGAGGTAAATCTAGTTGGTTGACCCCTATTTAGAATCCCTATGTCAGATTCCTCCAGGAGATTGAAAAATTACTTCGCCATTATGATTAGGTCTTGAACTTCCCCATGCTGTGTGGTTGGCGTTAAAATCCCCTACGATGATCTTCGGATTTGGAACCGCTTTTACAATCCATAACCATTGTCTCTCATCCAGTCTGACGTATGGAGGAACATAGCAGTTGAGAATGTAAAAATCTTGAGATTTTAATTTTACAGCCTGAATCTGCAAACTGTCTGGCAAGTGCGAAGTATTGAGAGTGATGATCTCAAACTCTATATTGTTCCTAATTAGCATAAGAATGCCACCTTTCCCATCATCTCTATCCTCCCTTACTTCAGAATACCCTTTAAACTTCGCACCTATGTTGGGATTTAGCCAAGTCTCTTCAAGCGATATGATGTCCGGATTGCAATCATTTATTATTATTTGTAGATTTTGTCTGTTGGCCGGTAAACTTCTGATGTTCCAGTGTATTACTCTAATACACCGTGCTTCCTCCTCTTCTTCTAAAACCATTGATTACTTAGAGGGATATGTTAAATACCCCCCTCCTACATTTTTCTTGACTTGACTTAACGGATCTTTACCTAACCTTGGACTGTTCTTCACTCCTTCTATATATTTCTCTATATACTTTTCAATGTCCCTCCATTGAGACTGATTTAACCCATACTTCTCCCCATAACCCTCATATGCTGATGACTGACTCTCTTCATAATTTTGATTAAATCTGCCCTGTGACATTTTCCCAGACTGACTGCTTGAGGATGAGCAAGAAAATAAAGGAGTTGATTTCGTTCTGGACTCTGGCCAGAAGAGACAATCCCTCGTTTCTTCCCTACTGAACCCTGGTTGTGGGGATGGTGATCTAGTTTTTTGCCTTTTGTACGAAGTAATTCTACTGTACGTAGGTGCCTGATTCCTTTCAATTGAATATGTCAAGAAAGATTTACTTGAACCCGCCTCTGGAACCCTATTCTCCTCTTTCCTTGCATTTAGCCTTGGGAATTCTCTTTCGTTTTGAGGTTGAACATCAAGATTCTGCCTTGTTGGGGCTACAAATTGATTAGCTTCCTGAAATGAGATTCCATTCCTAGACATGTAGTACCTTATTTGTTTTTGCCTTTGGAACTCAGCACAATTGTCTCTGTCTATAGTCTTGTGCAAAGAACTTTTGCAATGCATACAAAACATTGGGAATCTGCATTCCCCCTCGTGCGTCCTTGAGCAATTCTGGCACTTAGCCTTCCCTCTACATTGAGATTTAACATGACCGTATAATAGACAATTGTAACATTGAGTAACCCTAAGTAGATATAACTCGGTTTTCATTTCAATACCAAAGATTCTGATAGCATTTGGAACCGTTTTCCCCTCAAAAGTAAATAGACATGAACCTGTGGGTACAAATTCTGTTTTATCTTCAATAGTAACCTTCCTCTTTAGTCTTTTGACCTCCAAGATTTCGCACGGAGATTCCGAGTTGAGTTTGATTTCATCTAACGAAATGTTTTTATATATACCTCTTATGACCGCTCTACAACTGACATTAATTGAAGGAATGAACATTTCAAACCCTTTGTTCTTAAGATCATCATTATCTAAGAAATTGTTAGCTGCTTGGGGTGAGTCAAACTCAATGGAAATCCGATTTCTACCTTTCCTCAGCGGACCCTTTATATGAGGAATATTTGTTTTGAGTATTTCTCTAGCTATAGCCATGGGGTGGTAATTTCCCAAATTGTCTTCCTGTCTACCTTGAACGATGACCGAAAATGGCCCTAAACTATTCTCCTTATACTTATTTACCCTCTTCATTCCTCTATTTTCTGTCTCCATAAAATTATCATTCCCTGGAACATTCTCATGAACTGTCAAGTTGCCTGGGGGAGCTACCTTAGCTCCCCCGGCTTGGGGTTTTTCATATGAAAACCAACCCTCTTGGGACCTAACCTATAATCTTAATTGAAAGTTTTCCAAATCCTATATATCCAAACAATATATGACGGAAATAAATCAAATAATATAAACAATAAAATAAAAAAAAGAAAAAGGTATAATCTTACAGAGGATGTAGTTAGTAAATCCGGAATTTCTTAGATTTTTCTTGCGAGCTGTTCACAACTTGAAAGCCAGGTCGAAAAAAAAAGCTTTTAAAGGTTATTAAGTGAATATTACAAAAGAATGGCGATTATATAATTTCATTGTACATTATATTATAAGAATTTTTTTTTTAAATATTAACATTATCTTTTATCAAGTTAAACAAACCACTGATAAAAACTATGGTGCCTCCTTGTCTGCAAGATAACTTCACAAAAAATAATCCAATCTGCAAAAATAAAAAATTAATCTTTTCCAAATAATGTAGTAGTTAAAAAATATCGAAGAGTTATTTTTCAAAAATTATGGTGTTTCGAACTTTAATATGCAATTCTCGACCAAAAAATATATGTTTAATTATTTATAAAAAAAAACCGGTCAAGTGCAAGTTGAACTTGCGCAATTAGTGTTCCGTACGCTAATTGCTTTTAAAATAAAAAATTTGGTTAGGGAGGTATAAAATGATCAGTGATTTCACAAAACACACCCCAAATGAGTCAACAAAGTTTGTTTCCAATCTTTACTGAAAACTGATGACCTTGAATTTTTTGTTTTTTTATATACCAGATAAATTAAAGGTAATGCACTCGTGATAATTTTCGTTCAATCCACACGCTGTGGAGAATATTCCAGAATTTTTTTCAAAATTTTTTGATCAATACTTTTTGAGATAAGGGGGGACAGCGATTTTTCTCCATTTTTTAAAAATAATACAAGAAAAGTGTGCCCACGTATTACATTATATATATATTTTTTACTTGTGTTTTCACAAGCTTTCATTTGACACCACACTCGATGACCTAGTAAAAAAATTTGTTTTTCACTTCCGATTTCACTCCCCAAAACTAACCCCTTAGGTCAAAGCAAAAGGAATGAGCAGTGACGATAATAGTGAATGAAGTCGGAAAAAAGTTTGTCGCTAGCGCGTTCTCTTGCAATACACAGCCTAAACCATTAAATATGGAACAATATTATGTAGCAGAGAATATCTATAATCTATAATATATATAAAATGCAATGTCTCTCTGTCTGTCTGTCCATTAGTGCGTTTATCACGCGAAAACCACTTATACAATTTACGTGTCTTTTTTAAATTCATACATATATTCTTTGGCCAGGTTATATAATAATATAAATCTATTTCTATAATATATATAAAATGCAACGTCTCTCTGTCTGTCTGTCCGTTAGTGCGCTTATCACTGGAGAACCACTTATCCGATTTACGTGTTTTTATAAATTTATACGTATGTTCTATATAATTCGATTAAACCTAGATAATGGGAAATAAGGTGAGATAATGGGAGATAAGTATAAATAATGGGAGATAAGCAGAGATAAATATAGATAATGGGAGTTATGGTGAGATAAGGAGAAATAATGGGAGATAAGGAGAAATATTGCAAGATAAGTCGAGATAAGTGCAGTGAGATAATGGCAGATATTTTATTACTTTAGGTAAAATAAGGAATAAGCAGTGATGATAGTGGTGAATCAAGTCCACGCGAGCGGAACCGCGGGCACTGCTAGTATATAATACAAAAATTGACTGAGTAATATTGCAGACAGTGCAATGAGACAGGTAGCGGTCTCAATTCGACGCCTGGATACATTCAATGCTATAACTTTGTAATGGAATGGAATTTTTTTTTTTCTTTTGAATAAGAGGTATAGAGAATAAAAAATCCGTAAAAAAAAATCGAATTTTTGAAAAATTCCAGGTGTATGTAAGCCCTTAAAAGCAATCAACGTACGGAACACTAATTGCGCAAGTCCTACATGCACTTGGCCGGTTATTTTTTTAAACGTTTATTTTAATAGATGTACAAGTATGAAGTACGGATTTCAGACAACAGATGGGGCACCAATGTAGTTTGTGCTATAAAGATTTGACACTGCGCCATTTTGTTGTGTCATCAACAAGTGTCAGACGCGCACGAGTGATAAATTGGAAAAGTGTCTGCATAGTGTTGTGTTCAATATGTCGAATTTTTTGTTTTCATTTGAAGAAAACTGCTGTTGAATCATACCGATTACTTCGAGAAGCTTATGGTGAACATGCTCCATCGCAAGACACGTGTGAACGATGGTTTCGGCGTTTCAAAAGTGGTGACTTCGATGCTGCAGACAAGGAACGTGGAAAACCGCCAAATACGAAGATCTGGAATTGTAAGCATTGTTGGACGAAGATGATTCGCAAACAAAACAACTTGCCGAGCAATTCGGCCTTAGTCAACAAGCTGTTTCCAAGATGAGAAAGATTCAGAAGCCGGTGGATGGGTACCACATGAGTTGAACGATAGGCAAATGTAGAGGCGCAAAAACACGTGTGACATTTTGCTCGCTCGGTACAAAAGGAAGTCGTTTTTGCATAGTTACAGGGGATGAAAAGTGGATTTATTTTGAGAATCCCAAGCGCAAAAAATCATGGGTAGACCCAGGTGCACCATCCACATCGACCACAAGACCGAATCGCTTTGGTAGAAAGACGATGCTCTGTGTTTGGTGGGACCAGAGGGGCGTGGTCTATTATGAGCTAAAACCTGGGGAAACGGTTAATACTAAATGTTACCATTAACAATTGACCGATTTGAACCGTTCGCTGCTTGAAAAAAGGCCAGAATACCGAAAGAGGCAACACAAAGTAATTTTTCTTCATGACAATGCTTCATCACATACGGCAAAATCAGTTAGCGACACGTTGGAAGCACTCAGGTAGGAAGTTCTACCGCATGCGGCTTACTTACCAGACTTGGCTCCTTCCGATTACCACTTGTTTGCATCGTTGGGTCACGCACTTGCTGAGCAGCGCTTTGGTTCCTACGAAGATGTGAAAAAAATGGCTTCATGAATGGTTCGTAGCAAAAGGGCAAGACTTTTACTGGCGTGGTATTCACAAATTGCCCGAAAGATGGGAAAAAATGTATAACAAGCGGTGGAGCATACTTTGAATAAAGCGCTTTTTATCATTCTTCCGAATTTAACATGTTTTTATAGAAAAAAAAATCCGCATTTCATACTTGTACACCTGGTATTATTTGAAATCAGGAATATTGTAAATATTTATATTGTTTAAGCAATAATGATGATGTTTATGGAAAAAAAATTCATTTTTTTCACGACATTTACTAAAAAGTAATTTTTTTATTGAAACTGTAGTATAAGAAATAATTTTTAAGCAAAAATTTCTAGTAAAAATTCAATTTTGACAACATGAAAATGTGGTGTAATGAGAATTAAGAAATATGTTTACATTATGTATATATATTATAGACCAAGAGAGCGACCTGAAATTTTAATCTGCCGACTAACCGTCTGCCTGGTTGTTCATTCTATCGGGCGCACTGTGTCGCGTAGAACATGCTAGGTGGACAAAATTCATGTTATGATTTCCAGGAAATCTTATTTGCAAAACGTAAACAACACCACCAAACCCCGAATTCCGAGAAAAGGTTGTTTATCAAATTTGCAAGTGGCGAGTCATAAGCGTCAGAAGTCAGGTAATGAGTTTAATGCAGCTCTTTCAATCAATCAGTTGCAATTTAGCGACACTTTCGTGCACATCTTATAGTGACATATTGTAATATTGTGAAAGTTTTTGTGATGAATATTAATACTAAGGGTAAGTACTATTTTTTAATGTATTTTTTTAATCAGCATCTATTAATTTGAATTTTTAGTATTTTTTTTAAATAGCCTATATATTTTAGCGTGTTTTTTTAAAAAAAAAAAACTTTGAAAGTTCAGAATATACAGACATTCACCTCTATCCGGGCTAGTTTTTAGATATTACACAGAAATAACTTTATTCTTCGTAAAAATACACATATTGTTTAGCACACTTCAGTACAACATGTTTTTTTTTTCTTTTTTTCCAGAACACGATTACTCTATTTCAAGGGTAGCCTTTTTTGAGGAGTGGTTGAAACACACGAAGAATGAAAAAAAACTCGCGTGTATATGACTTTCTTTCTTCAAAATTTCACTTTGGTGACATTACTGAAAGCAGCCAAAAAGAAATAAAGTTGAAGATATCCAACTTGTCTAATAAGTTTGGTGCCAAATGGTTGGCTTCAGGAAAGTCGAAGGAGCGTTTTTTAATTAAAAATAAGAATTGGTTGGATGAAGCAGACATACAGTTTACTGCGAGTTCTTTTGCGCCACAACCTTCAACATCAAGTGAGAATGTGACTCCTGCAGGAAGACCTCGCAAAGATTTCGAGGAATCGTCGTTTAAGACGAAGAAACGTCGCGTCGTGGATCTCGTAGAATCCCGAAGTGTCAGTGAATTGGTGACTGCTGCCGAAATTGCTGTGCGTTCAGCAGGGCAAAGGAAAATTGCCAATGTGATTAGAGACATTAGTGAGAGCCCAGATAATATTATTAAGTCTAAAAATACCAGTTCCGTTAATCCTAGGCAATTAAGTAGTGACGAAGCCTTAGCTTACTATATAGATTCTAAGTCAACAACGCATTCTTACAAACAAACTAGGAAGTGGTCCATGAAGGCGGGGCATAATGTGTTTCCGTCATATTTTAGTTTAAAAAAGTCCAAACAGGCCTGTTACCCTGCAGAGGAGCACATTGCTATAACAGAAACTCGTGCTGAAATAAATTTGCAAGCCTTATTAAATAAAACAGTGGAACGTCTAGTATTAGCACAGAATGAAGTTATCAGCAGTGTGCTCCCAACAAGTTCATCGTTTACACTTGTTAGTAAATGGGGATGTGATGGAAGTTCTGGGCACAGCACATACAAACAGAGATTTGAGAACACTGAATATACGGACGAGTTTCTTTTCGCATTTTCTTTAGTTCCCTTAAGTTATATGATGGGTCCAAAATTATTTGGCAAAATCCTCGGCCTTCATCAACTTTGTATTGTCGCCCAATCAAATTTATATTTGCCAAAGAAACGAACGACTTCACGTTAGTGGAGAATTTATCCTTTTTGTGTCAATAAAACTAAGTAATATGGATTAATTGTTTTATTTTTAATTGACAAATGCAATAAATGATTTTTCATCTGGTTATTATTAAAAATAATAATACAGTGTCTTTCATTTAGTTGCACATTCAAGTTTGTAGAAATATTCGTGCACATACGCAGAATATTTTGTTTTTGTTATACAATGTTTTGTGCAGCTGGACAAAAAATACAGGTAAGCGAAATGCAGCCAAATGAAAGACACTGTATTATAATTTTTAATTCTAATAACCATACAAAATACCCTTGCCCTTTAGTTCCGTTATCTACCTGCTAAGCTGATGCAATCCTACCGCGATATGCAAGGGTGGCTGTATTACACAAATTTTATCGATATTGAGTACCTGCGGTAAATTGTGAATAAAACCCACATTTATTAACCGATTTTCATGATTAATACCTTATTTTATTTTCCAGATACGCAGCTGTCAGAAAAAATGTATAATATTTTGTTTTTCTTTTGTTATTGCGCTTTTTTACCGAAAAAAATAATGAATTTTACACGAAAAAAATTTTTTTTCTCTCCATTAATTTCTAAATAACTCCAAAACGATAAAAGATAGAATAAAATAATATTCAATCAACTTTAATAAAATTTTGTTACGCATTTTTTAATGTTTTATTTATAAAAATCTGACAAGCTGTTTCCGAGTTATCGTTAAATATGTCTGCGTAGCTGACTAATTTAGGGGAAAAAATTAGCCACGCCCATAAAAAAAACCAACGCGATGAATTTTTTCTTAAAATAACTTAATATGCCTAGAATATACATAAACAATTGAAATAAGTGAAAAAATAATTTTGTCCAGCTAACTTGTACTAGTCGACACACTGTGGGGCGAGTCGAATAAAAAGCCTTTAACGTTGATTTTGCGGCTCCCGTGCCCTGGAATGCCCAAATAACGCCCGAAATGCTACATCCAAAAATGGACTATCGTTTAACCACTTAAATCAAGTACCATAACATTTGTTGACATTAAAAAAGTCGAGCGCCCCAAAGGGCAGAGGCGGCCGAGACCGGACTCAGCTTGAGGGCCCAAAAAACGTCGTCGTCATTTAACCATATAAAATCAATACATTTAGTTTGTGCTTGATAAAATAAGAGGGAACTTGCAAAAGACAGACGACTCCAATACTGGAGGACGAAAGTGGACCTGTTTTTTTTTCCAGCCGGTCGTTTTCCAAGTTCAAAAACGGTATATACACTATCGTCAGAAAGTATTTGCCTACCTAGAAATTTCATTGTAATTGCCGAAATTTAATACCTAATTAATCTCTTTTATTATATTAGGTAAATTTAATTGTTCTTAACAAGTGTTCATCATAAAATTGTTTGGATAAGTCTTTTTGATGAAATCAAAATTAAAAACCAATTAGAACAAATTTCCAAGTTTTGCATGATAATCGTTTTGAGACGATTTCTGAGAATTCCAGTTGAAGTAAGAACTCATTTCAAGTTTCTAGGGATTATGGAAATTCCTAGTGACGTTTTATGATAAAAACTATGTTATAAATACCATTGCCCTTTTGGAAATTAACCATTCGCAAACAGACCTTTGTCATTGATACAGGCTCAATTGTTTTGTGAAAATGCCAAAAACGAAGAAAGTTTTCATTGAAAATCGGGCTCTGATAATTGCGAGACATCAAAATGGTCACTCGAGTCGACAAATCGCGAGTAATATGCGGATGCCAAGGAGAACGGTGGGCTACATAGTAAAAAAAATTTCTGCGGGACATGGAATTCCAACCAAAAACGATCAGGAAGCCCTCGAAAAAAACGACTCCCGCTGAAGACAGAGCTATAACAATATCCAGCAGACGTAATCGCCGCCTAAACTGCACCAAAAATCACGGCTCAGGTAAACCTGGAGCGGCCCATCCCCATTAGCGTGACAACCGTGCAGAACACAGCAAAAGGTGGACTACGCCGGAGAGTTGCAGTGAGGAAACCACTTCTTAGGCAAGTAAATAAATGTAAACGATTAGAATGGGCCTGTGAACATGAAAATTGGACTTCAGAACAATGAAATTCCGTCCTTTGGAGTGATGAATCTAAATTCGAAATTTTCGGTTCAAATCGACGAGTTTACGTGCGGCGGTCAGCTGGAGAGATGATGTTGGAAGCCTGTCAGTTGCCTATAGTAAAACATGGTGGAAGTTCAGTAATGGTTTAGGATTGTTTTGGCAAAGGTAAAGTTGGAAAAATCTTTAGGATAGAAGGAATCATGCGAAAAAATCATGTATCAAGAAATTTTGCGAACTCAAATTCTTCCTTCTGGAAGAGATATTTTTGAGGGGAAATTTATTTTTCAGCATGACAGCGACCCTAAACATTCTGCTAAACAAATTAGAGAACTTTTGGACCAATGGAAATCCGATGACGTCCTGGAAGTGATGACTTGGCCTCGACAATCACCCGACTTGAACCCCCATCGAACTGCTGTGGGACCATTTGGACAGGTGTGTTCGAAAACTCAATCCAACATCAAAAAATCACTTGTGGGAACTTTTACAAACAGAATGGGTTTAAATAACCGAAGAAATTACTGGACAGAATGCCGAAACTCTGTAAAGCGGTAATTAAAAACAAAGGTCACATAGATGAGAAAAATCCTGGAAAATCATGAATATTTTTCTGATTTTCTAAACTGTAAATAATGTGAAAATAAATAATAATTCATTAAAATTTAAAAAAATATATTATCTGGGTTTATGTTGTCTTGGGACTGAAATAACTAGGTAGATAAATACTTTCTGACGGTAGTGTATATGCCGCTACGCCCCTTGAACCTGGCTACGCCACTGCCAGCCATTTTTATCATTTCAAATTCAATATTTATTATAAACTAAGTACATACTATACTGGGACATTTTTAAAAACATTTCAATAAGTTGAACAATAAACTAGATATGGCTTTTTAATAATTCAATCAAATTTGTCTATATTCACATTTCATTTATTGACAACTAGCTAATCTATAATTATAATTATTTTATAATGATATGATAGAACATGATTAACAACTTGGATCTTAAGATATATACGTGGCTAGGACCTAATTAACTTAGCCTAGGTGAGGAATTTATTTAAATATATTGAGAGAACTTAATATATTTCAACTTAAGATATTTCATGAACAAACTTAAAATTAAACTTAATATTAATTCAGGTTAACTTAAGCTAATCCGGAGGCAGGGGGTCGCTGGGTCTTTTCAGACGGCAACGAGCAATGGTGTGGGGGGGTGCGGTAAGCGGTTCTGACTGTGGGGTTAGGGTGGTGGGGGCTTTGTCGAGGAATTTGGTCTAAGCGTTGCTGATAAATTCACGGATTGTCGGCATCTAGAGGTCTTGGTGAAGTTGAATGTTGCGGATGAGCCATGGAGCTTTAGCGATGATGCGGAAGGCCTTAGTTTGGTTGGTCTGGAGGGTGGATCTGCGGGTGCGTTACATCTGGCACCATGCTGGGCTGGAGTAGGTCAGTCCGGCTCGGATCATCATCTTGTAGATTGTCAACTTGTTGAAAGCTGACAATTTGCTGGATTTGAGTAAAGGGTGGAGCTTGTTGCCGAGGTATTGGTTAGCTTTCTTGGGGGGAGCGGTAACCTGGTCCTTCCATATTAGCCGTATTTGTCTATATTAACTACTTTATACTACTTTATTTAATAGGTCACTGAACTCCTAAATTGTTGGTAGAGATGGAAAAACACCACCTACTATTCCCATATTGCAGTCAAGGATGCCCGATGTTGTCTTCAGACAGCGCATCATAAAGCGTATTTTAATGAAGCTAGACACCAAGAAGGCTTCTGGCGCTGACGGAATACCTGCCATAGTTCTCAAAAACTGTGCAAGGGAACTAACACCAGTTTTCTGTAGACTTTTTAAGCTATCCTACAGAAAGGGAATATTTCCGTCCTGCTGGAAATGTGCCACGGTTCAGCCGATACCTAAAAAAGGTAAGAAGACCTTGCTAAATAACTACCGACCAGTTGCACTGCTTTCAATAATATCGAAAGTCATGGAAAAGGTTATCAATGAGCATCTTCTAAAATATCTTGAACGATTCAATATTATAAGCGATCACCAATATGGTTTTCGTAAACATAGATCAACAGGAGATCTCCTGACTTATGTAACACATGTTTGGAACAACGCAATTGAACACATTGGAGAATCTCGAGCGGTTGCTCTTGACATATCCAAGGCATTCGACCGTGTTTGGCACGATGGACTGTTGGCTAAGTTACGCTCTTATGGTATGTCTGAAGGGTTCTGTTTGTGGCTCTCATGTTTCCTCAGAAAGCGTTCTTTACGAGTGGCGGTCGACGGATTTCTTTCTAACACCCTCACTATTAACGTCGGTGTGCCCCAGGGCTCCATACTGTCTCCTACTCTCTTTCTCATTTACATTAACGATCTGCTGGAAAAGACCGGGAATCCAATCTATAGCTTTGCAGATGACAGTACGCTTGTCTCTTCATTCACCTTGAACGCTCGGACATCGGCTGCTCAGGCGAATATCCGCAGACAGCAGGAGGTCGTTCAACTTAAAAAAGACCTGGAAGAAATTCTATTTTGGGGTGACAATAACCAAGTGGAATTTAACGCTACAAAAACCCAAGCGGCAGTTTTTTTCTAAAAAAGTTAACGTTGCTGAACCCGACATAGTTATGTCGGGGCACTCCATTCCCCTAGCATCGTCGCTCAATTTGTTGGGCGTTAGTTTGGGAGCAAATATGTCTTGGCATGAAACATGTTGCAGGCATAGCAAGGAGAGCTTCTCAAAAGTTGGGAATATTATTTAGAACCAGAAAGCTTTACACCCCACAGCAACTGTTAATTCTTTACAAAGCCCAAATTCGACCAACTATGGAATACTGCTCCCACGTTTGGGGCTCCGCTCCCAAACATACACTGCATTTGTTGGATTCTGTTCAGAGAAGAGCAGTCCGTCTGATTGGGGACCCGGAATTGACCGGCGGCCTTGATTCGCTGGAACATTGAAGAACGGTTGGCGACTTGAGTCTGTTCTACAAGTATTTTCATGGAAAGTGTTCGAAGGATGTAGCCCGCTTAATTCCTCCCAAAGCGGTGCATGATAGAAATACACGTCGCGCTGGTGCTTCGCATCCGTATGAGGTTCAGCTTGTTACTCCCTTTGGAATAATTTGCCCAGCGCTGTGTTTCCCACCGAGTACAATTTACAGCGATTCAAGAACAACGTGAATCGCTTTTTTTCCGCACTCGTGCCGCTCCTGGAGCGCTTTAGGGACTTCCCTGCAGCACGTGAGCTAGATCCATAAAAAAAAAAAAAAAAAACACGGTTTGTGTACATGTCTTTTTTAATAAAAAGTACCGTAAATTTCTGTAAGAAGAAAGGTAATAAAAGAGAAAATGATACTGCAAGGTCTTAAAAAGTAATTTGGATTGATTTGGGTTTTTGTAAGACAAATACAGCAAAGATCTCACGATATCGAGGTGCTAACGGCCAGACTAATCTAACTCAAAGGTAATTTTGTTTTTAACAATTTTTAGATTCGGAGGGAGTTTATAGTGAAGCCTTACAGAAAACAATTGAAAGTTATGGGAAAGATCACCTTTCCCATTTACATAGCATATTAGCTGGAAGTATACAAGAAGACGTTGCAAAACATGTAATCGAATACTTGAAGTTAGATACAACAATCGAAGAATTTTTGGCGCGTTATAACGGCCACGCAAATAAAAAATTGAACGACTTAGATTTATTACCAGGTGAACAAATTCATTAATTACCAAGAACTTTGTATCCGTATGGTGTTTTCTAAGTTGGAGGCCTTAGTCTCACTTGAGTTATATTATTTTGGCAAATATAGCCTTTATAAAATTATTTTAAAAAATTGATACTTCGATACTTCCATCACAAACATTATTATTACAACTCCATAATTAAATGATAAATACTCTAGTTGAGATATTAATAGCAAAAAAAAAAAATAAAATAAAACCGGTCAAGTCCAAGTTAGACTTGCGCAATTAGTGTTCCGTACTGTGACTGACTTGAGAGTTTTTTTTTAGACTTTACAAAACACACCCCAAATGAGTTTTCAACAAAGTTTACGTTCAAAATTTATTGAAAACTGATGACTTAAAATTGTTTTTTTATATACCGGATCAATTTTCAAAGGTAATAATTTTAGTTCAATCTACACTTTGTGGAGAATATTCCAAAGTTTTTTCGAAATTTTTTAATCATTACTTTTTGAGATAAGGGGGGGGGGGCAGTGAATTTGGCAATTTTTTTAAAAATAATACGAAGAAAAGTGTGCGCAAGAATTACATCATATATATTTTTGAACAGCTTTCATTTGACATCACACTAAATGACCTGGTAAAAAAAATGTTTTTTCACTTCCGATTTCACTACCCAAAATAAACCCTTAGTTAAAATTTAACTTTTAAAACTACACGGCTCTGATGGGGCCATCGATTCCTACCAGGTGTACAAGTATGAAATGCGGATTTTTTTTTTCTAAAAAAAACATTTTAAATTCGGAAGAATGATAAAAAGTTCTTTGTTCAAAATATGCTCCATCGCTTGTTATACATTTTTCGCCAGTAAAAATCTTCCCCTTTTGCTGCGAACCATTCATCGAGCCATTTTTTCACATCTTCGTACGAACCAAAGCGCTGCTCAGCAAGTGCGTGACCCATCGATGCAAAGAAGTGGTAATCGGAAGGAGCTAAGTCTGGTGAGTAAGCTGCATGGGGTAGAACTTCCCAGCTGAGTACTTCCAACGTGTCACGAACTGGTTTTGCCGTATGTGATGGAGCATCGTCATGAAGAAAAATGACTTTGTGTTGCCTCTTTCGGTATTCTGGCCTTTTTTCAAGCAGCGAACGGTTCAAATCGGTCAATTGTTGTTGGTAACGTTTAGTATTAACCGTTTCCCCAGGTTTTAACAGCTCATAATAGACTACGCCCCTCTGGTCCCACCAAACACAGAGAATCGTCTTTCTGCCCAAAGCGATTCGGTCTTGCGGTCGATGTGGATGGTGCGCCTGGGTCTACCCATGATTTTTTGCACCTCGGATTCTCAAAATAAATCCACTTTTCATTCCCCGTAACTATACGAAGCAAAAACGATTTCTTTTGTACCAAGCGGGCAAAATGTCACACGTGTTTTTTGCGCTTTTCCACTTGCCTGTCGTTCAACTCATGTGGTACCCATCTACCGGACTTCTGAATCTTTCCCATCTCTCGTAGCCGATTGAAAACAGCTTGTTGACTAACGCCCAATTGCTCGTTGTCAGCGAGTTGTTTTTGTGTTTGCGAATCATCTTCGTCCAACAATGCTTGCAATTCCACATCTTCGTATTTTTTTGGCGGTTTTCCACGTTCCTTGTCTGCAATATCGAAGTCACCACTTTTGAAACGCCGAAACCATCGTTCACACGTATCTTGCGATGGAGCATGTTCACCATAAGTTTCTCGAAGTAATTAGTATGATTCAACAGCAGTTTTCTTTAAATAAAAACAAAAAATTAATGCTGTCCGCGAATGCTCTTTATTCGGTATAAATTTCGACATATTGAACACAACAACCCAACACTATGCACACACTTTTCCAATTTATTACTCGTGCTCGTCTGACACTTATTGATGACACAACAAAATGGCGCAGTGTCAAATCTTTATAGCACAAACTGCATTGGTGCACCATCTGTTGTCTGAAATCCGCATTTCATACTTGTACACCTGATATATTAGTGCCAAATTTCAACTTTCTATGTTAAATGTTTCGGAGGAAACTGGGTGTGACAGACGGACAGTCACCGAAGTGATCTTATAAGTGTTCCATACAGAACACACTAAATAATGAAAGAATAATATTTCTTCAGATTCCTTGATCCAAGAACCCCGAAAAAGACGTATAATATGCTATATTTAAAGCAACTCACATTTTACCCCTTTCTGTTTTAAAAATAATTATGTATAAAATTTGTAGTTTAAGAGGTAAGGCCACTCCAGGTCCCAGGAAAAAAGGCTAATTTCGGAATTTTTTTTTCAAGAGTATAATAAAAGCAGTCGAACATTTATTTGAAGTACTTTAGTAAAAAAATATTTAACCGTACAAAAATATTTTTTTATTATCTTTTTAATTCAAAATGGCCGCTTCAGAATCTAAGATAACAAGGTACCTTTTATGCGAGGCCTGAAACGCGCGAAACGATTGCTCTCGTCGATTTCAATCTATAACAAAAAACCAACAAATTTTCATTAATATATGTCAAAAACCAGTGGATAATGTACGGAAATTTGAAAATATTGTTTCTCGAAAAATGGTGCATATTTGAAAAAAAATGTTTATTTTTCACTCAACAATTTCACGGAAAATTGTTTATAAAAAAGGCAGTTTATAACTTATCGCACTAGTTTCTGATATATAATAACAAATTTTTTTTCTGATTTTTTATTCTAGGTTGAAATCTACGGGCGCAATCGTTTCAGGCCTCGCATAAAAGGTGCCAAAGTCGTCTTGGATTCCCAAGCGACCAGTTTGAATTAAAAAGATAAAAAAAAATATTTTTATGCACTTAAATATTTGTTTAATAAAGTACTGCAATTGCTTTTATTATACTCTTGAAAAAATTCCAGAAATTAGCCTTTTTTCCTACGAGCTGAAGTGCCTTACCGCTTAACCAAAAACCAGGAAAACGTCCATAATATTGACACTATACACAATTTACAGACCTTCACTTCTTTCATCCTCTGTCCTTAATGAGATATGTGCTATATATGTACCATATTTGAAATCGGTAGCTCATTTCGCTCGAAAGTTATCGTGATAACAATTAGAAAGATCGACGAAAATTGGGAACTAGGATCCTGACACGTGTAGAAACGCAACTGTTTATAAATACAATACTTCTGCGCGAACGGTAAATAACCTCCAATGAGAAAAAAATGTCAGGACTGCAGTTTGGTGATTCGAACGGCAAAGAAATTGTTCCATACGGCCTACCCATCCGTTAAGAAATCCGCAATTTTAACAATCCCATACAAAAATCTGAACTAACCAGTCAGATAATGCAAACAGGCAGATAACTTTATCGATACCCACATAATAAATTTATTAAAAATTGTTAAAAACTTTATATAATCGAATACTTCATGTCTAAAATGTGAAGGCGACGCATTAAGCATTGCTTGTCTACAATTTACCAGGTGTACAAGTATGAATTGCGGATTTCAGACAACAGATGGTGCACCAATGCAGTTTGTGATATAAAGATTTGACACTGCGTCATTTTGTTGTGTCATCAACAAGTGTCAGACGAGCACGAGAGATAAATTGGAAAAGTGTGTGTGCATGGTGCTGTGTTCAATATATCGAAATTTATACCGAACAAGGAGCATTCGCGGACAACATTAATTTTTTTTGTTTTTATTTAAAGAAAACTGCTGTTGAATCATACCGATTACTCAGAGAAGCTTATGGTGAACATGCTCCATCGCAAGATACGTGTGAACGATGGTTTCGGCGTTTCAAAAGTGGTGACTTTGATGTTGCAGATAAGGAACGTGGAAAACCGCCAAAAAAATACGAAGATGTGGAATTGCAAGCATTGTTGGACGAAGATGATTCGCAAACACAAAAACAACTCGCCGAGCAATTGGGCGTTAGTCAACAAGCTGTTTCCAATCGGCTACGAGAGATGGGAAAGATTCAGAAGAGCAAAAACACGTGTGACATTTTGCTTGCTCGGTACAAAAGGAAGTCGTTTTTTGCATCGTATGGTTACAGGGGATGAAAAGTGGATTTATTTTGAGAATCCCAGGCGCACCATCCACATCGACAGCAAGACCGAATCGCTTTGGCAGAAAGACGATGCTCTGTGTTTGGTGGGACCAGAGGGGCGTGGTCTATTATGAGCTGTTAAAACCTGGGCAAACGGTTAATACTAAACGTTACCAACAACAATTGACCGATTTGAACCGTTCGCTGCTTGAAAAAAGGCTAGAATACCGAAAGAGGCAACACAAAGTCATTTTTCTTCATGACAGTGCTCCATCACATGCGGCAAAACCAGTTCGCGACACGTTGGAAGCACTCAGCTGGGAAATTCTACCCCATGCGGCTTACTCACCAGACTTGGCGCCTTCCGATTACCACTTATTTGCATCGATGGGTCACGCACTTGCTGAGCAGCGCTTTGGTTCCTACGAAGATGTGAAAAAATGGCTCGATGAATGGTTCGTAGCAAAAGGGGAAGATTTTTACTGGCGTGGTATTCACAAATTGCCCGAAAGATGGGAAACATGTATAACAAGCGATGGAGCATACTTTGCATAAAGCACTTTTTATCATTCTTCCGAATTTAACATGTTTTTTTTTTAAAAAAAAATCCAAATTTCATACTTGTACACCTGGTAAAAGATCATTTTCCCGTAATCGCAAGTTATTCATTCCACCAGCTAATACCCGCAAAAAAACGTTGTTAGAAAATAATTTAAAGCAAAAATCGAGAAATAAGACCCTGGGACAAGTAGAAAAGTTAAGAGTTTTGAGAATTTTAAAATATTTTTCCAACTTTAGCGATTTAATCATAGACAAAAATGAAGGTTTCCATTTTGTTCAGCTTCCTAACTTTAGTTGGCTTACTGGTGTTCTTGTCAATATAAACCCCTAATTGTCAAATTAGATCAGTTTTAAAATTTTTAGTTAACCAGGCAGAAAATAATTACCTGCCAAATATATATGCATATGTATATATATATATATATATATATATATATATATATATATATATATATATATATATATATATATATATATCCGGTTTTATAGCATCCTACACCTTCCAGTTCCTAGTTTCCATCCCATCCGGTCTTCCCAACCACCCGGTCTTAAGTTTTTTTCTGACACAGCTTTCTGGATACTACCCATCCAACTTGCTTGAGGCCTTCCCCTTCTTCGGTTTTCTATTGGACTCTCCATCTGTGGACTAGGTTCGGGATTCGATGGGCTGCCATTCTTTTCACATGTCCATACCAGTTGTTTCTGTTGGATTTCTTCAATAATTGTGGTTTCCAATTTCATCATTTCCTGTATTTGTTCATTCCTAACTCTGTCCGTTTTAGATATTCTTGCTGATCTTCGGAAGTAGTCCATTTCCCACGCGAGAAGCTTTTGTTCCAACCGTCTGGTTAATTGCCACGTCTCACATCCGTATAGTACGATGCTTTTAAAAATCGAGTCATAGATATATCGTTTCTTCTCTAGGGATACATTCCTTGACCAAAGGATAGAGTTCAGGTGTCCTATCACCGCTTTTCCCTTACTGATTCTGTCTTCTATTTCTCGTTCTGTTCTGCTGTTCTTTTCCATTTTTGTACCCAGATAGGTGTACTTCTCGTACGTCTCAATTACTTCGTCAGAGCTCAAACTATGCAAAGATATTTGGTTTTTTTGTAGTTCACCGTCAGGCCCCAGTTTTTATATTCTTCAAACGTTCTTCTGTTCTGTGCTATAACAACCTAGTCATCAGCGAAGTGCAATTTGTAAAGTGTTGTCTTGTCTGTGAGCTGTATTCCCAGTCCCCTACATGCTCTTCTCCATCTATTCAGTGTCTCATTTAGATATATTCTAAAACGCGTTGGGAATGAACAGCAGCCCTGTCTGAGACTCTTGGTCACGAGGAAGCTAGTTTTATTTTGGAGTACGACCGATCATAAAGTTGTTTTATTGCGATAATTGCTGTACTGTTGATTGGAGATACCTCTAATACTTGCCATAGTATTTTTGTTGGGACCGTATCATACGCTTTCGTCAAATCCACTAACAATAAATAAACCTCTCTATTAGTCGAGGTCTTTTTCCCATTTAGTTGGGTAAAGGCAAATATATTATCCAGATATAACCTACCAGCTCTAAACCCCGACTGTTCTTCTATTTCGCACGGCCCATACTCTTCTTCAATAATATTTCTCAGAATTTTGCCGTATAGTCTACTGAAAGTACTTGTCACAGATATACTTCTATAGTTATGGCAGTAAGCTCTGCTTCCCTTCTTGTGGATTAGCGTTATCCATGCTTCCTTCCAGATCTGGGGAATTATTTCTCCATTTACATATTTTCCTAATAAGTGTGTCAGCATTTTTATTAGCTTTTCGGTACCGTTTTTCAGTAATTCTGCCGGAATTCCCTCTGGTCCAGCGGCTTTCCTTTTCTTCATGGATTTAACTGCTTTCCATACCATTTTTTCTGTCACTTGTATTTGTTGTCCTTGAACTTGATATTTGGTGGGTGATTGTGTGATCTATTTTTCAGCAAGCTCCCGAGAGTAGTGTTGTTACCATTCCTTTAGTTGTATGGGATTTATATTTATCTTATTTGCATTTTCTGTTCGTACCGATTTAATAAATTTCCATGCTTCTGATGATCTTGTTCCCCCCAGGTATGTATCTATTTCTTTACATCTTCTCTCCCAGGTTTCGTTTTTGTTTTGGGTAACCATTTTCTTAAATTCTCGCTGTTCTAGTCGGTATTTTCTTTCTTTGTGTTCATCCATTTATTGTATGTTTGTTGTTTTTTTCTGTTTTTGGTTTTCCATCTCATCGTTCCAGGTAAGCTGAGTATTTTGTGGTGTATTGGTTTGTTGTTTTTCTAGGGCTTCCTGAGCTGCTGAGTGTATTGATTTAAGTATATGTTTATAGGCTTCGAGTGTCAGATATTGTTCATTGAGCTATGCTGACGTAATCCGTTTAAATTGTATCTCACCTGCTCTAATTTTGTTCCTTGTGATGTAGGTTCGTTTGTGCGTTCATTATTCGTCTTGAAAGGAATGTTAATACATGATTTTACCAGGTAGTGGTCGGAGCCGCGTTCTGCTCCTCTATAGGCCCTCGTATCTTGTACATGACATTTAAAGTCTTGCTTTATTATGATGTAAACAATGATAGATTTTAAGCCTCTGGTTTGCTGATGCCAAGTATATTTATGAATATTTTTGTGTGAGTAAAATCCATTTAGGATACGCAAGTTATGTTGGGCACATACTTGTATAAGTCTCCGACCATTAACGTTTAGAACATCTTCTTCGTGGCGTCCAACAACTTTATCATTTGCCCTTTTCCCAGTTCGGGCGTTGAAGTCTCCCAGTAGAATGGTTTCTCGTTGATCACCAATTCTTATAAGAACTTCCTCCAGTTATTCGTAGAAGTTGTCTTTCTCTGAAATGGTAGCATCTTGGTTTGCGGCATATACACCGATAATTAATGTCCTGTGTCCTCGTAGGGTTAGATTGGCAGTAACTATTCTTTCGCTTATGGTTTCCCAATTGGTAATCTTATTTTTTAGTATTTTTTTATTATTATTGATACCCCTTTACTCGCTCTGGTGCTTTTAGGCACTCCGCTATAAATGTGAATAAATTATCCCATCTGCTCAATGCCGTTTCCTTTCTTTTTTGTCTCAGTAAGGACTGCGATGTCTATCTTCATTTGCGTTAGACCTTTAATTACTTCTTCCGATTTTGTTCATAGCCCTTGTACGTTCCATGTTCCGAGAACCATTTCCTTATTTCGTTGCTGTCGTCGTCTTCTTGAAGTCCAATCTCTATTCCAAGGCTGATCTCTAGGATTTTTTGCATGTTTGATTTTTTTCCAAGTAATGGGGAGCAAACCCATTGCCTCAACCCCCAATCTGGAGGACTAGGTGATTTTTCATCAGTTCTCTTCGTCTAGCCTTTGGTGATCCAACATACCTGCCAAATACTTATGAAAAAATGCACCAGCGTGTTGTGTCCAGTTTAGAAAAAATAAAAACATTCAATTACAAAGACCTGCAATGTCATTAATTGAAAACATATATTTTTTTATGGGTACAAAAATCGGAATATCGTAAAATACTAATAAAGCGTAATTTTTCGAAACAGAGATATCTTTCTTATTATTAAGCTTTTTAGTGTTCCGTAAGGAACACTTATAAGATCACTTCGGTGTCCGTCTGTCTGTCCGATCGTCTGTTTGTCACACCCGATTTTCTCCGGAACTATCTGATATAGAAAGTTGAAATTTGGCAATAATATAGGAATTCATGGCCTCATCAGAGCCATGTAGTTTTGAAAGTTAAATTTTGACTTAGTGGGTTAGTTTTGGGGGGTCAAATCGAAAGTGAAAAAAAATTTTTTACCAAATCATCGAGGGGATGTCAAATGAAAGCTTGTAAAAACACGAGGTCAAAAATATATTTAATGTAATACTTGCGCACACTCTTCTTTGTACTGTTTTTAAAAAATTGCGAAAAATCGCTGTCCCCCGTTGTATCGAAAAGTACTGATCAAAAAATTTTGAAAAAATTCTGAAATATTCTCCACAGTCTCATCAGTTTTCAGTAAAGCTCGGAAAAAAGTTTGTTGAGACCTCATTTTGGATGTTGAGATACCTCCGTAACAAAAATTTTTATTTTAATAGCAATCAAAGAGCGGAACACTAATTGCGCAAGTCCAACTTGCACTTGACCCGTTATTTATTTACTATGTTTGACAAAGGAATGTATTTCAGTGAGTACTATAACTTGTTAAAAAAATGTAGCAGCTTATAAAACAACCTGTGTATTTTTTAAAAAATTAAATCTAATTTTAAGTTTGTACAAGAAATATTGCGAAACTTTTAGATTCATACATACATTTATTTAGATTTAATTTACTATTATCATTTAGGTGCTGAGAGAATGATTAGGCATCTACACAAAAATAATATACCTATAGCAGTTGCAAGTTCTTCTAGACAAGAAGCTTTCGAACTGAAAACGGAAAAACACAAAGAGCTCTTCAGCCTTTTTCACCATATTGTTTGTGCAGGTACCGATCCCGAAGTAAAACATGGTAAACCAGCGCCTGACACATTTCTGGTATGCGCTTCAAGATTTGGTGAACCAGTCGAAATAAGTAAATGTTTAGTTTTTGAAGACGCACCTAACGGGGTGAAAGCTGCTCTTGCTGCTGGAATGCAAGTAGTTATGCTCACTGATTGTCATACGCCGTATGAGATATGGAAAACTGCAACTTTAAGGCTTGAGACTTTCAATTATATGATACCTCAGTTATTTGGTTTACCGCCATTTGAAGAACCGCTGCCTCCTCCCGAAAAATTGGAACACCCACCCGTTTTCCCAGAAAATCTGGAAGAACCACCCTCTTTTCCAGAAGAATTACCATGAAACTGTATAACACTAGTATTTCATAAAACGCAAATGAGTGAGTCTCACTGGAAATATATATAATTCTTATAAAATACACTTTGTCTTTTATTTTTTAAATATTTGTAACTCAAATTTCCCAGTCTCATTTTAGATATTTAGAGTATTTTTAAGTTGGAGAATTTTCTTGAGGTAGTTAACCCGTAAATCTACTTTTCTTGTTGTTGATGTTAATCTAAATGTTTTTCATATAATTAAAAAAAAAATTTTGACCGATTGTGAAACGAGGTATTCATAATTAAAGTGCACGTAATTAACATGCAATAGGCCAATGAAGTATAAAAAAGGCGTAGTTTCTTGTATATCTTAAGAACCAGTCTTACCAATTTTTTAAAAAACTAATATTTAGTAAAAAAAATTAGAAAAATTTTGAAATAAAAATATTTTTTTTTATCGATTTGTTAAAAAGATATAAATATTTAAAGTTGATATTTTTTTAAAAAAAATAACCGCGTAGTGAGGGACATATATCAGAATTTGACAACACTGTATATCGTCATACTTTACGCGCCAACATTTAAAGTAGTTAATTTTAAACAGAAATTAATTTGTAGGTTAAATAATTTATTGAATAAATACCATATACGAGGCTGGTTTGAAAAGTCCGTGCAAAAATAAAAACTACTTATGTGTTTGGGGTAAACCTTTTTTATTTTTCGACATAGTCTCCTTTTAGGCTTATACACTTCGTCCAACGATGTTCTAGTTTGTTGATCCCTTCCGAATAATAGGATTTGTCTAAGTCTGCAAAATATCCATTAGTGTCTGCAATCACCTCCTCGTTTGAATAAAATCTTTGTCCCGCCAGCCATTTCTTCAAATTGGGGCACAAATAGTAGTCCGAGGGAGCCAAGTCTGGAGAATAGGGGGGATGTGAAACGAGTTGGAATCCTATTTCCATTAATTTTGCGACCACAACTGCTGAGGTGTGTGCTGGTGCGTTATCGTGATGGAAAAGGAATTTCTTGTGGGCCAATCGCGGGCGTTTTTCTTGCAGCTCGGTTTTTAAACGGTCCAATAACGATGAATAATATTCACCTGTAATAGTTTTACCCTTTTCCAGATAGTCGATGAGGATTATCCCTTGCGAATCCCAAAAGACAGTCGCCATAACCTTTCCGGCCGAAGGAACGGTCTTCGCCTTTTTTGGTGCAGATTCCCCCTTGGTAACCCATTGTTTAGATTGTTGTTTGGTCTCAGGAGTATAGTAATGTATCCATGTTTCATCCACAGTGACGAAACGACGCTTAAAGTCCTCCGGATTCTTCTGGAACAGCTGCAAACCATCCTTGCAACACTTCACACGATTCCGTTTTTGGTCAAGCGTGAGCAATCGCGGCACCCATCTTGCGGATAGCTTTCTCATGTCTAAATGTTTATGCAAAATATTATGTACCCGTTCAGTCGAGATGCCCACAGCACTAGCAATCTCACGCACCTTAACTCTTCTGTCATCCATCACCATATCATGGATTTGATCAATGATTTCTGGAGTCGTAAGCTCCACAGGCCGTCCAGAACGTTCAGCGTCACTTGTGCCCATATGGCCAGTCCGAAAATTTTGAAACCACTTATAAACTGTTCTAATCGAAGGTGCAGAGTCACCATAATGTTTATCAAGCTTCTCTTTAGTCTCCTGAGGCGTTTTGCCTTTCATAAAGTAATGTTTAATCACCACACGAAATTCTTTTTCGTCCATTTCTTGAAAATCACTCGACTTCCTTGATTCACACGAATGCCAAACACAAAGAAATAGACCAATATGGCTGAAACTTGGTGTGCGTTCATTCAAGAGATGCTACTAACTAAACATGACCTCGATACGCGCCGGTGGTGCCATCTCTCGGACTTTGCACGGACTTTTCAAACCAGCCTCGTATTTATAAGCTTTATCTTTAATCATCAAATAAAAATATTAAATGTATTAATTAAAAATTTAGATTTTGTATCTTGATATATAGTATTTTTTCTTTAGTATTTAAAAGATTTATATTTAAACAAAAATATGTTTGTAGCTTCAATAATTTTTCGATAATATTTTAAATTAATATTATGTTTATCTATCAACATTGTTACATATCAGTTTATAACAATATTAAATAAACTCATGGACAAAATTAACGCAACAATCTGAAAATTCTTATGTCAGTTTTAAAGTTTATCGAGTATTTGAATAGTAGGCTATGCATATTTTGTTTCGTTGTTCATGACAGAAATCAAAACAATTCGTTTAGATTTACAGTTTTAACGGATTTTTTAGACGATAAACAATTTTCTGTAATAATGCGATCGATTTTCTTTAAAAGTAAGCTTATAAATTGTTCCCTTTTTCAAAGTAATACGTTTTTGTGGTAGACTGTTTTATTTTTGACCCCGAAGAATTAGAAAAATGAATCGAAGAAGGAATTTAACTAAACACGAGGTAGTGCGAGCCTGAGTTTTATTGGACGAGGGATATTGTAAGAGTTATGTTGCCAATTTGTTAGGCAAATATCGTTCCACAATAAGTCGTATGGTAAGACGCTTGAATGAAGTAGGAACTTATTCTAGAAGGCTAGGGCAAGGGCGAAAACGATGCACTAGCGACCTAGATGAAGGTTTTATAAGACAATAAGCTTTAAGAAACAGGACTGTCACTAGTTCTATAATAAGAAACGAACTCGAAGCTATTCGCAGTGTCACAATTTCTTCTAAAACAGTTAGAAGACTGGGGTGGCATCTGCTTTGATGCTCGCACAGAGTTAGTTCCTGTCCGTACGAGATCCATGAATGCTGACTACTATCTTGAGAATATTGTAATAGAACATGTGATGCCTTTCGGTCATTTTGTGGGGCCCGATTTCCTGGTTATGCAAGACAACGCTCGACTTCACGTGGCTAGGGAGGTACTCGATTATCTTAATCAAGTTGATATACCGATTATGCAATGGCCACCAAAAAGCCCGGATCTGAATCCGATAGAACATGTATGGGATCACCTTAAGAAAAATGTGAAACGTCATACTCCTGCACCTAGAAACCTGAGGGAACTTGAAAATGCAGTTATCACATAATGGGAGCAAACTCCTCAAGATTTTATCCAAAATTTAATTAGACGCATGCCTAGGCGCATAAACGGTGTCATCCGAAGTAGAGGAGGCAACACACGCTACTAGTGTCCCAGTTACACCATTAATTTTGCTACTAGTGTCCCAGTTTATTTTTTTCATTATTACATAATTTCAACGATTTTGTTATTAGGTTTTAAGAATAATTTTAATTCGAATCTTATAGAGAAATTTGGTAGCTAATTCACTTTTAAAGTATCCGAATAAGTTTTTTCTAACTTTTAGTGTAACCAATGTTCATAAAAAATTATTAAAATTAATTCATTATAGAGATTTGTATGATTTAATATATTGTTGCGTTAATTTTGTCCAGAGTGTACATATTGAAAAAACGGTTTTATAAATTTTCTTGGTAAAACTAAATAAATAATTATTGATTCTAATGATAAATAAATAAAGTATTATAAACTATTTGTAAAGTAATTAATGACTATATTAATTTAATACTCGCGTATCTATGGTTACACGTGGTTTCCCATTGTCTTTTCGACTGAATAATAATTGCACTATTCCTGTAGAACCCCAATTTATCATAAGAACTTTTTAGATCTTCCAAAAGATGCAATTTAATCTTTTAATCATAAGATCTGAAATAACACTTTTCAAAAGTATTAAAGATGGCAATATTAGTTTTTTCATGACGCACTCTTTATACGATACGTAATTTGTAATTACGACCTAAACGTTTCTCATTTTTTCTAGTGAAAGGACTTTTTTACACAGACACACTTTAAATTTTTTCCTAACTCATCTAACTCGATCCGTCGACCACTACAGAGGTTAAGCTCTTTAGTTTTTAGTTCTTTCGCATCATTCATTTCCGAAATACTTTTTTTGCGTTTATTGGTGAGTTTTTCCTTTGCAAATTTGCCTTTATGTCGCAACTGATTATAATCAAAAGGCATTTTTTATTTAATCATTTTTGTTTTTATGTTTTAAAACAGAAGTAATATGGTCTAAAGAGTAAACATACACAAAGTATAATAAATATAACCTATAAAAACGTTACTTCTATAGAGCATTCGGTATACGCATTGGCAGCGTTGCCACATCTATTTTCATTAAAAGTATTAGTGTGTGTCTGCATATGAAAGTTTCCATCTATCGAATACAGTCTCCGACAAAAATAAAATACTCTGCCGACGAGTATTTTAAACTTTTTGTATTTACTGTCGGACTATACTTTAGGCTCCGATTATCACTAGTGAACTACCTTAACATGTCATAGTACCCGCTAAAATAAATCTTCTCGCCAAAAATAGCATATATAAAAGTTAAATAATAATTGAAACAAGATTTTTCCTCTATTATTAGTGTTCCATACGGAACCCTCATGGGATCACTTCAGTGTCCGTCTGTCTGTCACACCCGATTTTCTTCGAAACCATTTGACATAGAAAGTTGAAATTTGGCACAAATATAGGAATTGATGGCCAAATCAGAGTCGTGCAGTTTTGAAAGTTAAACTTTGACTTAAGGGGTAAGTGATTTTTTTTTTAAGGTCATCCAGTAGAGTGTCAAATGGGAACTTGTGAAAATACGAGTTCAAAAATATATGTGATGTAATACTCTGTAAATTTTTCTTCATATTACTTTTTAAAAAATGGCCAAAAATCGCTGTCCCCCTCCTATCTCACTGACTGATTCAAAAATTTCGAAAAAATTCTGGAGAATAAAGTGTAGGTTGAGCGAAAATTATCACCAGTACATTACGTTTGATAATTTATCTGGTATTAAAAAAAAACTGTTTGACTTGACACTATGGTGGAGATTTTTTTTGCGTGGAAAGTTGTAAATTTAACCGGGACTAAGAGCTACGAAATATCATTACGTATTCGATGCAATCAGTAATATACTCATATACTTTTCAGTGCATTACGGCTCTAAGCATTTGGCCAATCACAGATAAAATAAATTTCCATAATGACTGGTGACCAACGAATAGGAACTGAGACAAAATAACTTTATTTTATTTGTTTATAATTAAACAAATATTTAGGTAGTAAATATTTTTTTGAAACGTTTATTACAAAGATGTCTTGCTTTTTATATATTCTTGGCGATTTTTGTATTGAAGATGACTGTGTGTGACTGAATTTCATAGAACACTTCAGCAATCACGGGTTACGGAACACTAAATGAGGCACGGTATTGCAGAACTGCCTCTACGCGAGACCCCTGTTTTTCTAGTAGGCAGGAGAGAAGATAACTCTGTGAAGGCGTCAATCGACGGACAAAATCAATTTACAACACAATAATTAACTCGTCATTTTTTTGTTAATAATCAACGAATCAAGTTGATTTTTGCCTAGAACCATTCTTTAGGCTTGTGCGTTTCTTACGGATATACTCGTTTGATAAAATTGTTTGTTTAATTTGTTATTAACAAGGAATAAAGTTTACGCTAAAAAATTTTGATATCATTTAAATAATTGGCCAAAATGACCAATGTCGGCTTATTTTTCATACATTTGCGAGTATCATATCAAAAATTCAGGTCAGTATGTTAATTTTTGCAGTAATGATGTGGATAAATAAACAAGCGCGCACGAGCTCTTAGAACACGCGCGCGTTTTCATCCAGTTAATCGCAGTGAAAATTTGTTTTTTGAATGCTTTCAACTGCCGAAAAACATATTGTTTTCTTATTTGGTTATTCTATTAAAAAATCTTTATTGTTTTTTTTTCATAATATAACACTGAAGTTGAGTATTTTGAGTGAAGAAAAACACTCAACTTGAGTGTACTTTTTTAATTGATATTGAAATTTTTCAGCGTAAAGTTTATTCATTTTTAATAACAAATTAAACAAACAATTTTATCACACGAATATATCCATGAGAAACGCACAAGCCTAAAGAATGTTTCTACGCAAAAATCAACTTGATTCGTTAATTATTAACAGAAAAACGATGAGTTGATTATTGTGTTGTAAATTCACATTCACATTCTCCTGCTTGCAATTGTGCAGGTCCGACTTGCATTTGACTGGTTTTTTTTTACCTACAATCTCACAAAATTGTATTAAATTTAAAATTTTGTTTTTACAATTATTTCTTCAATAAAACATCTCATTTAATATGTATAATTTCTCTTTCGGAGGTAAAAACTTTACAATTATTTCTTCAATAAAACATCTCATTTAATATGTATAATTTCTCTTTCGGAGGTAAAAACTTTACATTTTATTGACAATTTACGATTCTACTCCTAGAAAATATTTCTATATAGCTAACGCCCTATCTTCGCCCATAAGCGAAGCGAGTGCCATTTTAGAGGGAAGCCTGAAGAGAGCAGGTTGCTAACGCGCATGCACGCCTCTTATATACACTTTGTACTACATAATGCAGCTATGTACTTGTACGAGTGTTTCGTTCAGAAAGAAAAAAAGTTAATGGAATATTTTTATCAATTAATATAATGCCTTGTTTGGAGAGCACCCGCATAAGTAAAACTTATAATCCATTTTACTCACTCAATTATTACTCAATGGATTTGTATGTAAATAACATATTGTATTTTTAAATTTTGTAAATGTCATATGACTTTTTACGCACCGACTGTTACTACTACACTACTTCAGACTTCCTTCCCTATGTATTTGTTACATTTGTTCTTATATTCCTCGGTTAAACGCATGCGCAGTTCGTGCGAAATTCCGAGCTAGCGTGAGAGATAGAAACGATCGTTTACACTCTACTAACGGCGACACACTTCTAGCTATATAGGAGTATTACATATATATGGATACGACCCACTAGCGCCATTTTTTATCCTGTGATTGTGGTTAAAAACATTTGCATGGATTTTAAGTTAGTTGCCATTTGGGATGAAGTAGATATAGACGTTGTGCTCGTGTTTGTGTATGTGAATAATGTGGAGCAGGAGTCAGTTGTGATTTTTACAGTAAATTATGAACAGAAATTTTACTAGGTCATTTTAATTTCCAACATTTATGAAAAAACTAGTAAACAATTATGAAAATACACGGTCAGCTGTGATATTTACAAATTTTTCAATAACTCAAAAAATCTATGAGCCGGTATTGTTAATTGCATTCTATTGCTCCATTGGTACAATCTGATCGAATGACTAACTTAGATTATGTACTTTTATGAAAAAACTAGTAAACAATTATCAAAATACACGGTCAGCTGTGATATTTACAAATTTTTCAATAACTCAAAAAATCTGAGCCGGTATTGTTAATTGCATTCTATTGCTCCATTGGTACAACCTGATCGAATGACTAACTTAGATTATGTACTTTTTCTCCAGTATAATTTACTTAGGTTATTGGAAGGCAAATTTTTAAATGTTAGACAAGTAATGATAAGCCCCGCACACTTTAGATATGACTGGCTTGGCTTCCAAGAGCACCAGACTAACATTCTTGTGCTTTTTACCTCAGTGGTTGTATAAACTTTAGTATAAGAACTCAAATTAATACAGTAGAAAAACTACATATAGAAAATGCCACAGAGATAGATAGAACCTTACTACCTTTTATCTGCATGTACTAAATTTTGAGTACAAGGAAAAAGCAGAACTTGCAACAGAACAGTACCAATTTCAAATATGCACACCAAAATCAGAATAAATACAGTTTCAGATATATTTTTTTTAGTACTTGTAGATATTACCTAAGTTGGGAATGTGGAATCTTTGGCACAATGATACTACTCAGTATATATCACCACTACACCAAACACTTTATTTTTGCACTCGACGCGCGTTTCGCTAACCATGTTAGCTTCATCAGGAGCGATCTGATGAAGCTAACATGGTTAGCGAAACGCGCGTCGAGTGCAAAAATAAAGTGTTTGGTGTAGTGATGATATATACTGAGTAGTACTTGTAGATATGCTACATAAAATAAGTTTATTTAGCGAGTGCTATAAGCAAATAAAAAATGCACCAACTTAAAAAATTCTGTATTTCACCAGTTTGGTCAGTGACTATAGCTACCACTTAATAACTACATACCTTCATTTTCAACTTTGATCCTTGTAGCATAGACCTTGTTAGGTCATATCTTTCTAATGGCTCTCAGTATGTGAGCTTTAACATGGAGGTCTCTAGCATACAGATTATCAAACGTGTGGTTCCCCAGGGGTCAGTCTTGGGACCGTTACTGTTTTTAATTTATATAAATGATTTGCCAAATTACACCGATGACCCAAATTTAATCCTATTTGCAGATGATACCACCAGTCTGCAACACTATCATCCTGGAGATCCAATACAGCAGACCGTTTCTGACATGCAGCATAACATAGGGGGCTGGTTCTTGGCAAATAGGCTCACCCTAAACCGTGATAAAACACCGAGTCTGAGGTTTACCCTAAGAAATTCTCCATCTTATCTACCTACAAATGACTTTGTTAAATTTCTGGGTGTGGGGAGAAGCATGTCTCTGAACTGGCGTCTAAACTTTCCAGAATGATTTTCCTTATTCGAAGTTTGGCTAGAAATGTATCTCAAGAGGTTCTCTTAATCGCTTATCATGCATATTTTGCATCCAACATGTCTTATGCTCTTGTGAACTAGGGACACTCATCGCATACGCGTGGGCAAGGAATTTCTTCACTTCAGCGACGCTGCATTCAGGTCATTGTGGAACTGGGATATTGCGACTGTTGTCGTCGCTATTTCTCTGAATTGGGGATATTGACTTTCCCCTGTGTATATATATTCCAGTGCTTAACATACATTAAACAAAATGTGAGGCTATTCACTACCCATGAAAATCTCCACAATTACCCCACTAGACATAACCAAAATCTAATTCCTAGCTTCCACAGAATAGCTGACTTGCAGAGGCACCGACTACTATGGGGTCAGTTTCTTTAATGCCTTACCGGTGGCTGTTAGGGAGCTGTCAGACGAGAGCTTTGTCAGGAAAGTGAAATCCTACCTGATTTCAAGATCATTTTACTCACTTGACGAGTTTTTGAATCATGATTTTAATGACTTTTAACTATGTAATTAATATGTCTTACCTTTATTTTGTTCTTTTGATATGTTTTAATTGTTCATTGATTTGTGATTACATGTCTTTTTGATATTTTAACATTTTAACAATTCTTTTGACTTGTGACATGCAAAAGCACATTGTGTACTTATTACTAATAAATATTTGATTTGATTTGTTTTTGTGTCTATTTTTAGTGTTCCCTACAGAACACTTATGAAATCACTTCGATGTCTGTCTGTCTGCCACACCTGATTTTTTCCAAAATTACTTGACACAGAGAATTAAAATTCGTCACAAACATAGAAATTGATGGCCCAATCGCAGCCATATAGTTTCGAAAGTTGGATTTTGATTTAAGGGGTTAGTTGCAGGGGAGTGGTGAAAAAAAAAAATTCGAGGTCATCGAGTGAAGTGTCAAATGAAAGCTTGTGAAAATACAAGTTCAAAGATATATATGATGTAACACTCTCACAAACTTTTTATATTATTTTTAAAAAATTGCCATAAATCGCTGTCACCCATCTTATCACTAAGATACTAATCAAAAAAATTTGAAAAAATTCTAGACTATAATGTGTAGATGGAATGAAAATTATGATGAGTGCATTACTTTTGACAATTTTTCTGATACATAAAAGCAATCACAATAAGGAATGCTAATTGCACGAGTCCAACTTGCACTTGACCTGTTTTATTTATACTGAGATC
Organism: Pachyrhynchus sulphureomaculatus; assembly: GCA_019049505.1. Taxonomy (NCBI): domain Eukaryota; kingdom Metazoa; phylum Arthropoda; class Insecta; order Coleoptera; family Curculionidae; genus Pachyrhynchus; species Pachyrhynchus sulphureomaculatus. The sequence continues at coordinate 54,958,496 of CM032447.1, forward strand.
ACAGATTTGTCAAAAAAAATTCTATAGATTTCCATATTAAGACACAAAGTTTTCATTAGGAGAAATTTTACCTTCTTGAAGCTTTTATTACATTTGCCAGTTGAAAAACAAATGCACTGTTAAAAAAAATTACATAAACTTAATAACATTTTTATTTACATACTTTATACCTACGAGAGTAAATTATCACCAAAATATTTCTAGTTTGATATTGTTTTCACTTTTGCTAACACATCAGATGCTGATAGGTCCTTTAAAGATACAACTTTTTCCTTTCCATACTCTAAAAAGGTAGGACATTTGTTATGTGCTATATAACTCTGTACTAAATGTAAAATTCAAAACAAAAAAAAAATAATTTCATAGGTTTGATCAATAATGCTGGGTTCAAATTTGGTCTATACCATAAATATCTACCCAAATACCTTTAAAATTTTACTGAATATTTTTTTCTTATACATATTAATGGCTAGTGAGGGGGTAAGTTTTGAGAGATTATATTATTTTATTTTTGTTTTAAGTAATTATTTTTGGCCTAAAAAAAATATCCAAAATTGGGTAAAAATTAAATTACAAGAAATTTATAATTATTTTCGCAATGTGCGCCACTATATGAAATGGTTGGTAATATGGAAATTATTGGATTTCATGTTTAAAAGCTATTTTAAAATGTGGTTTTATATTTATTATAATACATTCTCTTCGGTGGTGAGTGTTAAAACTATCCCTAAACCAACTTTAGTTTTAAACAAACTGCTAGTATTGGTCTATATTGTTCTATGTACACTATACTGTAAATTTGAACTTCTGTGTACAATATATTATAAATTTGAACTAAACTGAGTTCAGTAAGATATGATAGCCTGAATCCCACCAAGTCTTATTTTTAGGCCTTTTAAAATTAAAATTTGATATTGACACTAACTTGTGTAGGAAAAATATGAAATCAAAAGGTACCTATGAAAGTATTATCCACTGTATTAGATTCATCAAGCCTGTTATACTTACCAAACCGTGCCCATAGTTTGGGTTCAACTCCAGAACATTCCCTAATCAATACTGGAAATTTGGGATTATTGGATTTAAGCTCGACATAGTATTTTTCAACAAATTCTCTATAAAATTTTAAAAATTACATAACCTACTAGAATCATCACATTGACATTTTTACCTAACTCCTTTACTTGCAGGACTTTTCTGACATAAATGTAATCTTAATTCTCTTAAGGCTCCTGAAAATTTAATTGCTGCGGACATTTTACTTTTATTTTAATCAAAAATACAAAAATAAACAATTTCTGATTTTAATTTTTAGACTGTCAAAATAATTTTGTTAAAAGTTGGCTACTCTTTCATATGGACACTTAGTACATTCTTATGGCAGCGCTGAAAACTAGTAGATTTTACGTTATTAAGTTGAACCCATTGAAGTTAAAGTGTTCCCAATATGAGGAAGCTAAATCATATTCTTTAAAAGTGCGTCCAGATTATTAGAAATTATTAAAATTACCGATATTTTAGGATCTTACCTATTCAATACGACATCTCGTGGCTTTTTTAGGAATTAAACTTGAAGTGCATTTTTAAATCTATCATAAGCATCTGCGTAAATTAATATTACAAATTTTCTTAAAAATGTGCACTTAAATTTTTACTTTTCGTGAAAAATAATAAAAAAATACTTTTATGCTGTGTTTACAATTGTGAAAGTCGCCTACAAAAGGATTTAATTGTAGTTTTTCATGAATTCCCAAAAGCGAATGAAGGTTACGTAAATATTACTAAAGCATTTGGGCAAGTGGAAAAGTTGATAGACTGAAAGAATGGAAAAAAGTTCTCCGAATTGAACGAAAAATTCCAACTGATGCTAAAGTTTGCTCTAAACATTTTAAAAAAGAGGATTACATTCGTCCAGGTAAGTAAAATTATTTATTTCATTGTTAGTGTTCCGTACGGAACACTTATAAGATGACTTCGGTGTCTGTCTGTCCGTCTGTCTGTCTGTCACACCCGATTTTCTCCAAAACTATTCGTCATAGAAAGTTGAAATTTGGTAATAATATAGGAATTGATGGCCTCATCAGAGCCATGTAGTTTTGAAAGTTAAATTTTGACTTAAGGGATTAGTTATGGGGGGTGAAATCGGAAGTGAAAAAAAAAAATTTTACTAGGTAATCGAGTGTGGTGTCAAATGAAAGCTTGTGAAAACACGAGTAAAAATATATATATATATATATATATATATATATGTAAAATTTGCGCGCACTTTTCTTTGTATTATTTTTAAAAAATCGCGAAAAATCGCTGTCCACCCGCCTTATCTCGAAAAGTACTTATCAAAAAATTTTGAAAAAATTCTGAAATATTCTCCACGGGGTGTAGATTGAACGAAAATTATCACGAGTGCATTACCTTTAATAATTTATCTGATATATAAAAAAACAAAAATTTCAACGTCATCAATTTTCAGTAAAGATTGGAAACAAACTTTGTTGAAAACTCATTTGGCGTGTGTTTTGTGAAGTCACTGATCATTTTATACCTCCATTACAAAATTTTTTATTTTAAAAGCAATCAACGTACGGAATACTAATTGCGCAAGTTCAACTTGCACTTGACAGGTTATTTTTTTTTTGTAATTTGTGTACGTCCTTATTAGATAATATTTTTCAGATTTTATTTTGATAAAATACTATCTCAGTTATTTTGTATTCATTCAAAGTCATAAATAGTTAATTTATATTAACCTCCGAAGTGAATTGACATTTGATTTGAAACCAGTTAAAATTATTCCGGTTCGAATGTTTCCAGTACCTCTTGACGTTTCGCTTTCCAGGTACATTTGATATCAGTGCAGATTAAAACACTTAACTGGTTACTACAATCATTGTGGAAAATTAGTTTTCATACAAAAATTGAAATGTACATATTAGGCATTTATAGGTTAGAATCTTACCGGTAACAATACAAAAGAGTTGCAAGAATATGTTTGCATTTTTCACCTTTACCGGCTTTACAAGAGCATCTCATACCTAAAAATTCCATTGTTCTACTGTTGAATGTGCCATTATCTCAAATACTACTGTTCGCAATGTTGGGCGCGACAGTTTTGTCATCGATTATTTCACACTCAAGGAAAAAATTAGATTTTAAAAGTTTTTCACCGAGCGTGAAATTCCTTTGGGCAGGATTTGTACCGGCTCATTTACAAATATTGCCAATTGTTAATAATACTTTTGAAAAATACTGTCACACTTCCTATGCTTCACACATTACAAATTTAAATCTGTACCCATATTTCGGCCATCTTAATAATAATCATAGTTGGGTCCGCCCACAGGTAAGATCCCAATAAATGCTAACGAATAGAAAAAAATTCGCGAGTTCCTGCTGATCTTTGGAAATTAGCCTATAGTTTTTTTATTATAAAGAACAAAGACTAATTATCATTTATAAAATATTTTGTTTCAAAATATTACTGTACGTAAACTTGCTGCAAGTAACATCGGATACAACGTTATGCCACAACAAATGCCAACGTAACTGTCATAAATAACTTCGGGGGCGTGACTGAGGGAGACAACCAAAGACATATAAAACTGTCTAACCACCTTTTAACAGGCTGTTAATGATATTGGTCTGTTGTGACATAGTCTTGTTGTGCGACTATGCAATGATTCACACAAAGGAACAGTCTAAAGTAGACTACGTAAGAAAAACACAGTTGCAATCGAACCTTTTTTTTAATAATTTTTTATCTTTAGTATTAGGATAAAACTATTTTTCAGCTTAAGGTTATATACTTAGCTGCTTCTATCCAAGAATTATGCTTTTTGTTAAATATTTTCTTAGGGACAGGAGATTGAGAATATAGTGCTGTAACTGCGGCTGCCAAACCTACTGAAAAACATTTTTCCTCTGATAAATTGTCTAAGAAAGCTGTTATAAAGCCACTAGCGAAACAATCTCCTGCCCCACTAACATTAACAAAATCATTCCTTGCTTGGGCAGGATAATGACGAACAGATATTTTCTCGGAGTTCGTCTTTTCAAGAAAAGGATCACTAGCAAGACCTTTTCTTGCTATTAGAATTCCTTCAGGACCCAAAGTTACAATTACGTTTTCTATCAACTCCGCAAGACTTTTTGCAATTATAAAGGCTTCTTCAAGTTTGCTGGTAGATTTTTCTGTGGGATTAATTCCAAAATATGCAGAGATATGCTTCAGTTCATTGACATTTGGCGTTAAAAACTTTATGGCTCTCCAATATGTCGTTTTAAATGGTTTTCTCGCTACAGTGATGTCGGTTGGCTCATAGAAAACTAAAAAGGAAAAAAATGTTATTTAAGTTTCAGTTAAACTTTATCAGCCAGATTCACTAAAAAAGTCTAAAACTTAGACCCAATCTAATGGCCATACAAGTTAAAACTCTCAGTTATTCAAGAGACTTTTGTTTTTGACACTGTTATAACTTATATTGTAAATATTGCTAAAAGCCTTTTATAGTTAATATGTTTTAGAATGTTAAAGTAATATTTCATTTTTGTCGGTTTAATCATCATTAATAATGAATTTTCTGGGTTTATACTGCTGATCATCTCTTGTCAACGTACACCCCTAATTTTTAGTGAATAGGGCAGTACACGCCCACTATATTAAATACAAATTTTAAAGCAGCTTTTACAAAATACAGTGACGGAACATTGAGACAACAGTGTTGCCATATAAAGTAAATCCAAATTCTAGTAAAAATTAGCCACGCCCTTATTTTAGGGACTTGGTAATTTTTTACTAACTTTGACAGTTTGTTTATTTTAATTTTCTAATAGATGTAAGATCAACTAGAAAAATATCAAAAATAAAAATGGGATTAAAAAAACGAAAACGGGAATATGTGCAATTGTGGTAACCGTAACAGCATTTTTTATTTATTCTTTTAGCCTTCGTTACACCATACTGGCTAGTAAACGATGGGACAATAGCAAATGCGAATTTTGAAAAAATAGGTGAGTGATCCAACTGTATGGCCCATTAATTCTACAAATAGTTTAAAGAATGTTAATTACTCACAACGTAGGCAAATTAAATGCCTTACATTAATTACCTAATAATACTGAGCGACTAGAAAAAACTTTAAACATTTATTTTAATAAGTATAATAATTTTATTAAATTGATACAGCAAATATCGGTTTATTTTTCATAAAAAAAATAACCTACGAAATTAATTTTGTTAATTATTGAGGACAGCACCTAAAATTTTCTATACCTGCTACTAAATATGTATAATTAACTGGTACCATTGTTTTTATATTATCATACAGATATATTATAAGTCCCGTAGAAGTACTACAGATCAGTTTGAGTTTTCAAGTTTTATTCTGGATAGGTAGTTTACTTCAAAACATTTTAATAATGAAAACAAAATTTTAGAGAGTTTTTTAGATAAACAGTTCGCACCGAAACAAGACCAACAACTAGTTTGGTATCTGTTTTGATTTAAATTGAAAAATACTTGATATCCAGTTGGTTTAGAATTTAAATAGCAACAAACAGATGCACATCATATCATTTAAACTGAATACTGCATGCTTGGCAATTAAAGAATTATCTGGACATTTAATCTTGACTTTATTATGGTAATGTGTTGCCAATTCCCCGAACCCCAATGTGGGGTTGAGCTGATATCCAAGTTGTATTATACAAAAATGGGTATGAGGAACAATGCTGAAATATCGGCAAAGTGATTTACTCAATACTTTCATTGCAAACATGCAGTTCTAAAATAAGTAGCGTATTTGACCTTCTCAAGTAAAGGGAAAGTAAATTTCCTTAATGTAATTAAAACCATATAACATATTAACTACTACAGCTATATCATATTTGACCACTTCATCTCTTTCACACCCTTCTCCCATTAAAATTGAAAGTAATGTAAAAATAACTTAATTTTCAGATTCTTCGATTTCAAAACCCCGGTTTTTTTGCTCGCCAAACAGAACAACAGTAGCCCTTTTCAACACCTATGTAACTCCTTTAACCCTCTACATATTTTTCTATAAACATTATGCTTAAAATTTATCTAAAATCCTGTAAATATTTCAAAATGCTGTTTAAATTATATAATATTAAACAACCTCCGCACCTTTCAGCACCTTTCAGCACCTTCCTGTGTTAAAATTGAAGGCAATGAAAAATTTTTTTGAGTTCTCGACTTCAAAAACCCTAAAAATGGATATATAACACGATATATACGAATTAACCCCCTCTAATCCCTTATATGTCTTACTATATATATATTTAGGCATAACATTTATTTCTAGTTTCAACAAAGAAACATGAAAAGTTACCATATTACTATTAAAACACAAAAATTTATCGACCCACCTCACCTTTCACCCCCTTGGCTTGAAGCTATATTGTTTAAAAACTTCATCCCTTCATTAGATAATATTGCTGCATCAAGTTTGAAATTAATATCTCATTTTATTCAAGAGTTATCCTGCCGATAAACAAAAATCTCGAAATGTAATTTTTTTAAGAATACAAAAGAATGCTTTTACTCTCGTCTCTGTCATATTATAAATAATTCCCTATTAATGGTTTTTGCAATTTACATATATGAATGTTTGTCATATATGTCTAAAATGATAAAGAACCCTGTACTAATCTTATGGAAATTGTATCATGGTCAAATCGGCTGAAAATGTATGTTATGCTTCAAGCCATTCTGATCAAAGTCTCCATGGATACAAGTCTAAAAATGAATAAATTAGGAATTGTCGAGAGCGTGGAATTAGTAAAAATGTTATTTTTGTGTTTTTTTTAAGGGCTTATTTTGACTAGAACATGATTTTACGAAAAATTTCAATGGGATTATGTGTTTTTTCAGTTGCTAATTATGAACATAATAAATATTGACCCGTTTTGCTCCTGCGAATATTGGCCATTTCTGGAGTCTGGAGTCCAGAAAAGGGCCAAAAGTTGGCCAAAAATAAACGCTATTGGAGAGTAGGATCAAATTGGTTCAAAATAATTATTAATTTGTAATTATTAACTCAAAAACATACAATTCCTTTAAAATTTTTCTAGACGAATTAAATCAAAATAATTATTATATACATAATTAGCAATCACATCATGTTCTAGTCAAAATAAACATAGCATTTTCTCAGCGGTTTTTGTACTAATTCCACGCTTGATAATTCCTAATCTATACATTTTTGGACTTTGTGTCCATGGAGACTTTTGATCAGAATGACTTGAAGCATAACATACTACATTTTCAGCCGATTTCAGCAGGATCCCATTTCCATAAGATTAGTGCGGGGTTCTTTCCACACCACACACAGTACAAAGGGATCCAGTCAAAGTCTCCAAGCACTAACACAAAAACTAACTGAGAAATGGTCAAAATACATGATTATCAAATTTTTTTATATTCCTCCAGTTAATTTAAGGCCTATACAGTGCAAGGTAAAAATGCAGGCTGCTATGTATAGTGAGCCCTATACCACTGAAGAAAATTTTAATAAAAAATTGTTAATGTGTATGAAGAGTAGTAAATTTTGGTAATATTTATGTGTTGTGTGTGTGCAAGGCATTTCTGTGTTACTGTGAGCAATGTATTTTGTACTTTAGAAACTTATTTACAGTCGGTCAAGTAACAACGTGTCGCCTACAACTTCTAGTCGGTAAAAGAAATTCCAAAAATGAACGTCTACGACGGTTGCTAAGTATATGGGCAAGTTGAGGGATTCATTAGCCTGTGGGTGAAATGAAACTGTTAAAAAATGTTGATGAAAAGTGTCGGACAAGGATGAAAAAGTAATTATTAACCTGTGTTCCCGAAATCCTCAATTAACTTTGTGCCAAAGGGCAGAAAAGTGGGGACATCGTATGAAACGATTTTCACTCATCTCCGGGCTCACGATTTGAAGTGGTGGAGTACAATCAAGAATCATTGCTGAACGAAAGACAGAAAGAAATGACTCGCGTGGGCAAAGGAAAATACAGATCGAGACTGTAGCAATGTAATTTTTTCCTATGCAGCTTCGTTTTGAGGTTATGTTATCACCGCACGAGCCTGGTCCAGCGCACCATGAAACACCGTGTGAAAATCTATGCTTGAGGATGTCTTTTGGAAAAAGGTTTTGGGAGACTCTCATTTTTATCTACGACGTGAATGCTGAAAAAATGCTCCAGATTTGCAAAAAGGCTTTAGTACCGACTGCCAAACGGTTTATCGATAAAAATGAGGATTGGATTCTTCAAGAGGATAAGGACCCGAAACATTGGAGTAAAACGTGTAGCCAGTGGAAAGAGGAATCGATATTATCACACAACAATAACGTTAATATAAATTCCTGTGCCATTGACTTGCAAACTGTATATACTTCTCTCTGTTTGTTGAACATTTATAAGGGCCATGGTGTTCCCCCACTCCTATTGGATACATGCAAATGTTCACTTGCTAAGCCACTATGGAAACTCTTTTCTTTATCTTTAAATACAGGTACATTTTCCGACCGTTGGAAAAAAAGTTATTATTACATCTACATACATAAAAATGGGGATTAATCTAACATTTTAACTTACAGACCTGTAAGTATCCTCAGCATGATACCCAAATTGTTTGAAAATATAATTGCAAATCAAATAAAGAGCTGTATAAATTCCACTCTAACAACATGGCTTTTTCAGTAGTAAATAGACCACTACGAACATGATGTGCTTTGCTCAGTATGTGCTGAACACCTTGAAGAGACATTCTCAGGTTGATACAATATACACTAGGGTGACCGCAAAAATCAATGTCGGAATTTTGTTCGTCTGGACCCCACAAAACGATTCCCCTTTCCAGATATTGAGATAGCCGAAATTTGAGCTCGATTAAACGACGTTAACCCGTGCTGCTCGTCGCTCAAAGTTTGAAAAAATCCAAATTTTTGGCCAAAAAGCTGACATATGGAGCCATAACTCCAGAACGGTAAATAATAGAAACACGCTTAATATCTCAAAAGAAAGCTAATGTTCTTCAAAATTTATATTCTATACATAATTGTTGTTATTTTAAGTCAAACCGAGTTACAACAGCCTTTAGCCCCAAAAAACGTGACCTGGTACCAGTAGGAGCCAGTTTGGGAGTATTCTAAGAATTTAACGGTTTTTACATAATGTGTCTCGGAATTAACATTTTTTTGTTAAAAAGTATTTTGGAACTCAATTTTCAAACATAAAGAGCCTTTTGTTCAAATTTAATCTTTTATTATATGGGGATTTACCTGACTAGTTTACCAAAGAAAGACCCGTTTGACAGGTAAAAAGGAGGGTGAATCTAATTTCTATTTTAGGGATGGTGATTTTACTTCAGCGTACAACCGACCTTTTATTTATTCAGTTTAGTTTCTAAAGTGCCTTTGAGCTGGTTAGATCAAACAATTATCTAGTGAAGATATTTTAAGACACTGAAAGAGGACAGCATCTACCAGGAACTTGAGAGCTTGGAGGAAATGGACATCCCTGAAGAAGCTGCAGTAGATCCAGGACCATCTGACAGCAAGAGGATGAAAGTTTCATTTGCAAGGGGCGTTAAAGAGATTTTAAACATGAAATTGTCCATTTTATTAGATCGATGTAAGGTATCCGACAGAAATGCCACGAGAATTTTAATAGCTACTCTAGAAGCACTAAACCTTGACCCTCTTGAGTACAAAGTCTCGAAAACTTTATTACATGATAGAAGGCAAATGTTCAGAGAACAATATAATAAAAAAAATTTTGATAAAGTAAACATTCCTGAAAAAGAGCCCGTGGTTGTCCATTGGGACGGTAAACTTTTACCGGGTGTTTTAAAAATGAACAATGTGAGCGAATAGCTATAGCTATTTCATATGGTGAAAAGGAACAGCTGCTGAGAGTTCCTGTAACAGCAAACAGCTCTGGAGAGGAGCAAGCCGTAGCCGTATATGAATGCCTACATGAATGGGGTCTTCTCAACACCGTCAAGGCGATGTGCTTCGACACTACAGCATCCAACACGGGAAGACTCAAAGGAGCATGCGTCATATTGGAGCAAATGTTAGGAAGAGAATTGTTATACCTAGCTTGCCGTCACCATATCTTGGAAATTCTGTTAAGAGGTGTATTCAACACAAAAATGGGATCAACCACTGGACCTCATCCAGACATTTTCAAGAGATTCCTCACTGTGTGGCCCAAGATAGACAAAGGAAAATACGACACAGGTATCAGTGACAATCTAATACAAAAGCAGCTAACTCCAGAAGTAATTGCAAATGTTACTGCTGAATTCGAGACCAAATTAACTGAGAGCCACCCCACAGATGACTACAAGGAGCTATTGCAGTTGGTTCTCGTATTTGTTGAATCACTAGACGGCAATGTTGTGGGTTTTAGAACTCCAGGAGCCATTCATCACGCTAGGTGGATGGCAAAGGCTATTTACTGCTTAAAAATGTTCATTTTTCGTCGTCAATTTAAGATGTCTAAAGAAGAAGAAAGTTCTGTGCGTGCCATTTCTGTTTTCCTAGTTAAAATTTATTGTAAAGCTTGGTTCAATGGTCCAAAAGCTCATCTTGCACCAAAGCAAGATTTAGGTATTTTGCATAGTCTGTTAGACTATAAAGAATGTGACAACGACATTGCAGAAATAGCCCTGACCAAATTTTCGATCCATTTGTGGTATTTAAATGCAAAGTTGGTGGGATTATCGTGTTTTGATCCCACCATTACAGACGATGAAAAGTTGTTAATGGCTAATAAATTGCTCAGTAGCACAGATGAACCATCACAGCACGCTAGGGTTGTAAATCCAAAAGTTAGGAAAGAAAACTTAAAAGAGGTAGTTGATGGAGGACTGGTAAATTTACTTACCAAAGAAACGTTTACATTCTTTGACCAATTTAATATAAAAACAGATTTCCTAAGACAACATCCAAACATCTGGCCTCAAAATAATGACTTCCAAGAAGGATTGAAAATTGTCAAAACATTAATAGTTAATGATATGGCTGAGCGTGGTGTTTAAATTAATAACCGACTTTAACGACCTTCTGACAAAAGATGAAGACCAAAAGCAATATGTCCTGCAAGTTGTAAGTAAATGCCGAGCATTATATCCTGACGTTTCAAAAACTACTTTAACAAAAGCTCTAGAATAGATTAGATAACTATGTAAAATTATCAACTCATGTAGGTACTACGTTTGTATCTTTTCTGTGTCTGTTTTGTATGTATTATATACCTAATTTTTATATTTTAAAATAAAAAATGTCATTAGACTTATCAGTATTACTTTTTTTTTATTATATTTCTACTTTAAGCTCAAAAATATACCAAAAAAAAGCAAAATTTATCACTTAATAACAGAATATACGAAGTATGCTCCTAGTGGTACCAGGTCACGTTTTTGGGGCTAAAGGCTGTTGTAACTCGGTTTGACTTAAAATAACAACAATTATGTATAGAATATAAATTTTGAAGAACAACATTAGCTTTCTTTTGAGATATTAAGCGTGTTTCTATTATTTACCGTTCTGGAGTTATAGCTCCATATGTCAGCTTTTTGGCCAAAAATTTGGATTTTTTCAAACTTTGAGCGACGAGCGGCACGGGTTAACGTCGTTTAATCGAGCTCAAATTTCGGCTATCTCAATATCTGGAAAGGGGAATCGTTTTGTGGGGTCCAGACGAACAAGATTCCGACATTTTTTTTTCCCCCTTCTATGAGATCCGGTCACTCTAATATACACTGATTATTCTAAGGCGTTTGACGCTGTGAATATAGGACTTTTATTTGCTAAGCCTTATGCTTTCAGTTTTGGGGGTAGCTTGATGGAGTGGATGGGCACCCGTCTTACCGGAAGAACTCAGTTAGTCCACTTGAAGGGTGTGCTCTCGGATGAATTTGCTGTTCTTTTGGGGGTCTCCCAAGGAAGCCATCTTGGGCCATTTTTATTCAGTATTATCTATTATCAATATTGAAATATGCCTGACATGTAACTTCTTGCTATCTGCTGATGACTTTAAGTAATTAACTCTATCTCCGATTGTTATTCACTTCAGGCGCACTTAGACAGCCCTTAATATTGATAAATGTCAAGTAATGCCATTTTACAGAGGCTAAAATAAAACAAACTCTTCATAATGTCTGAATAATCAGAGTCCTCACTTGATAGGGTTAAAGATTTAGGTATAATGCTGGATCCGAAGCTAAATTTTCATTTTCACTTTGATTATATTATTAATAAATCCCTAAAATTATTAAGTTTTCTCTGCAGAGTAGGTGGAAACTTTTCAAATATTTTTACTTTTAAATTATTACATCAATCCCTGGTTAAATATATTATGGAATACTCTTCACCAGTTTGGTCTCCGACTTACATATCACATGTTTCATCTCCGGAAATAGATCAAAATAAGTTTTTTTAAAATTTATTTCAATGAAACTAAATATTATCTCACGGGACTACTCTGCAACCGCCATGAGATCTGTTGCGGGGTTGCCTAGACTTTCAAACCGAAGGACGAGTGCGGATCTGCTATTCTTGTGTACTCTCCAGTGAACTGTCCAATGCTATTGACTCAAATTGGCATTTTGGTTCCTTAGAGGAACACTAGGGTTCACTATAGTTTTGCACAACCTTTTCACCGATGTAAGTATGGGCTGCACTCTCCTATCGTTAGACTTCTTTCTGAAGGTAAAGAGGAGGACTTTGATATGTTTAGTGGTTTTAGAAACTTAATGTTGTGAAAGGCTTACGATGTAGATAGTGATTTATTTAAGTTTTATGTTTTCTGTCTTGTTTTGTCTTGTTTTATTAATTTTTATTGTTCAGATTAAGGAAATTGTATACATTTCATTGTAATGCTAAGTTTGTAAAAGTAGGTTACTCGTTAATAAGTAAATAAATAGATTGGCAATCCTAGTTGCCCAATGCAAACCAAATCAAGAACGTTTGGTCATACATCAAGTAAAAGCTTCATAGTAAAAAAGTTATACTTAGTGACGCAGCTGCCACGGGAAATTCGGGCAATTTGGAAATCTTTGCCCCAAGAATACCCTGAAAAATCTTGTCGAAAGTATGCTACGATGATGCCAGGCGATTATCGACGCTGATCTGAGTCAATGAACCACTGAATTATTAGCATTTTAATGACAATCCTTTACTGTCGAATGATGTAAAACACTTTTAAATAAATACATTTTTAAATGAACAATTTGCGACACGTTCTTACCTGACTGACTGTATAATATTATAATATATTGTAAATTTGGTAACATAATTATTCTGGTCAAATTTGCTAAGAAAAGTAGTATGGGCCTATCTAACATTGAAAAATCACTAGTTAAGAGTCAGTTTCCTTCAAACAGTGAATAGATATTACTTTGTAATAAAATATTGCTGCTTTTAATGATACTTATATTTGTAAAATACTTTTTTATTATTATTATTATTTTTTAAAGGGCTTTGGGAAGTTTGCCTGAACAACTTCGAAGACTTTCGTCATCACTATGACTATAAGTTCACAGGATGCTGGTGGGTGTTTGAAGAAGAATACTATATTATCAATGATTTCCTTCTACCAGGATTCTTCATCGCTACACAGTTTTTCTTCACTCTCTGCATGACCCTCGTTCTTGTCGCTGCATTTTTGACTTGGATGTACTGTTTCTGCAGTAGAGATCATGACAAATATCTCTTGTTGTTATTAAGTAATGGATCAAATCTAATTTTAGGTGGTATTTGCGGTTTGATTGCTGTTTTAATTTTCGGTTTTAATGGTGATAATCGTGATTGGATGCCCTATTGGCAACATAATGATTTAGGTTGGTCTTTTGCTTTTGCCTGTATAGGCTCACTATTTTTAATCCCTGCAGGGTTACTGTTCCTTGTAGAGGCGCGACGGGCAAAGTATAGAAGGTTACAGGGTTCAGCACCTCAATCACATTATAGCATTGAGGTTCAAAAACCTGGAACTCATCACACTGATATATAAAAACTATTAAAATACCTTTTAAGAAACATTTTTATAGCATTAGTGAATCTCTGTAAATTTAAAATACACTAAATATGTAATGCCTAATTTATTAAAAGAGTTTAACTTTAAAATTGATCTAATTTCAACATTAAAGGTTTTAATTGACAAGAACACCAAAGCAAAGTTATGAAACTGAATAGTACAAGACCAATAAATTCATTTATAATTGTCAAAAAACTATTAACTTTTCTTTCTATTCCAAGTTCTTATGTCACAAGTTTTATTTATTTATTTTTTTTCTGAAAACGTTTTTTTTTCTGATATTTACTATATGGAATATAACAGCATCTCAAACTTGCTTATCAAACTGAGTTCTTTTAGGAAAAAAGAGCAAGTAGTACTACCATTAATCACAAACATGTCAATGAATGGAATTCCCGTGATTTTGCAGGCTACCGAAACTGAACCTTTGCAATAAGATAACATTATCTCTTCTTTACAGCTGCACTCCATACTCTAAGAAAAAGTATAATAAAAATTTTCTTTCCACTTGATTCAGGTTAGTTCAGGTTCATCCTAGAGTCTTAAGCACTTGGGAATTGTTAATAAAAAATAATAAAAAGTTTTAATTATCATAAAATAAATGTCTACTTTTACAATCAGGTGTTGCCTACACAATCCTATCCTATTTAATAATTTATTAGAATACTTGGCACCCACCATTCTCCATTCATTTTTAAGGTATTCCCAAAGCTGTGCAGAGCTTGCAGACGATTGTTAATCTTCCTTGGATCTAACTCACATCCCATACTAATTCAATGGGAGGGAAATCAGGAGCTTGAGATAGCTATTGTATTTTATTTATTGGTTTTTCTCTTTTCTTTTTCTCTTTAAGATAACACTGACAGTTTTAAAGTGTGTTCAGGGTCGTTGTCTTATTGAAAGATTAAATTTTGACCAATTTTTTTAGCTCAGATGCCATCTATCCTTCTTTATTTAATTTTCCGTCTATTTTCACCAAACTGCCAGTTTAAAACATCCCCAAACCATAACGCTGCCATCTGCGTGCTTTATGGTTGGTACAATGCAATTATTTGAAGCTCTTTTATTAGTTGAGTGGCGCACAAGTATTCTTCTGTTAGATCCAGAAATTTGGAATTTCAATTCATCTGTTCAAACTTCTTGTTTTTATGGGTCTATAATCCAGTTCTGTTAGTTTTAGTTTCCTGGCAGCTATACATCTCTTAGGCTTTCAATTTGGAGTTTCATTTAAAGCAAGGGTAATTTGAGGATCAGTTAAGCGTCGATTTCGTTGAGGCATCACTGTGATGAATTGATCTTCACTTTGTGTTGTTGCTTTAGACTGACCAGACTGTCTTCATTTGTTCTTGTTACTGGTTTGTTGAATTGTACACCTTTATTTGAAATACTGAAATTTAAAGCGATTTGTCGCTCCCTATAGCATTCCTCATACAGAGTGCAGCTAACAGTTTGCTGTTCGACAACGAGTTGATTTCTTGGTGCTATTTTAAAACGAAATTTCGAACTAAATAACCGCACGAACACTGAAGCACAGTAATTTCGGAAGTCGCAACTCTCTCTTTTGAATTTTTGAGTACAACTGCTAAAAGTTAGTTAAATGGTAAACTATTTATTAAACTCATCCACTGTAAGTAAACAATCCTTTTTTGGATGAGGTAATACAAAGGTAATAAATTATGGGAGCAGCCGAAAATTGACAAATATAAAAATTCTAAGAAAAGTTCGTACCAACTTATTGTAATTACAACAAATAATGATTAATGCATTACTGCAAATATTTGTTGTTAAATTTTCACAATAAATTTATTTTTTGATTGAAAATAGTCATTGGTTCCAAACATTTACATTGTAATGTATATTATAAATTGGTGACCAAATCGATATACAATACTATAATTTTTTTCACACTAGAAAGTTTACAAAGTTTTAAGTTTAACATATTATTAAAAATTTGTAATTTCCTAAGATAACCCTCTTAGTGAATCTCACTGTCAAAATCTAATTTTTAAGTTTATTTATTTGCTTTCAAATTGACATTAATTTTTTTTTTTATAAATAGGCAACGCCTTTTTGCAAATTTGTTATCAGAAAATATATTTTTTTTTTCTGTATATGTTAAGTGTAATTAAAACTGCAAAAATGTGGAGAGTACCACTAAAGAAAGTTGTAAATTCTTGCTATGGTATAATTATTTTTTTACAGTAATAAAGCAATAGTATGGCAAGTTTCTTTGTGTGCCTTTGATGGTTTCTTCAAAGGCTTCAATGTTGTAATGCATAAGTTAAAAAGTGAGAGAAGAAAAATAAAAATTCACAGATGGAATAAGCAACAATTGAATATTTAAATCAACGCATAAACTGATAAAATGTAAGAAATTTATAAGTTGCAGTGCAAAATTCCATTAAAAGCCACTGCACACGTCACGTTTAAAGAGCTTAAAATCTGATGTTTAAGAATTTACAATTTTGCTTCAGAATGTACAGTTCAATATCTTAATTTTATTTTCCTTTCTTTAAAAAAAGTAAGCAATCCACTAAGGCAACTTAATAACCACTTTATTGTTTCTTTACTAAACAAAAACGCTTTTTAATAACCTTATGAAATACTACACTCTTGCGTGCACAAAAAATTAATTTTCAAATAATGTTTAAAGTTAATTAATTACAAATAATAATTTTATATATTCTGTAATTATTAAAAGTTATGGTATACCTATAAATATAAACTCGAATTATATATTCAAGTATTACTCATTTCTATTTTACTAATTTATATATATATATATATATATATATATATATATATATATATATATATACATTTTATATATATATATATATATATATATATATATATATATATATATATATATTTTATATATATATATATAATATATATATATATATATATATATATATATATATATATATATATATATTATATATATTATATCTATAATAAATAAATAAGGGTATTATGGAAATCTTTGCATATATTAGAACTGCCCCCTCCTTGTAGCAAGACCGATTGCAGAATATTTACCTTAAATAGCAAATCTCAATAATAAAGTAAAAAATCGACCCTAAAGAAATGATGATATGAATGAAATGAAGATATTTTTTTCACTCCGCCACTGCTAAACAAAACAACTGAACAATGTGGCCGATTGTTAACAAGAAACTGACATTTACAGTGTTGGCTAGTTTTAAATCGGCGCAGGCGCATTGTAGGAACAGCAACAACGCGCCTGCTCCTGAGCTATTTCGTATAATGACGGTCTTTCTGATACGAGTTGGTTTGGCGATAAAATCCAGTTGCCTTTACTTTTAATTTTTCAAAAATTTTCGAATTCGAAAAAAAATGACATGACCGCACGAATCACTTGTTTCAGTATATGCAGTAATTTCCATAACAGCCTATATGTATATATATATATATATATATATATATATATATATATATATATATATATATATATATATATTCATGCCGATATGTATTATAATGTTAATTTTATTTTTAATAATGTTAAGTTTAAATTTTTTTTAATAGTGTTAATTTATGTTTAGTTGCTCTCCGTCCATAACAGAAAAGAATGTGCTTTAAACGCTTAGGTAGCTTATATTTTTATACTAACAATGGTGTCTATTGTTTTTTATACAAAATGTACAGATCTATTGTAATAATAAAGAATTTTTTTGTAAGTGGTGTGAATTTATTTACCTACTTTTACTAAAATGAGTTTAAGGATAATTATTGTTCTAATACCCTTGAAAATAGTATATCAACTGTTGTTATATATAGCCTAATTTTATTATAATCATAGTCCTATGGTTATTTACTAGCAGGTTGGCTGCCGAGCTGCCATATTAGCCTTAAAACGTAAGATCATGAGGCCAGCTTTAAAAATATAGATGCTAAAAGACAGTGTTCAGTTAATATATTTCAGTGCAGACAAAACACTGTGGTTTCGAACGCTGGTGTAATGAGAGGTTCAATATAGGCCCATGCATGTTTTGGATGACATTGCGTAAAGCCTTGATGACGACTTCTTAACAAACTGCTAAAGTATGGATGTCTGAATATAGATTTTTCCGTGTTGTCACCGTCAACAATGTATACTCGTTTACCGCGCGAATACGATGATTATTTAGCTGAACCAGAGAAAATATAGCTATCGCTAGAGTGACAATCACGTGGAACCAAACGAAGCCGTTTGGCTATCGCTGGATCGGTAAAATGTGCTTCGTCGAGTTTCGCGCATATTCTCTATTATTGTAACATACAATTTCTACTTGCCCTGCATTTCTGAGAAATTCGACGAGGCACATCTTAACGATCCGGCCGAGCCAGCTAGCTTCGTTTGCGGCACCGTTCTGTTCGGTGTCTGTCACATCTGATTTTCTCCGAAACTATTTGACGTAGAAAGTTGAAATTTGGCATAAATATAGGAATTGATGGCCCAATTAGAGCGGTGTAGTTTTGAAAGATAAAGTTTGACTTTGAGCTTGTAGGGGGAAGTGAAAAAAAATAAGGTCATCGAGTAGGGTGTCAAATTAAAGCTTGTGAAA
Source organism: Pachyrhynchus sulphureomaculatus (assembly GCA_019049505.1). NCBI lineage: Eukaryota > Metazoa > Arthropoda > Insecta > Coleoptera > Curculionidae > Pachyrhynchus > Pachyrhynchus sulphureomaculatus. Next base: position 54,977,113 of record CM032447.1, read on the forward strand.
ACACGAGTTTAAAAATATATGTGATCTAATATATGTACGCACTTTTTTATTTTTTTTTAAAATGCCAAAAACAGCTGTCCCACGCCTTATCTCGAAAAGTACTAATCAAAAAGTTTTGAAAACATTCTGGAATATTCTCCATAATGTGTAGATTGAGTGAAAATTATCACGAGTACATTACGTTTGATAATTTATCTGGTATAAAAGAAATACGAAAACTCTGTTTCTTGACGTATAGTGAAGGTTTGTATAATATACTTTTAAGTATACATTACTGTAACCGAATGGCGAGTCGGTCTTGTACCGAGATATAATTTTATTTTATTTGTTTATAATTAAACAAATATTTAGGTAGTAAATATTTGTTTTACACTTTTATTACTATATTCTAGATTGATTTATTAGCTATTAGGTAGCTAAGATGCTATGACTATTATGCATTATTGTCTAAGAAAAAACGTGAAAATACATATTGGATGTTAAGATGTCCAGGACCTAATTAACTTAGCCTAGGTATCCAATCCAACTTGCACTTGACTGGTTTTTGTTTATTGATAACGATGACCATTGTGGCACTAAGGATGTTTCCACCTGTGTCCAGTCTTTGTTTTTTTTTTTTTTTTAATTAAGGAATATTTAGAACAAACACAACACAAAATAGGTTAAAAGAAACTGAGATGACATGTTATATCCTGTTTAGAGAAAACGACAAGTGCCTTAATGGCTATGTTTTATATAGGGTCATTTTTTGTAAAAACCTAACATGGTTTATTTCAAGAGATGGGCCTATAATTTTATAAGCAAAGTTTTAGGGAACAGCCCAGCTAAGAAAAAGAAACAAAAATATCGTTCAGGGTTGCCTACTTAGGCATTATTTTTAAAAAAAAACACATTTTCATCATTGCCAATTCATAGTCTCTAAAAATGTAAATATTTTTTGTTAACGTAACCACGGTAAACATGAAACACAGTAGCAATCAGTGCTTTTCTTACGGTGGTACCGGTGTCGGAAAAAGAGGTCTTTTTGAATTAGTTACTAATATCGCCCTTCTGGTAAGTTAGGTCTAATCAATTAATATTTTATAAGATAGTAATACTAAATATAATCTAAGTTTATGTAAATATAATAGCTATGGATGATCCGGGGGGAGGGGGGCCTGACCCTCCCAATCTTGCTTCTAGCTCTAATAATAGTAAAATTAATAAAATACAGAATAAATACGACATAAGGGATGTAAACCCATATATAGAGTATGTGGAATCCACAGAAAAAAAACTAACGGGAATGTGGGTAAATTCCACTATTTAAAGATTGCTAAAGAAATATTTAACCTTAAGTTAACTGACGTTAAAAAAAATCCAACAAAAAGGTCTAAACCGCTTATCTATAGAATTCATCAACCATGAAGCGGCTAATAAATTTTTAAATAATAAACATCTTATTAACAAAGGATACAATATATTTATCCCTTTTAACTTTGTCTCATGCAAAGGCATTGTTAGAGAGGTTGATTTGGAATTAAGTTTAGATAACTTTAAGGAATTTTGCTCTTGTAACACTGAAATCCTAAATGCAGTTAGGCTTAATCGTAAAGTAATTAAGGACAATAAAGTAGAGTATATTCCTACTGGTACAATTCTTTTCACATTTAAAGGAACTTTATTACCTAGAAGCATTTCAATTTATAACTTGGAAAAACCGGTATATGTATACATTTCCCCAGTAACATAATGCTTCTCGTGCCTTAAATACGGCCATACGAAAAAAAAATTGCAAGGGAAAAGAAAAATGCCACAACTGTGGCAATCTCAAACACGTAAATAATCCAGAAATTGAACCCTATGAGTGCGAAACTTCCTGCCTTTCCTGCAAAGGTCATCATAAAACAACAGCAAAAAACTGTCCTGAATATGAAAGACAGCAAAATATTAAAAAAATTAATGTGCTACGAAAATTTACCTTACTATGATGCAGAAAAGCTATGCAGAAAAACCTATACAACAAATGAAAATTTTAACTATAACCCGAGGGACTTCCCTGCTTTACCTCAAAACACGTCACGTAGGAGAGATTCAGTAAAGAGTATATCCAGCCAAAATATTGAACCTTCATTAAGGCCGTACATATGATTTCAAGACAAAAAACCAAGAGGTCATTCCAAGAGACTTTAACTCAATCAAATGATAATAAAAGAAGAATAATTCAAAAAGGATACGACAAAGATGCACACGAAGAGCTCTTATACTCTCCAAATGGAAGACCAGAAAGGGAAGCACCTCCCTCACATAGCCAGAATTTGAATAGACTTCCACTAGTAAGTACATCAAAGTCAAACAGAACAAGCCTGAATAACAGTGCATTAACCCTAGATCGCCCGTTTATGCCCAAGGGGGATCAGTGGGAGATTAAAAATCTGTTGCTGGCCCACCTGAGTAGAGAATCGTATACAGACCTAGATAACATGAGTGATTCTAGCACGTTTTTAATGGTTAATACGAGGAAAAATAAAGCTCACCTCTTCAAATAGGGGTAATTGACACCCCATTTTGCGATTGTGGCCTAACTGAGGACCGCAATCGCATCTTTTTTGAATGTCATTTTAATAAAATTCCGAATCAGGATCTCTACAATGAATTATTCAACCTGGGGTGGAAACCCTCCATTAGTATAGAGTCTGTCTTAGGTAATATCAATTCGGAGGCAGTAAATTTAATAGTTAAATTTTTGCAATTATATCAAATTAAATTATAACATGTATAATTAGATTATATTTACTTTGTTATAGACCTGACTTTATGTGTAATGTGTCTGTCCATCCTAGGCCTGTTTTTGTCCAATACTAATTAACCTCAAAGGTGATGCATGGCAGGTAGAATGAAGAAAAAGCACTAGAAATCGTTATATAAGAAGAAAGGCCCCCCAGGAATTTTAATACTCGCCATACTGGGGTCCCTTACCTAATGTGCTGGCAGATTGCCTTAGTGAGCAGTGCCATAACTACTACAATAACAACAAACACTGTAGCAACGCTCAAGAAAATTTTTAGGTTCTGTTTTTTTATCACGCATACGTCCCCTATCATACCAACAATATGGTTGCCAGCGCGGTCGCGGGTAGTATTTACATCTGAATTTCGGAGGCTCTGTTTATAACATGCTCCAAAATTCATTATTAATAATTTTCTAATAAGTAAATGACTCGTTATACGTCAAGGGGAAGTTTTTGTTGTGCCGTTAGTACCTTTAAAAATATAAGTGGTATCTCTAATGGAATTAGTTTTTTTTTTAGATTCTTTATTTTTGTAATGCAATATATTATATAAAGCTTATATTTGTGTTTTCATTATAAGAGATACATTTTATTTGTAAAACAATTGATGTTTTATTATTGTTTAAGTATTGGTTTATGTTATTCCACGTGCACATTTTTAGTGTTCCCCCGTACGGAAAACACTTATAAGATCACTTCGGCGTCCGTCTGTCTGTTTGTCACACCCGATTTCTCCGAAACTAGCACTAATATAGGAATAGGCGTGATGACAATAACAATGAATCACCGAAATTATGACTTTAAATAATAAAATAGATTAAAAAATGTTCTTATTTTTATATTAAAAGTAAGATTAATATTATTTTTGTTAAAATGAAAATGTAAAATACAGCAATCCGCCATGTTATGTGGAACACCAATCAGAGCGAATGACGTCACAACGTTATTTCGGTTGAACTTCTCGTGTGTTAACGATAATCTTTGCACCGTTTATCAATTAATTTGTGGTTTTAAACTATCGAGTTGTCTAGTTTTGTATTACAAAAACTAGAACCAAGAAACGTTAGCGTTGGAAGACGGATTTATCAAGGCAAATAGCTCTAATTTACCTAGAATTGATTTGTTGATGCTTGGAGAGTTTCTTGCGTCAAACAAAGACTTTTGCTCCAGCAGAATTTAGAAATATCAAAACGTACTATGTAAGTATATAGGTAATCTAATATTAAAACTACAATTTAAAACTCAAAAACCGTTCGTTTTCTTCGATCAGATTGGCATTCAAATCTTGTGGGAATACACCTGGTTTCTTGCGCACTGAACCCATCACATAGAACATGAACGTAATTCTCCTTATCATTTGGCAACTGGAATAAGAATAAAGTATCCATTAAATAAACAGTAGTAGATGATAACATTAAAGATATAAAATCTAACCTCAATAGTGATATGACTATCTAAAGGTATAATTTAGATAATTAACAATTTCTCAAACAAGATTATTACGAACACCTCATTTATAATAATAAAATATTAAGTTAAAACTTACATCAAAATGGTCTTCACAGAAATTAATTGAAGAATTTGGAGAAAGAAATAACTGCTGGGTCCTCTCCGTTGCAAGAATTAGCCCCTTATTTCTTATTGTTTTCTTGTTTGGAACGTAAACAAATAACTTGTTAGGAGTTTTTATCGATGTTTTTTTTACACTGAGGGACCATTTTGGGGGGGGGGTCTATGTTATAATTTTAGACAATATAAATAAATAAAAAAATTACCCGCACACACCACTTATACACTTTAGAATTCATTTTAAACACTCTCAAAATAACAAAATTATTCTATAGACACTGTATACTTCACTGTTGTTGATATGGAGTTTACAAAGGCGTGACGTCACGAGTAGACGTCCTGACACCTACGAGCGTTTTTTGGCGTGAAATTCAAAATTAGTTTAAAAAAGGCCAATTTAATGCTAGGAAACCTGTAATTTCTCCAGAGATATATATTTATGTTGGAAATAGTAGTTCTGTAACAATATCGTGGAATAGTTTTTCAAAATTAGTCATCATGCCTATTAAGGGCCTCATCAAGGCCATGCAGTTTTGAAAGTAACTATTGACTTGTGAGGGTGAAATCGAAAGTGAAAAAAAATTTTTATTACTGGGTCATTAAGTGGGGTGTCAAATGAAATCTTGTAAAAACACGAGTTCAAAAATATATATAATGTAATACTTGTGCACACTTTTCTTTGTATTATTTTTAAGAAAGTGCGAAAAATCGCTGTCCCCCCCTTATTTCGAACAGTACTGATTAAAAAATTTTGGAATATTTTCTACCGGATGTAGATTGAACGAAAATTATTACGAGTACATTACCTTTAATAATTTATTTGATATTCAAAGAAAACAACATTTCAAGGTCATCAGTTTTCAGTAAAGATCGGAAAAAAACTTTATTGAAAACTCATTTGGATGTGTTTATGTTGAAAGGGTCACTGATCATTTTATACTTCCCGTAACAAAAATTTTTATTTTAAAAGCAATCAAACGTACGGAACACTAATTGCGCAAGTCCAACTTGCACTTGGACCAGTTATTTTTTTCTGAATTCAGGGCATAATATTTGCTAGAGTTAAGTTATATTATTTGCTAAAATTCTAAAAGCTAACCAAACTTTCAAAACTCAATCTGGGCATGCAAAAGTAGTAATTCTCCAGCACAAATGAGTTTGAATAAATCAGTGCGTGGAGTTATTTTTTTTTTATGTAAGTAGTAAACAGGCAGAAAAAGTCAGTAGTTGTATGAAAATTAGTATATTAGATTTAACTAATGATAAAATGGAGCAAAATGTTGTGTTCACACTTCGTTTTTAGTTTAGAAGGAAAGACGATCTCACCTTATAAATGATAATTAAATTAAATTATTTTCCATCCCTTTAGAATATAAGGAGCATGATTGTTGACATCATATGCGCGAAGCTGAAAATGTGGAGAGATATACTCTCAAAATAAACATTTTCCCCCCGGGACAATGTCTCTAATATTTGAGAAATATAAATTCAACAATAGATATTTAAATGAATAACGCGCAAAAAGCATTGAAGCCAATTTCGGTAAGTTTTAAACAGTTATAACTTCGTATTTTTGCCAAATAAAACATACTGAACGGTTTTTAGAACTTATTCTTGGTTTAATATTTTCTTAGATAATGAGTTTACAATATTTTTTTCGCAAAAAGCAAAAACAAAATTTTAAGAATAATACCACGGAAATCACGGTAAAAAATTGGAACTGCCATGGGTTGTGATTATCTGAAAAAAAACCTGGTGCATATATTTGTTACTAGGGTTAACACTTTGCCTTTGGAACTACAGTTCTATTTCGTCAAGTGAAGCTTATGTCCGGTTTTAAAAACAATAATCCTGTATATGCATGCCACATGCTTCATGTTTTAGCTATTAATCACTGTTATATATGGTTTATAATTACGAACTACCTTTAATGATACCTGTTTATTTATTTCATTGGCGCTCCATATAATAATATAATATAATCTTATTATTGTTTCTTCAAGGAAACGCCAGCAAAAATCCAATATTATTCATAATATGGGTCATATAATGAAGAGTTATTGTAAATGACTCGCGGTCACTTGTAGATCCTTCGTAAGGCGTTTAGAGAAGCATGAACAGGGTCGAACCAAAGAAGATTATAGTATGACATCAGTTCATAACATAAAATTTAAATTTTACGTACACCGACTACTCCGGTTAAGGCGTTTTTGGTGACCTTATATCAGCAATATAATCAAAATTCGTAATTTTACGGCTGGCAATTAGTTGTATTAACAAGGTGAGTCTTTTTTATTCAATGCATAACATTTTTAGTGGTACTTTTTTTTATGGGTGAGTCTCCTTAGAACTAGTAAATAAGCTTCGAGGTTTATTAAAAACTGTAAAACGGGTATCGACAATATACCACGTTTCATGTTATTATTGCTTTTATTGATGAAATTTAAACAAATAAGGAATATTTAAATTCATATTACTCTGTTAATAGAAGAGTATAAAGAAAAATCCAAACGGGCATACCTTACTACGCAAAAAACTCTAATATTACCTGTGAGGTTCAAGTTGACTTGTCGGAGTAAGTAGGTCTTTATTTATTGAAGGTACCTTTTCTGGAACAATCTTTACCAAGTAAAATACAGGTTGGCTGTTGTTTCCCAACTACAAGTACAAAACAAAACAAAAAAAATGAAATAAAATATACGATTATAAGCAAAGAATCTAATACTGAACATGATGGTATTACAGTCAATGACACAAAGGTACAGAGAGTTGATAAATTGATGTATCTTGGTTAGCAATATCAACGACCACTGGGATCCCACTGTTGAAGTCAAATGATTCGAATAGAGAAGTCCGAAGAAGCATTTATGGAGAACAAAAAATTCTTAACTAGTCACGGACCTATCATTGAAACTACGAATGAAAATGGTAGGCTGCTATGTGTTTCCGGTTCTATTGTACGGCATGGGGAAAAAGCGTGGTACGCTAACTGAAGCAATGCTTAAACAGAATTAGTAAAAACAACGTTCTCACTTTTTTTTTATGGGTCTAGCACACGTGCTGCAGGGACGTTTCCTAAAAGCGGTCTAGGCATCGCATGTGTGCGGAAAAAAAAAAAGCGATTCATGTTGTTCTTGAATCGCTGTAAATTGCATGCCCATGCAAAACCTTTCATGGGCAAAAGACTTGGAGGTGGTCACGACTATCAAGCAACGCAAGTTAGAATATTTTGGCCACATCCAGAAAAATACGAAATGTTGCATCTGATTATAGAGGGAAAAAATTCCAGGCAGATGTGGTCCAGGGAGAAGAAACCATATATATATATATATTTATATATATTATATATATATATCACTATATTTATATATATATATATATCTATGTATATAGAGGGGGAGAGCACAGCAAACTTGAAATTCGGGGGGTAAGCGGTCATGGAAATAAAAACTTTTTAGCCATATTTCCATGACCGCTTTTACCCCAAGAATTTCAAGTTTGCTATATATATATATATATATATATATTATATATATATATATATATATATATGCATATATATATATATATATATTTATATATATATATCGCACATGGAAACAAATGGAATCAGTTTGAAATTACAAGTATATAAAAAAAAGCTGGTTCAACCTACACTAACTCAGAATTTTGCTGAAATCTTAAAATTCTTATGTGATATGTACAGTCTGACAAATAAGAACGTAACCGCGATAATTTAACAAAAAAATTGGTAGGGGGAACTTTTGTCTACAACGCATTTTAGTAAAAGTATTAGTCGAATTCCGAAACTTTCGCCGAAATCATGTAAAATCCAAATTGAGTCACTTGTTTGCATGATGGCCAGCCTTGCCTTGTTTCCATCCAAAGGGCCGCTAATTACGAGTATAGTAAAAGTCGGTGTCCTTTATGAAGAAGTGGGTTAGTCATTTTTACCGGAGACGAAAAATATCGACGACCTGTCAAACCGTGGCTCGGTATGGTTAAAGGTCTCTCTGAACGTCGGAAAAATAAACGAATCGTTTTGTCTTTGCTTATACGGGACTCGAAATTGAACGCGCTGCGTCAAGTAGAGGCAAAATTAAGAAAATCGGATTTGAATGGGTCCCATACGACATTCGACAATCATCTTCGTGCTCATGATGTTTAAATTCCGAAAGCACGTTGATGAAAAAAACCTTTTGCTGGATGAAAATCACGGCCGCGAAGCGGCTCGCTTGGGCCCACTCTCAGTATCAGATCTAGAGCGGCCCCTCACAATGGCTGGACGCCAACCCGATTGTGAAACGTTTGGGTTCCTTGTAAAAAGAGAAGCTCAGAGGAAAGATTATGGAAGTCTTTGACTCAGATGTCTCGCGGAGCGGAGAGATTCGAACAACTTGCAGAGTGAACAGAAAAAGTCGTCGGAACAGCATTGCCACGTACGATTGCCAGGCGCTTCTTAATGCAGAAGGCGATGGGACAAATTACTAAGGTTACGATAGGCCGCCGTCTGGTTAGCACACCAAGGAGTGGCAAAAAATAGTGCTCGGAACAGATTTTTTCCAAGGAGTGTAGAACGGTCACCTTTTTATTTGACAGGAACTTATAGCTATTATTTTGTTGTTATTAATTAATTAATTAAGAAATTTGTAATGATGATATCTTTTTTTTTTCATTTTAGTTCAACGAAGTAATGCTGAAAAATATAGGTTACGGAACAAAAATACTTCTTTGAATATCAGGCCAGTTTTCTGTTTTCTAGAAAATTTTGCTCACATCAAAAAACAGGTATAGATGAACAGTGGTTAATGTGACGGGTTAAAATTTTTGCACTTTAACGCTCACCAAAATTTGGTAATTAAAGGAAAATAACGTTTGTTTTATAAAACTTGTAAGTTTGTAACAAAATCAACTTCAGAACCAAGATAATCCTAAACTTCATTGAACAGTCATTTTTTAGTGACTCTATCATTTTGAAGGAGATCAAAGATATGCATATTGCGCACGTACATATAATACCATTAAATCCAAAAACGGACTGTTCAAGGGATAGGTTAGGTTGGGTCATTACATGGTCGGTCTGACTTTTGTAATTTTTGGTGCTTTGTAAGTTCCCAGCAAGGCAGCAAAAGTTAAAGTTTGTTTTCGCCAATGATGTTTATACAGCGCCGGCTGGCAGCGTTATGTAGTGAACGCTTATGTGTTACTAAGTTTGAATGTAATTAAAGTGAGCTGCTTTTAGAATGAACAACCTTCACCTTATGGTCTTCCCAGTTTGCCCAATTTTTGGTTAATATAGGCCTATTAACAGGTGTTGTTGTTAATCATATTTCATTCACCAGA